>JAVJAQ010003458.1:19538-31850 GCA_032362365.1 Zygogramma bicolorata | reverse complement strand
ATCATCTGAGATTCGTAACAGTATAATCCTTCATAATATATATACAGTGTCACCGATAAAGTCCGCATCAAATGGGAAACTTTTTTATTTATCGTTTTATGTGAAATTTGATTTTGGCAGTAGATTTTGCTTAAGAAATGATGTCAAATGGCGTCTACAAAATAGGTCACGTGATTTCCTTAATCCTTAAAAATGACATTATTCTTCAAAATATCCAAAAATATCAAAGGATAAAAACATTTTCTTTTGTAATTTTATACCCACACACCAAGTTTCAAACCCATAATAAGTATTTTATATTTTCACTATTTTTCCGCACTCCTGCTTTTTCTACTTATCAAAATTTAAGCACACCTGTACTAAATCATTTATTTTAACTAAACTCGTCACCGAATTTCTTTTTTGTAATTTAATAATATTTTAAGAGCCTCTTTGATGTTAAAAACAAATTTTGAAAAATAAAAGTTGTCAAACTTGATGCAAAGTTCATCTAGTTTCAACGGGGCTTTCAAAACTATACAGTACTTGAGTTTTTTAATGAGCAAATGGCCTCACAATATGAATTAGAACAAAACGGAACATTAGGAAACAATATCTTAGAGAATATCAAGAAAAAATCTAGTGGGGTTAAATCTGGCGACCTAGGCGGCCATATTTCCTCCATATTTCGCCCAATAACTTTGCCCCTAAACATTTCTAATAGTTTCTCTTTGACTTGTCTTGAACTATGAATAGGAGCCCCGTCACATTGATACCACAGACTGTGTCTTATTTCAACCGGCATATTGTCCACTATATCACTGATCTCAGTATTTAGAAATTGCAAATAATCCTGAGAAGTTAAATTGTGTCTAAAAAAGAATGGTCCCATTACCTGATTATTTAAAACACCGCACCACACATTTGTTTTAAATGAATATTGGTCCCGACATTCTTTCACAAAATGAGGATTTTCCTGAGCCCACCACCTACAATTCTGGGAACTGACTACGCCGTTCGATGTGAAGGTAGCTTCGTCGGTCCATAGGATGTTGTAAGGAAATTTTCTGTTTGATTCTACTTCTCCTTGGTACCAGAAAGAGAAATCTAGTCGAGCATCGAAATCTCTTTCCTTTAAGGTATTTATAAATTTGGGTTTGTAGGGTTTGAATTTATTTTTATGTAAAATTGCTCTTACGCTTTCTCTTTTAACGCCAGTTCTATCTACAATATTGGTAATACTTGATTTTCCATGTTCGATAACATCCAGGCAGACAGCCATCTGAACCTCATCGTTATTGCGTGATGGATTATGACGTTTTTTAAAAGTATTTTCAACTAAACCAGTCAGTTTAAATTTTTTCAAAATCCTACTTACAGTGGATTGCTGTACATGTCTACCAGGATGTCTTGCGTTAAAAATATCAGCCACTTGTCGATGCACTGTGTTTTCACCACAAATTAGCACAATTTCAATTTTTTCTTGTAAAGATAACATATTATTTTAATTTTCATACATTACATTGAACTAACGGGCATTAATTTATTCAGTGACAGTGACGTTTTCTAAAACACATTATGTAGTTTCATACAAATTAGTGTTGTTAGCGAAGTAGGTAAATGTAAATACTATGAGTTTTTTTCTTTTATTGAATGGGCTTCAAGAATCACGAAATGATGTTTCCTAATGTTCCGTTTTGTTCTAATTCATATTGTGAGGCCATTTGCTCATTAAAAAACTCAAGTACTGTATAGTTTTGAAAGCCCCGTTGAAACTAGATGAACTTTGCATTAAGTTTGACAACTTTTATTTTTCAAAATTTGTTTTTAACATCAAAGAGGCTCTTAAAATATTATTATATTACAAAAAAAGAAATTCGGTGACGAGTTTAGTTAAAATAAATGATTTAGCACAGGTGAGTAGAAAAAGCAGGAGTGCGGAAAAATAGTGAAAATATAAAATACTTATTATGGGTTTGAAACTTGGTGTGTGGGTATAAAATTACAAAAGAAAATGTTTTTATCCCTTGATATTTTTGGATATTTTGAAGAATAATGTCATTTTTCGATGTTTCTTTTTTTAAATGTAAATTTTGACAGGTTAAGGAAATCACGTGACCTATTTTGTAGACGCCATTTGACATCATTTCTTAAGCAAAATCTACTACCAAAATCAAATTTCACATAAAACGATAAATAAAAAAGTTTCCCATTTGATGCGGACTTTATCGGTGACACTGTATATATATATATATATATATATATATATATATACGTCTGGAATCGTTCTGTCAGAAGAAGGTGAGGGTAAAACTTCTATGCGATTGCCAAGCAATTCCACTGAAATTATGAAACTAAAAATTCACACTAAAAAACAGTTACCAGAATTCAAATAGAATTTTCGAAGACATCGAACTACCAAGTTGAATTTAACCAATTTTGAAAATAAAAAACAAATTCGCACTGAAACTAGAATCTGTTGCTAATTTCAATGAAGTTAACCATATTAATATTCATTTTATCTTTGTATGCTATGAGAAAAGATAATAGAAAAGCCTGCTAATATGACACAGACACCAAACACCAACATATTATTATTAATTCGATAACTAGAACACGACATTGATATCATAGCAACTGAAATAAGGAGTTCTCTTATTAAATACATACTCTAGGCCTCCGTTGCGCCAGAGGTAAACCTCGTCACGGTGTCAAATTTTCTGGTTCATTAAGAGATTCAGCGGAATTGCTGCCTCTGTTCTTGAGCACTGCTGGAGGAGGAATGTCATTATCAATATTTATTATTTTTTCGAATTTGGTTGGAATGTCTTCTCCAATGATAATTTTCTACTGATACGGTCCAAACTCTGTAACCTTCTCTTTTGTGTATACCCTTCCTCCATATGGGAGCTTTTTCTTCAGAAATATTTATTTAACACTTCTTTCCCTTCTTCGAAATCTCTATTTTTCCTATATCTATATTGTCTTTCTCTTCCTCTTCTTCGGGGCGTCGTGGGTCGTAACAGATCCAATGGGGTCCGGAGTTGCCTCTTGAGAAATATTCCCGTATTTAATGTTTTGGATTTTCATACATATTTTTTTTCAATTTTTGAAAGTTTGTACTTTCCGCTTGTCCGTTGGATTGCGCGTGATAAGTAGGAATCATAATATGCGTTATTCCAAAATTTTCACAAAAGGTGTTGAACTTTTCTGAAGTACCATTATCTTATCTCTTCGCATGACCCATATCGCACAAATTGAGTTTTTAAAGCATTTATAGTAGAATTCGCAATAATATCTCTCATCTGTATAACTTCAGGCCATTTCGAACGTGCATCTATCACAGTTTAATGATAATTACATTTATTCATCCCAAGAAACATTCACAGTTTATAAATAGATTTATTGAATACATAAAAAGTGAAATAGAACAAAATATGATCAATATAATTTAATTCTAAAATATATCATTTTGACGATAAAATATATTTTTTGAGATTGTGTCTAAACTTTTTGATATTTTTTATAGCTTTAATTGAATTTGGTAGTTTATTGTAGAGGATTGTTCCCTCATGACTATTGTTTTTTCCCGAATCTGGTATGTATGGAATGTACAATAAGCTGTTGAGTCTCTCTAGTGCCGTGGGAATATGTAGTATTGATTTTATTCAAAAGTATTGCAGAGTGTTTCATCTTATGTTTCACACAGTGAATAAAAGTACATGTTTTCAAGTGGTATATAGAATTAATGTCAAGAAGATTATGTGGTTTATAAAGATTCACAGTAGGCTTCCTGTAAGGCAATTCATAAATACATTTAATGATTTTATTATGTAAATATTTCAGCGAATTCAATATTGAAGCGGTTGCCGTTGCCCATATAGATGTGAGATATTGTAGATTAGAATACACCAAACAGAAATAAATTAATCTCAATATTTGGATTGAATTTCGTTTTTTATTCTGAATAGGTCTCCAAGTAAAGGTGAAATTTTCTTGCCTAATTTTTGATGTGAGTTGCCCATGAAAGATTTTGATCTATGTGAAGTCCCGGGAGTTTGGTAGTTTCAGAAAATTTCACCGAATTCTTTTTGAATTCAAGTGGGTCACAGTGGTCAATTTCAAAATAATAAATTGTTAAAAACATATAAGTCGATTTTCCATAATTGAGACTCAATTTGTGATACTGTAACCAAGATGATATTTGTTCCAAGTCATGTGTCATAGATAATTGTATTGATTTTGTATCTTTTGAATTGTAAATTGAAGTTGTATTGTCAGCAAAGAGTTTGATGGATCCCATAAGATTCAGTTTTGAAATTGAATTGATATAGATAAGAAATAAAATTGGTCCTAACACAGAGCCCTGTGTTAGGGCTCCACAATTAATGTTTTTCAAAGAACTGTTTTTATCTCCTAAACAAACATACTGCTGTCTGTTAGAGAGATAGTATTCGAACCACAAGAAGACATTACCTCTGATACCAATGGTTTCAAGTTTTTTTTTAAGAATTTCGTGATTTACCTTATCGAAAGCTTTACGTAAATCAAGTGATAGTAGTCCACATATATTTTTTGTATATAGTTGGAGCTGAATATAAGAAATTGTATCCAAAATTGCTGCCTCTGCATCACCAGATTTACGAAAACCATATTGTCCACTAAATTTGAAAGTCTAACATCTGAATGTTTCATTAATCTAATATTCATTACTTTCTCAATTATTTTTGCGAGCACTGGCAAAACTGAAATTGGACGGTAATTACTCATTTCATCTCTATTTCCATTTTTGAAAATTGGAGACACTTTAGCAATTTTGCACTCATTGTCTCAGATTCAAAAGATTTATCAATTATCATTTTCAAAATAGGGACTAATTCTGATTTCAGGGATTTCATGATTTTAACTGATATACGGACATGACCAGGAGATTTTCTTGGGTCTAATGATGATATGATTTCTTCGATTTCTTCATAGATAGTGCCTGATTGATTATGTTTAGCCAATTCTTCTCCAATACTTGTGAAATATGTGTTGTTTCGTCATTAATTGTGACAGAGTTGATTGTCTGTTTATTTACTGTGATTTGAATACGCAAAATTCCATTCAAGATATTCCACAGAGATTTCGGAGTGGCATTTTCGAATTGATTCTTGTAAAATTCCTTCTTTGCATTCAAGATAGATTTCTTTACTTCTTTGTTGACATAATCATATAACTTCAAGAATTTGTCACTATTTGGGTGTTGTTTCTTTTTGTAAAAATATTTATCTCTGGATTTGATCAAATTAGCGATATGATCAGTAAACCATGGTTTCGATTGATTATATATATGATACTTTTCAGTAAAGGAGCAGCTTTCAATAATGTTGAGTAGACTATCATACAAAACATTGATTTCAACATTTTCATCTAGATAATCAATGAAATTCGATAATTTTTCTTTCAATTTTTCGATATAGACGAATCATTTTATATTCATGTTGGAGGTGATGATCTGTGATCGAAGAATTGATGATGGAAACTTGAAATGTACTTGAATCTAAAATAGTTAGAGAGAATGACCGAGTTACTTCTCTTGTTGGGATATCGTCATTACAAACAGTATAGTTATTGGAGGAATAAACTTCTGAAAGTCGTTTAAAGTTAGGATTCTGATTCAATTCATTCACATTCATGTCTCGAAATAAATAAGTATCATTTTTCAGGGCACTCAAATGATAAAGTTCCTCATCAAGAAGATGAACAAGTTCATTCATCTTTGATGCAGGTGGCCTGTAAATACCACAAATAATCAGATCAAGTTTTCTTAATTTTATAGCAACGAATGAAATATCTTTTTCAATATTCCTTAGAACTTCATATTGAATTTCATTGGAGATAAAGAAAACCTAAACCACCTCCTCGTTTTTGCCTGCAGGAGTATATGGAATTATAATTTTGAAAATTGTAATATGATTCTTCTTCTTTTGTTATCCATGTTTCAGATATTATGATTATATTAGGTGATACTTAGAAGCTATCATTTCCAACTGCTCCATTTTATTCTTCATAGATCTAGCATTCAGATACAAAATTTTCAGATTACTTCCTAGAAGATTACATTATTTGTAATCCGAAATGCTGGTGAATTTTAAAGTGTTTTTCACACTGTGCATAGTCAATCCGAGAAAAAATCTGGTTCTGATAGTATTGGAAATTTAGGCAATTTATATCTGTAGCAAAATATTTCGTGCAATGGGTACTTTTGAATTTATGATTTGAATATTCACAGTTGGCACATTTTATTATATTAGTGTTATCAGCACAACGTGGGCATACTCTATCATTCCTGCAATTATGTTCACTGTGTTTATATCGTAAACATTTATTGCATTAAGTGAGAATATTATTTTCGTAAACTGTGAAATTTTGCCATCCCACAAAAAAATGGCCCAGCAAAATCCATATGGGAATTTTGGTGCCTGCTATGGCTTTTCAGGAACCTTGGGAGGTCTTCTTGCCAGTGCAGTACAGGCTTCACAATTATGGGTTATATATTCTATATCTACCTCTAGAGTGGGCCACCAAAATATCTTCTTGCTTCAGAATTCATCCTCACATCCTTGATGTATAGTATGTAGGTATCTGAGAATGATATCCTGGAATTTTGGAGGTATACATACAATAATACTTTTTTTTAATTGTTGTTCAACAATGATTTGCCGCAAAACTGATAATTCTGCGTGAATTTTGCATAGGACTTATTTTGTAAATTTTACTACGGGGCACATTTTCTCGGCCAAAAGTCGCCATTTAGCAATCCCACAAATATCACACTATATTCTTTGAGGTCCAAACTACCTCCAAAAAAATTGGCAATTTGGCACGGCTGTTGGCAAGTCTACTGGCCTATATTGGTTCGAACTTCCATTGTCTTTATAATTCAATCTATTGAAACATATTAAAAAATAATAACGAAAAAATTCAAATGAGATAAAAGCGTAAATAAATAATTGAAATGTATAATTCAAATATGGATTTGATGGAGTAGTAATGAGACAAGAAGTAATTATGATATGGAATTCAAAACATTCATGTTTTTCTTTTTCTTTTCTGGAACTGTTTCATTATAGGGCTAGTCTTCATATTCTTATCCGTTCTCGTGAAGTGTACTATGCCACGTCATTATTCATCAAGAAGTCAGTGGCTTCTTTATTAACCTTTCTCGTTTGATGCAACCATTTTCATTCCCAAGTCAGAGATAACTCCTTCCGTTAGTGAAAATATTCGTCTTCTCTCTTCAGAGAGACGAACACATATCTTGAAAACGTTTTAGAAACCATTATAAGCTCGTCCTTTCATAAGCGATTTCCCATGCATATTTGCGCACTGATAGTACTGATACAGTCAAAATAAATACCTTATGATATGGATGGAAACCAATCTGGATATATTTATCGCAAAGGTAAATAGTTGATTGGTAAATATGTAAATAATAGTAGTAGTAGTGATTTATGATATTATATAATAAACGCCATCGACTTCTTTCAAAGTCCTTCAGCAAGTAGGCTTGTTACTAACTCCCTATGCCATACCTCAGGAGCACCATGGTAACTTGTATACCCGTCTAGCATGAAACGTTGTAGAGTCATTCAGCACCAAGAAAAATATCTGCCCCGTTGAGGAATCCAACTCACGAACTTCGGATCATGAATCGGACGCGGAACCATAGCGCCAACTCCCTAAATACATTTTGATAAACTGAATGAGTATTTGAAAATATCCATGTTGTATTCGATTGTATTTGACATAAAAACAAATATCAAAAAAAATATGAAAAAGGAGTTATTACTCCGATCTAAAACTATATGAAATACATTATTCATTACTTTTTTTTTATAAGTAATACCTATTACATTTTTATTATATTTGCAAATATTATTGTGCAAGGGGTTTAGAATCCATCTATCATTTTTCACTTGATTCATTTTTAGTTAGTTGAAGATGTACTGTACAGGAATCAATTCAGCTATGGTATACTACTATAGAGGAGACACTTTGTTCAGGAGAGTGTGGCAGAATTGGTCAATAGACCCAACACTACTCCTTTTGTATGCCAATATTTACTATGTAGGACTTTTCTTTGCAATTTGTATGTATGGCAGACAATAAACTATTTATTATTATTATTATTATATTGAACACTTTTTTTATTGATGCTTCATTACAGGAAAGCACTGATATGGTCCGATGTCTAAAATGAAGTAGCATCCCCTTCAAAATGGATGACGAGTGGTGATGCCACCTTGGTGTCCCATCACCCCTTACAAGGGGCTCTTCATTCTTGTACTGATTTTCGTTGTCCTGGAATACTTCTTCAACACATTCGATGACGTGAAGCCTTCTTTATTTTTCAACACAACCAAGTGAGTATGTTCAAGTTTTGACTACTTAAGGGAAGATGTAGATGAAATGGATGCTGGTAAAAGAGATAACCTTTCATTTCCACTTAGCCAAACTCTCCCCTCGTTGAATTATGTCTCGAAAAATTATATTTTGTAGGAAAATAATGAAGTTTTGGGGGTTCCTCTTCTCTTTGCCTCCTCCAGATATATATATTTAAAGAAAACAGAAATTCCATAGAAGTAATGGAAAGTAAGTTCGAGGATTGTAACATCAGGAAACTTATTAATAACATCTAACTCATTTTTATCACATTACCACTTTTCATCCCATTTTCTCTTTCAAATTTTTCGTCTTGAGTTTCGTCTCTCGGCCATCACAATTAACTTTTTAATGAACTTCATGTTGAATTACCTGAATTTCTGATCTTTCCTTCGGTTCTTTTTTTCTTATGATACACTGTATATGCAATCTGCCGTATTGCCATGCACCTAAATGACATTTTGATACATTGTTTATAACTTCATCACTATTAATATACTTGACTGTTTTTCTACCCATTCAATACTTTCACCAGTGCGTCGGAAGGCATAGCTTTGAGCGGACAAGGTTCATCCAATAATTTTGAGGTTGCCGAAGCGCTCTGAGATGTTTTCTGATTTTATGGTAGTTCAGTGCTACCAGGTCGGTTGGTGTAATAGATCAAGATGTAACCACCTACTAGGATTGGTATCTAGTCAACCATCAATTGTCTGTCACATCGAGTCAAACAGAAAGAAAATTTCATGCCATTACCGCGGATTAGACTCTACCATTGGAGAAATTAATTTTTCACAAAAACGATAAGAAGTTCAGGATATAATTGAACATAATAAATCATCAGAGGTAATTAGCAAATTTTTTTCGTTTCATCTGATCAAATATTTATTCATGGTACATGCTTGGCGACATATTTTCAGTTATAAATCTCCAACGCTGTTGAGTTGAGGATCATTAATATTATGGTACTTGTCCCGTTCGTAAATTCTCTCTTCAACGTCTTGTCCTATCTGGATCTGGATACAGATATGAAGTTCATTTGGGGTTGTGTTTCTCAGAGGACGCAGTTCCATTTTTTTGATGTGTATGGGTGGGCTGAGGGGAAACTCAAATCGAAATTTGTGGGGTATCACCCTAGAGACAATTTACACATACATATTTTGTTTTTTACAACTTTATTTCTCTCACTTTTTATTTTACTTTTCAACATCTTCTCAAATGACGAAATGAACCAATACGGAGGCATCTGCCTCCCAGAAACTTTTGTTTGTTTTTTTCGAAAGAGTGTGATTTCCATGGTGAAACTGGTATTTGCTCCCAGACATCACGTGATCTTGAGGAGGGGGGTTCAAAGATAAACTTTTATTATATTTTTCGTTAATTTCGTTCGTTTATTAGAGCGTTACAGCGTTCCGAAGTTGACTATAATCTCAAAAACACCTTACATAATACATAATCACATGAATAATTAGGCTTAGGTTTCTATTACCCTTTCATTATCTACCTTCATAATTTTGTTAACTTCGTAACCGTAACCGTTAGGGATGAAAACAGCATTACCCGTTCCACTCAGATATCCATCAAGTCAAGTAGTTTGACATTGTAACAAACTTGACTTGGAAATCAAGCTCGTGACAATTTACATACTTGATTTGAAATCAAGCTACTTGATATTACTTGATCTTGATACGAGTCTTGAAACGTATATTTCTGCAAGCTCGCTCGCGCTTAGGCAAAATACTGGGTTACTCGAGCTCCGAGCTGACTGAATCAATCGCGCAGTTTTGCTCAGTGTTACAAACCTAACGCTTCCGTTACATTTCAGACCCTGTGTTACAAGCCTTTCAAAAAAATGCGAAATGTGTTACATTTCAGCATTTTACTCACGCTGACATTGAATGAAATTATAAAATGTCAAATCTGTCAAATTATTTTAGTGGTTATAAAACACCACAAACTGATGTCCTGATGTGTTCTTTATATGTCTATGAGTGAAGTATTTCAAACAAACTTCCACTGAATTTGATGAAAATTATTTCATTGAGTGGCAACTCTGTTTCTGTGGTGTCTGTTTTTTGTCTACTTTCAAAAAGTATAGGAGTTGTTGTTTTTTTTTTAATTTCTTTATTTAACGTCGGCCTATTTCCGCTACCAAGGCCAATCACCGACGCCGGTGAGAACACTTCCCCCAACCGGAAATTTTGCGGAACCCATTGGTATTTCAACCAGAGGTAGGGATCTCTTACGAGCCCAACATTTATGGACTCGGGAACGACGGCTTTACGTCCCCTGTGAAGGACGGCATATTCTCAATATGTCTAATGCTCATTGAGATATTGCCTATGCCAGCTATGATATGCTATTTTGCTGCAGCTGTACGGGCTTTCGACGAGGTATTTCTCTGCATGTTCACCCATCCAAATACTAACCGCTCTAGGCGTGGCCTAACTTCAGATATCGAATGACTGTCAGTTAACCTGAAGAGCTGGGCGTGCCCAGTTGTCGTTTGTGTTGTTTTTACATTTGATATTTTCTTTGATTGATATATCAGATCAGATCATTTTTTTTCTTTGCATCAAGATATCAAAGAAAACAGGTTGAACATCACAAAGAAGACTGATATTCAAGAATATTTGGTCCTTTTTTATGTTATTTTTTCCATTTGAATGTTTTAGTAAAGTTTGTGATAATTTTTGATTTCACCAAAATAAAGCATATTTCATCATAAAAATTCGGTTCAATTTTCTTTTTTCGTTTCTTCTGCTATAATTTGTGAAAAAACATGGACCTTTCACGGCCAAACTTCTCTTATTCAACAACGAGATTCTAAAATAATAGTGTTTTTCGCAAGGTTCATTCTTATTATTCTCATCATCTATAAAACTGCTAAAAATCAAGTCAATTAGCTTGAACATCAAGTCAAGCCGTGAATCTCTGGTTCCACTACCACTATAATAATGGTAACAGGCAATTTACATAGTAACATTCAATATGTACAGCACCCTCCCGAACAGTTCGTAATTAAAGGATAACCTCAGGTCCCAACAAAAAACAAATATATTAGTATGTAAGTATGTTTACTGAAAATTATACCCTGGACTCATCAGGGAAAGATCCCCCGAATATCATGCCCGTCGGCAGTTATATGCCTGAAATAATTTTCACCAGCGAAATATAACAAATATTTTAATGGACTTGAAGACGAATAAAGCTTGCGGATATGATGAAATCCCAGCAATTGTTCTTAAAGTGTGTGCTTCCGAATTAACACCAGTAGGTACTTTGCGAATTATTCAACCTTTCGTATAACTTGGGGGGTTTTTCCTAAGTCCTGGAGAACAGCAAGAGTTCAGCCAGTTCCTGAAATAGGAAAAAAAATCCTTATTATAGTTATAGACCAATTGCATTGCTTTCTATCATTAATAAAGACATGGAAAAAGCAATCAATATGAAGCTTATCAAATATCGCCATAAAAGATCAACCAGTGACTTATTGGCGTATGTTTCTCATATTTGGCAGCATTCTATCGAAACATTCAGAGAAATGCTAGCTGTTGCACTCGAGATTTCGAGTATGATCGAGTTTGGCATCGGGATCTCCTTGCTAAATTGCCTTCTTATGGTTTGCCTACTCAGTTGTGTGCTTTTTTGAAGAGTTCCTTGTCTGATCGGTCTCTGTATGTGGTTGTTGATGGAGTATCATCTGATATTCTTCCAATAAATACAGGTGTTCCACAGGGTTCAGTTTTGGCGCCCACTTTGTTTCTGCTTCATATCAATGATTTGCTCGAGAAAACATCTTGTTCAATACATAGTTTTGCGGACGACAGTACTCTTCACACCAGTTTCTCTTCCAGAATCCCCATACCAGGTCAAGAAACAAAACTTCAAATAAACATTCACGTCAAT
>JAVJAQ010003457.1:0-77003 GCA_032362365.1 Zygogramma bicolorata | reverse complement strand
CTTTTCTCAGATCTCCAATGAGATTTTAGAAATCCTCAAAAAAAATTGCAGTCAACCGACACTTGCACCGGCGGCTCACTAGTCTGGTGAGCGATGGCCTAGGTAAGGATTTTTGTTGAGCAGCCAGGGGGCGCCACTCTATTTAACCAGTGATAACAGAGAAAAAGTACGTGGTTGTTATACAAAAAAAACACCTTGTAGACTCATGTGGAGTTTAATGATATATTATTATGGAACGACATATATGACTTGCTAAATGTTTCTAAGGTAGTATTGACGAAACTTTCTTATATTTAGGTGTAGAACAATAATTTCCAAATATAGTTACTGATATGTAGACATGAGAACCTTACACAGAATGTAGTATATCGTATGATACCATTGGAATAATTTAATTGATATTCAGCAAATTAATGTTATTAATACTCAAGAGGTAATCCATTAAACATTCCGTTGTAGGCCTACAACAAAACTCACAACTGTAATACCTTCACAGTGAAATTGAAATTGGTACTAATATTGAAAGGTGAAAAAGAGCATTTTCACTGGTTGTTTCCCATACCGTATACGTTCAGGCGTGGACTCTGTTGATATACCAGTTTGGTGTGAATGTGACGATGTGACAAAACTTACAGATGTCCTTACTCAGGAGTTCGAAACGGGCAATACAACACTGCAAGGGTGGTTTGGCTGCAGAACGTGCAACCTGAAGCCCTACTACACCTGCACCTTGTGGTAGAGTAGTTTCTCTCTGGTGGATTGGTTGGATGGGCTCGTAGTAGTCTCGCTGACTTGTAGGACAATGGTAGCAACCAGACAAGTACCCCTCTGGTAGACGGAAACGGACTGAGGGTGTAACTCCTGAATTCACAGACAGGGCTCGTCTCCCAAATAATAGGTGGCAAGACACTACTGGAGTGGGCTGGATGAGGTTCAGGAGCAGGTTCCAGAATACATGAAACCGGAGACTAGAGACTATGTATAGTAAGTAGAACAGGTGGCTAAACCTCCGAAGGAAGAAGGCCCTCAAATCTAAAAGAAATGGATTTGGGTTCAGAAAATTGTTTCTCTGGATACCTATAAAGACCCTGAGTAAACTCGACTCACCTCCAGGCTGGATGGCCTTCGCGGGAATCAACAAATTGCAAATGAACTTCATGTTGGAAAAGTATGCTCGAGAGCTTCACTCAAACGCCATGGAAAAACGGCTTGGCTTCAGTTTCGATAAAAACCATAGGAAAAAAACATTTGAAAACCTACGTTCCCTTGAGAATCATGACCACTATAAAACAATCGAACAACAAGTGTAAAGTTCTGATTGGGGATAATTCTCTGATATATGACAGGCATTTCCGGGCAATTCAAAATATTCGCGCCCTAGGCTTCGAAGAGATAAGTTAAGTACAGAATTATATCTACCTATGGCGAAATCTACGGAACGGAATACGCCGAAAACGGAACTGTCAAGTTTATGCCACCAATAGATAAAATTAAGAAGAAGACTTTCAGTGGACGAAATCATAACCCTGAAGATATTTAAATTTATTTGACAAGAGAAAAACAAAACAATACTATTGAAAATGTTTTCTACGAGATCCTGTTGGCTCTATATAAAACTTGAATAACCCAGGATTATCTTTTCAGATAGATCAGAGACCCTCATGAACGCGACTAGGCTAATACAATGAACACTATACCCGATTAAACCATAATTATATCCTTTTTGTCTTCAGGTAACAATATGAAAGTTTTATAGCATGTTTTCGAATATTTAGGTTCAGTCTATAAAGAAAGTTGCTGCAGAAACACTGAAATTATTGTCTACCCCTACAATGATTCAGCTATTAGGCATTGATATTCAAGTAACTAAAAATGGTAACATTTTCACGTTATACTCGCCCCCTCCAAAGAAAATAAAAATTGTGAAAGTATTTCTGAACAATTTTTATGAAACACAAGAGTCCATTTTATATATTTTCCTGGTGCGCACCTATGACTAACCTAGCCTAACTAAAGTTTTAGTACTATTACACTCTAATATGTATTTACAATTATTTACAGGTGCTTTTCCTGCAAATCCGTTATTGAACGCTAATGCTACAAGAAGCTTCTTTAAGAATTTATGTTTCTGACTTAACAGATTCGAACTCCTCATTATCAGAAAAATCAGACATAGGCTCGTTATATGCTTTCAGATCTTGAATGTGCCATTCTCCGACATTACTGCCGTCTTTAGCACTCTTCAGAACATATACTAATTTAGACTTTTTCTTTACGATAATACATTCGGTCCATCGCGGAGCTAACTTTTTAGCAAAATCTTCCGCTTTATTAGACAATACGAGATTTCTTTTCCACACATGATCACCCACAAAAAATTCTTTGTTACGCCGACGCAAATAATAATAGCGAGAATTTTTTTTAATAGCTGAATTTATTTGTTTTTGAACATCTGAATAAATTTTTGAAAAATGTCCCAAATTATTAACCCAATACTCTCTATCTGTTAAATCCAAATCTGGACTAGTTTCTCCATAGTATTTACCATTACACGGGACTCCCCGACCGAAATTTAAAAAAGCAGGACTATATCCTGTAACCTCGTGAACGGACGTTCTTAGTGCATAACCAATCTTAGGCTATTCTTTGTCCCACAACTTGTGATTATCATTGATAAAACATCGGATAGCAGTGCAGATGGTCCTATTAACTCGTTCAACCCAATTGGCCTGGGGATCATAAGAAGCGGTATATCTAATATTTGAATTATATTGTTCTATAAGGGGTAGTTGCACCGAGCCATTTAACGGAGGTTTAATGGTAAACTCGGTTCAAACAAGGACATTTGTCTATGTTCAAACCAAGTTTAACATTAAACCTCCGTTAAATACCTTGGTGCAACTACCCATTAGTTTCTTAAATTCTTTACTTACAAACTGTTTCCCATTATCGCAAATAATGTGTTGGGGTATGCCATAGACTAAGAAAACATCATTTTCTAGGAATTTAACAACAGCAGAAGATGTAGCTTTTCTAAGAGGACAAATCAAAGGGTATTTGGTGAACCAATCACTTACTACAAGGATATACTGAAACCCGTTGGTACTACGTGGTAATAGTCCCATCAAATCAATGGCGATTACTTGCCAAGGGAATCGAACTGCTTTTTCTGATCCCATCAATCCAAATCTTTGATGATTTATTGATTTCTGAGAGGCGCAAACTTTACACGATCTTATATAGCGATACACATCTTGCCGCATTCTGGGCCAATAATACGTTAAAAGAATTCTATTATAAGTGCGGTAAAAACCCATATGTGAAGCTGTTGGCACATCATGACAAGATTGAATTATCCTTAGACGTTGCCTCTTAGGCACTGAAAGTTTCCATTCAGAAATGTTACTATTAGAAGGTGATTTGGACGGAACTAATTTATAAACGAAGTTATTTTGTACTGCCCATTGAGGATAACTTGGACCATTTTCCTGAATTTTGTCTCTCAAATTAACATAAAAAGAATCTAAATCTGACAGGTTAATTTCTAATCTTTTATCGTTGGAATTTCCTAGAACGTAGTTTTCGTTAACGCAATCATCTGGAGCGGCGTCTACCGGACTCCTAGATAAAGAATCTGGAACTATATTATGTTTACCTTTGCGGTGTACTATATTAAAATCAAACTGGCTTAAGCGAACAGTCCATCTCGCGATCCTACCGATTGGTTCCTTAATTTTAAACATCCACTGAAGGGAAGCATGATCTGTAATTAAAGTGAAATGTACTCCCTCAATATAGGCTCTAAATCGTTCGCAGGCAAAAATGCAAGCCAAACATTCTTTTTCTGTTACTGAAAAGTTTCTTTCATTTTTCGATAGACTTCTAGAAGCGAATGCTATTACTTTTTCTTCTCCATCTTGCACTTGAGTTAAAACACAACCTAACCCATAATTTGAAGCGTCACACTGTATTGTAAAAGGAAGTTGGAAATTTGGACTTGATAATATTGGTGCTGAAACTAAAGCTTGTTTAATGTCTTGGAATGCTTTCTCCGCGTTATTGTTCCAAGTAATCTCATGACCTTTAGATTTATTTCCTATCAAATCATTGATAGGTGCCATGAGTGTCGAAAAATGAGGTATGAATCTCCGGTACCAACTGCATAACCCGGTGAACCTTTTAATTTCCGTTGTATTTTTAGGTTGAGGAAACTCTACCATTGCTTTTACCTTGGACGGATCAGTTCTCAAACCATATTCATCTATTATGAACCCTAAATATTTTAAAGATGGGCGTAAAAATTCGCATTTCTTGAAATTTACTGATAAATTGCTATCTTTGAGCCGTTTCACTACTTCATTTAATAATTTGATATGTTCATCGAAAGTTTCACTGAGTATTATTAAATCATCAAGGTATACAAAAATATTAGGTTCCATCTCTGGACCGAAGGTTGCATCCATTAATCTCTGAAGGCATTGCGCGGCATTACACAGGCCGAATGGCATAACTTGAAATTCAAAAAGGCCTCTTTCCGGTACTGAAAAAGCTGTGTTTTCTTTAGAAGATTCGTCTAAAGGAATTTGCCAAAAAGCACTTCTCAGATCAACTGAGGAAATAAAACGGGTACGACCCAACATAGCTAGAATCCTATCAACTATTGGAAGTGGATAACTGTCTTTTTTTGTTAATGAGTTAAGTTTCCGCCCATCAAAACAAAATCTATATTCATCATTGGGTTTTTTGACTAGTAGTACTGGTGATGACCAATCACTTTTGGAGGGTTTTACTACTTCCAACTCAAGCATTTTATCTAACTCTGAATTCAAGTGACCAAGCATATAGGGTGACATCAAATATTGGCGTTGTTTTACCGGAGCAGCTTCCCCCACATCAATATGATATTCAATCTTGTTGGTTCTACCTAACTTCCCATTTTCATCCAAAGCTTTGAACTTTTCTATAATGTCGTGAAGTGAATTCAACTGTTCAACTGACAATTTATCCGAGATATTCTCCAAAGGAAAAAGAAGATCCTTATTGATTTCAGTACTCTCGTTAACGTGATTACAGAGTATATTTAAATTAGAGTTTTTACACACTTCCCAGAAGTTGTCCCTGAAGTTAATTTTGAGCTGAAATTTTTTGCAAAAATCACTACCAAGTATGAAAGGGTAATTTACTGATGGAACTACTAAAAATCTCAAAAGGCTACAAGTATCTCCAATACATACAGGTAAGTCTACTATTCCTTCAACTTCCTGTTTAGCACCGTCTGCAGTGGTAACAAAATTGTGAGATGATCTACTGATTTTTACATCTAGCGTTCCTAAAAATATTTTACCTTTCTGACCAACAATAGAATTGATTGCCCCTGAATCTAAGAGTGAAACTATTTCTCTTCCAAAAATGTTGACTGATACGTAAGGTCTATTATCTTGTGGTAACTGGAGGAAAACAGGAGCTGCTGAAGCCTCTGAACGTTTTCTATTTAGATTTTATAAAAATTGTTTAACAAATTGAATATGATTTTTATGTTCACTAGATGGATACTTAATAAAAATTTTGGCCTCATATTTCGGAGGTAAGGAACGGCCAGGACTAAAGGTACAATTTACCTCCGGGACGCGTTTCCCGAACAGTTAGGACAATCAGCTCTCCGCTTACTAGGTTCCCCACAACCATAACAAAAGGTACTTCTCTTAACAGTGCAATGTCTGAAAGTGTGGTTAGCTTGTTTACAGTTCCAGCATGTAACAACTTTTCTTTCTTGCCCACTGTTCTGGACTTCTAATGAGGAAACATTTTTTCGGTAGGATCTAGAATTCTGCCTATCATTATTTTTGCAAAACTTTCTTGAATTCCTAAATCGTCCTTTGTGAGTTTGAAAGTTAGTGGAACTGCTACTTGCAGAACTATAAAGTTCGCTATGAACCTCATCCTCGATACCTAATTCTTATTCAACTGCACTAAGACATGACCTGTTCAAATTTGTTTTGAATTTCCTCTCTCGTGATACTTCTTCCAAAATTTTTACAACCTTTATAATTTCATCTAAAGTGGAATAATTATTCAAAGCCAATCTATCTACAATTTCTGATCTCAAGTTTTTTCTAACCCATTTAATTTTTGTGAAAACTGCAGGAGTTGAACTGAGATGGTTAAAAAGCTGTTCCATGACAGATACATAAATCACAATTTATTCATTTTCTAATTGCTTCCTATTTTTTATCATCTCCCAAAGTTCTTCATCATAGTCTTTTTCCAAGAAATCATCTTTCAACCTATCAGTAAGAGAATCCCAATCCTTAACAGTATCTTTAACTCTTCTCAACCATAATGAAGCCTTACCCTCAAATAAATCCAATGCAGACTCAAACAATTGTGATTTAGTAACTTGTCTAGCTTCAGCTAATTCATGAACTCGTTCTAGAAATGATTTGACCCCTAATGTCTTTTTAGTGCCATCAAATTTCAAATTCCACTTATAAATAGCGGGAGGTTTAGAAGTCGTTGGTGAAACTTTTGGAGGATTCAATTGTTTGAACATTTCTAAAAGAGAGCTTGAAACATAATCTGATATGAAAGGCCCTACCTCAGGTTTTTGTATTTTTTCTTCAAGATTTGACTCTAATAGTATTGAAGTTGCATAAGCCTCATTCTTGAATAAAGTTTGTACCCTATCTGCTTGGTCAACCTTCATTCGTTGAATTCTATCTCCTACATGAGCTAACCTAGAGCGTAATCTTTGATAAACAAAATCTTTTGATGTACCACTTTCAAATTCCGGAATAGAACCTTCTATGCTTTTAAGATTTGCCTCTATTTCCATTTTTTCCTCTAGAAAAGAATATCCTGATTCGGTAGGTGGAAGGTTTTTACCTTTGGCCATAGCTTTTGCTAAGGTACTCCGCTTTTCATTCATATTACGATCAGTAACAATTCCTCTAATCTTGAGCTCATAATTCAACTCATCGGTAAGCAAATGATTGGGTTTGAAAGCCATTTTGAAAAACTAAGATTAACAAGTATCTAACAATAATATGATTTTTGCAGCAACACTCTTTAAATTTCAAGAACAAACTAAATTTTCAAAGCAATTGGTTCAAATATTTGCAGTAATCGGTTATAGCATTCAAAGTAATCAGTCTAGTCCTTAATAGAAAACAGATAGGAATCCTATAGAAAATCTCAATATAACTCAAATAATGATCACTAGCCTGTGTTTCAAACAAACAATAATGAGTGACCACACATATAATAACAACTAATATTAAACACTCAAAAAACTCTAAATGATATTAGGGACCACCAATACTGAACACTCTGTAAGTATTCTCAAAAAATTCAAATTAAGATGTATTTATTGGAAAATCCAATGAAAATATTTCAAAATTCAATCTATTCGTTCAGAATAGAAAAATGAAAACAAGTTTTTCACACAAAGTCCATGAGTTTTCACCTGAAACTGTGTTATAGGGAAAATGCAATACCAGTATTTCTGCAGGAATTCGATTAATATTTGTTCACTAAAAATTGAAAAGTCAAATTTCCAAATAAGTCCACAAGGTTTAATGAAACAGAATCTACTCAACAAAATCTGGCCCCACGTTGGGCGCCAAAGTTGTGACGGTAAACTACCTTTTCTCAGATCTCCAATGAGATTTTAGAAATCCTAAAAAAAAATAGCAGTCAACCGACACTTGCACCGGCGGCTCACTAGTCTGGTGAGCGATGGCCTAGGTAAGGATTTTTGTTGAGCAGCCAGGGAGCGCCACTCTATTTAACCAGTGATAACAGAGAAAAAGTACGTGGTTGTTATACAAAAAAAAACACCTTGTAGACTCATGTGGAGTTTAATAATATATTATTATGGAACGACATATATGACTTGCTAAATGTTTCTATGGTGGTATTGACGAAACTTTCTTATATTTAGGTGTAGAACAATAATTTCCAAATAAAGTTACTGATATGTAGACATGGGAACCTTACACAGAATGTAGTATATCGTATGATACCATTGGAATAATTTAATTGATATTCAGCAAATTAATGTTATTAATACTCAAGAGGTAATCCATTGAACATTCCGTTGTAGGCCTACAACAAAACTCACCACTGTAATACCTTCACAGTGAAATTGAAATTGGTACCTCAAATCTAATATTGAAAGGTGAAAAAGAGCATTTTCACTGGTTGTTTCCCATACCGTATACGTTCAGGCGTGGACTCTGTTGATATACCAGTTTGGTGTGAATGTGACAATGTGACAAAACTATCAGATGTCCTTACTCACGAGTTCAAAACGGGCAATACAACACTGCAAGGGTGGTTTGGCTGCAAAACGTGCAACCTGAAGCCCTACTAGACCTGTACCTTGTGGTAGAGTAGTCTCTCTCTGGTGGACTGGTTGGATGGGCTCGTAGTAGTCTCGCTGACTTGTAGGACAATGGTAGCAACCAGACAAGTACCCCTCTGGTAGACGGAAACGGACTGAGGGTGTAATTCCTGAATTCACAGACAGGGCTCGTCTCCTAAATAATAGGTGGCAAGACACTACTGGAGTGGGCTGGATGAGGTTCAGGAGCAGGTTCCAGAATACATGAAACCGGAGACTAGAGACTATGTATAGTAAGTAGAACAGGTGGCAAAACCTCCGAAGGAAGAAGGCCCTCAAATCTAAAAGAAATGGTTTTGGGTTCAGAAAATTGTTTCTCTGGATACCTATAAAGACCCTGAGTAAACTCGACTCACCTCCAAGCTGGATGGCCTTCGCGGGAATCAACAAAGTGCAAATGAACTTCATGTTGGAAAAGTATGCTCGAGAGCTTCACTCAAACGCCATGGAAAAAACGGCTTGGCTTCATTTTCGATAAAAACCATAGGAAAAAAAAAACATTTGAAAACCTACGTTTCCTTGAGAATCATGACCACTATAAAACAGTCGAACAACAAGTGTAAAGTTCTGATTGTTGATAATTCTCTGATATATGACAGGCATTTCCGGGCAATTCAAAATATTCGCGCCCTAGGCTTCGGAGAGAAAAGTAAAGTACAGAATTATATCTACCTATGGCGAAATCTACGGAACGGAATACGCCGAAAACGGAACTGTCAATAGATAATATTGAGAAGAAGACTGTCAGTGAACGAAATCATAACCCTGAAGATATTTAAATTTATTTGACAAGAGAAAAACAAAACAATACTATTGAAAATGTTTTCTACGAGATTCATTCTGTAAGTATGGATGGAGTACCTCCAGCTGAGTTCCTCTATCCTGTTGGCTTTATATAAAACTTGAATAACCCAGGATTATCCTCTCAGATAGATCAGAGACCCTCATGAACGCGACTAGGCTAATACAATGAACACTAAACACTATACCCGATTAAATCGTAGTGAACGATGAATTAAGTTGCTGGTGATCTCTAAACACAACCATAATTATATCCTTTTTGTCTTCAAGTAACAATATGAAAGTTTCATAGCATGTTTTCGAATATTTAGGTTCAGTCTATAGAGAAAGTTGCTGCAGAAACACTGAAATTATTGTCTACCCCTACAATGATTCAGCTATTAGGCATTGATATTCAAGTAACGAAAAATGGTAACATTTTCACGTTACACTCGATATATGTGAAACTTGCACATGAAAATTTGATGAATGTGCTTTGTGATAATCAGAAAGGAATACCTCTATTTAAAAATAAAACTGGGTCTGTTTCTCATGCAGCAAGAAGTAGTTTGCCAGAAGTATGATAATTACTCATACATGAAATGGAAAGTATTTGGGTTTGCCAGTCGTTCAAGGATTTTTTTCCGATGCCAAGAAAATGTTTGAGCTTTGTATTATACTCTCAACGTTATCTAAGTTTTCTTCTGTATAGTGTTCAATTTATATAGAAATCCAAATGAACTTATGAACAAAATGCCTTTTTAAAGATATCGCTTTGTACTGATGCAACCAATTGGGATATAGTCCATTCATACAATTTGAGTATCATGAATAGTGTATTTGAAAATAGCATTACTAAAGAATAAACTGATGTAATCATTTAAGAGTAACATCGGATTATAAAATAGTTTTGAGTAATAAGAGATGGAAATCACTCAACTTCATCTGACTAGTGCTTAAACGTTCCTATTGAAAAGTGAAGGTTCAACTTCTCATTACTCAAAACTGCTGCATAAATGATGTGTTAGTTGTCAGTTTGTGATATATTTGATATATGATGACACTGTACAAACATAATCATTTGTTTTGAAAAGTAAGGCTCTACTGGAGCCTAATAGCGCTCCACAAGTGTTCAAACAGCCCGCTATACAGCACTTGCTTTCCGGCATAATAAATGATCAAATCGTTCTTTATACAACACAACTAAAACGAACAAGAACCCAAGAAAAAACACCAACAGCTTATCCTAATAGAAACACTTCGAAGTTAGTAAAATATTACTCTAAGAAAAACTCCTTACATTAATCTTTTACTTTTACCACAAAGACACCAAGAGACCAGATACCATCAGTAATCAGACACATAAAACATATATGTTTTTGTGTTCTGTGACAATTTCTTTGCACTTTTTCTATTTATCTTTGGTTCTATGGGGTTATGCCACTTATAGAGATTTTTAATTTAGGTACCCAATTTACCCCAGAATTGTCAACCTCGATTTCCCCAAGCCCGTAGCCTCAGGTACCCCTTCGTCCATAAACTCGTGACATTTCGTAACTTTCCTATTTATGAACGTTGATTCCACCTTGAAATAGGTGCGGTTCTACGATGCCGCCCGATCGTTTCCGATCTCCTCCGAAGCGACAGACGGCGCTAGGTATGATCTTCTAGTTGCGTAAATATCATAATGAAACCATCATCATATGTCCCTGACTAGTACTCCGACAACAAATACTGGCTTGGCGGAAGAGTGAAAATTTGCAATGGCAGTGATGAGTTAACATTTTTTTTTGTGTGAACAAGTGTTATCAGATAAGATACCAAGGGCACAGTGAAGATGTTTCCATCGACTACTGTGTAGGAATGTACTGGACATATTTGAGGATTGCAAAAATTAAAATTCCGTCCAAATATCAGTGTTTGCAACATGGAATGTTATCAGGAGTAGCAGAATGACTTTACATAAGGTCTACAATCATTTTACTGAGCTGATTTTGATACTGAATTGTTCTATGTTGATCATTGTGTATCTTTTATAGTCTTTTAGTTATAGTCACAATATTCCTTGCTGAGTTCGATAGTCATTTGCGGGCACAATTATATAACATACAATAATATATAATCTCCTGGGGTGTAATGGTTAAGCTAATAATAACAATGTACCAGCTACTCATGAAATAGAGTTTGATACAAATATCTATAGTATCTTTTGAAACATTTGAATTTGTTCTGAAGTAATCTATTATATGGCTCAATGTCACAGAATTTTTGTACGAGTTGTTTATTGAAATTCTGATTGAGAGCTGCTGTTGAAGAATTGAAACAATTTGATTCAAGAATAAAGTGCCCCTCTATGAGACATAGGCATAGGTAAAATCCATAGCATTTCCGTTGCATTAATTATGGGTACCTACTTCTTAAAAGTAATGTGGATGTGGAAATTAAAAAACATTCTTATCGTAGATACGAATTGCATTTTTTTATTTCATTTAGAATACTACCAGCCCAGAGAATGATGCCTTGTCAGGCTCTAGTGTGAAAACTTGAAAAAAAGTAAATTATTATTGTAATGTTATATATCGGTAGATAAAATTCCAAATCCATTTCAGACATGATTTGAATACACAGGAGATCCTTGTGCATTGCACAACCCAATGTTTCATCAAGGAAGATACCAACATCAACACCTTATATAACTAGATAAAGATATTTGCTGATTCATAGTGATACTATGAAGATTATCTCACATCGATTAGTAAGAAATCAATAGTTATAATGGAGATGCAGTTTTTATTCAAATGTTATAATTTGAGGTCACATAGTTTCCGCAGAAACAGATATATGTTTCATTATGATGGGAGTTGTATTTTCTGAAATAAATTAAAAATATGTTCCGTAGTTTTTTGGGTTTGTAACGTACCACAATGCACAATGCGCGATAAAAACAGTTTTGGGTCAACGTAAACAAGTCTGCGATAAACACTCCTGCAGGATTCAGCCTGTCGATGGCCGTTTCGATTACGGACATGGGCAGACGTATGGGGGTCACCGTTTCCCTTCGCCCGGAAGCCCTGGTACCCCTCTAGGACGACATAGGCATAACCGCCAAAGCATATGTTCCCAAAAACTCCGAAATACGCTAGGCCGGTTTAGCCTCACCTGGAGATGAGGCGAAAATTACTTTGTCTTACCACTTATGTTATATGATTTTATTTCAATGAAAACACGTGAGCTTTGCAACACTAGGTATCCTGATCTTTCGATTAATTTTCCAGTTTTACCATTCTGCGTTTTACTATGCGGAAGGTACTGTGGATTGAATAGCGATTTAGCCGAGCAATGAAATAAAACTTCATTGAGATTTACGATTCAGATAATCCAATTCTACCCAAATTATGTGGACTTTCCAAACCCTTATATTCAGTTCTATTCTGATGAATCTTGAATAACTTTCGAAATTGAATATTGTAATGATTTGTAATTGACAACTGTTATAGAAGAATACTAATGATGCACCATCGAGATTTCTGAAATATATCTTGTAGGTACTGTTTTTTTTTTCAATGTGCCATAATATTCAATTCCCGAAAACTTGCGGAGAATATTGTCTACTGAAAGTTTTCTGCACCATAATTTCATCTAGTCCTATTCTTCTTCTATTTGGAATATTTTTCAATATTCTAGTGAAATTCACACACACACAACTTTAGCTGAATGTTTTTTCACCAAATTACTCTCTCAGAGTTCTAATCCTGTAATTTAGATCATGTTGATCTGAATTAGAGTACATCTCTTCGGATCTTGATAGGCGAATGTGGCCATATACCTTCCTTTCCAAATGAAGTTTTAAAATTTGGTCATTCGCAACTCATCGGTGTGATTCGTGTATTCTTCGGATTACACATGTCGATCTTTAACGTATCCATGAGCGCCCGCAAGAATACGTAGGCCAGTGAACAAGTTCTCGACGTGAACGTGAAAAATGAAAAACTACGCATGCACAGCTGTCAATTTGTACGTTAACGTTCTTGGCAGCACTTCAAGTCTCTATTGAGGATAGTGCCCGACTTTATAAACTCGCCCTATGTTGGTCTTAGTTTTCACTTATTTCAATTGTTCGGGCGAGTTCGGTCACCTAGGTGTGCCCTCGCAAGTTGTGAAATCCACGTCATTCAGAGATTACCTTATTTTTTATTGTTATCGTTCTAAAATTGATCCTTTCCGTTAACCAGCTGACGAACGTCAACCCTCAGAAGTCGAAACTTGTGCGAGCAGCAGATCAACGTGGTCTTACCTTTTAACATGCGATCCAGCATGGTAGCCCGGCGGGGAATTGAACCCCGGTCTTCCACTTGAAAGGCGAATGTGCTAACCTCTACACTACCGAGAACATGTGAACAAATATGAATGAGCCTATTGCAAACAACGCACGAACATCTAAAAATATTCAACATGCTTGATTTCAGCACTTTCCTGTAACCATATGTTGGAAGATTCTATTTTGCAGGTCTGCAGGGCAGCAAACTGAAATGAGAGAAAAAACTTTCCAAGGCGAATAAACCTTGCAGGTCGGCAGAAATTCTTACAGAGGTGAAATATGACCGTATAAACGCATTTTTGACACAAAAAAAGTTCCACCCCTCACCCCTCGTTTTCTCGGAAATGAAAAAATAAACTTTATATGGCGAATAAACCTTGCAGTCGGCAGAAATTCTTGCTGGTCGGAGAATACAGAGGTGAAGCATAACCGTATAAACCCTCGACTAGAAAAGTTCCACCCCTCACCTTCGTTTTCTCTAAAATGACAAAATAAACTTTCTATGGCGAATAAACTTTGCAGGTCGACAGAAATTATTGCAGGCTGGGGTGTACATAGGTGAAACTTGAGCGTATGAACGCATTATTGACCAAAAAAATCATTTAAGTCTCTGTAATTTTGAATTAAGTTCTATATCTTGAAATATTTGTGATTTTCACTGGACGTAGATATAGCATACGTTCATTTCGTGGTAATAATCTATTCAAAGGATAAATTATACTATGCAGTTAGAGCCCTAAATTTTTTTAGGTTTCTCCCTTTCACGCCCATACATTCTTTGTCTAACCAATGAGAACATTTGGAATATAGTATTCGTTTACCACCAAATTTCTTACATGAGGTTCCCAGAAAGCATGTTGAAAATGTTTTGTTATCTCAATATTCATTCACAGGATCTTTCAGATATGTTGTTGCATGCACAATATTATATGTTATGAAATAATTACCATATCATGCGGTGGCTGGGACCTGTGAAGTTCTCAATTAAATCAAGCAGATCGTCCGAATATATCACAAGATGTAGATGTAGTACAGCTGATATGCACTGGATGACCACATTTTGAAGCACAAACCAAAGAAAACCTGGTTTCGTCCTCATACCGGAGGCCTAGCAACCGTCTGGTGGCACTGCAATTATTTGTCTGTTATGTTTGCTTTCTGTTTATGGATAAATATATGGTAATTTCGTAGTTTAGACCTAATAATTTGAATTTTTCTGCATTTTTCAACATTTTCGGATGAATAAAATATGGAATAACGAAGTTATCAGAAAGAAAGCTCATGATCAGATTAGACATTGGGTGAGAGGTCAATTAAACGGTCAAGACATCGAGCTTGGTCGAAGACTGTTTTTTTTCCCTCCTGAAACTCACAGGTCACAGGGGTAGATCGTACTCAGGAGGCAGTAATGCCAATGATTCTGTTCTGTCTTAAGCCAAGTGGCCAGATCGCAGCAGGTCATTTCGAGACTGAAGCGCGATCTGTTCATGATCGTAAAGCAGTGCCAGTCAGCTGCAACACGAGAGGTTCGGCTGCAGTTTATCAATCATCTCCCAGATAATTTGTCAGTCGCTACAGGAGATAAGCAATGATGTATCCGATCCTATCAATCTTAATACGAGATGATAGGTTGAGTGTATAAAAATATTCGTTTATTTTATGAACAATGATTTGCTAGAGATTCCATCAGCCGCAATGGGAGATGTTCGGCATGGATAGGTATATCCTATTCTATTCTAGTGTATACAAATTATGTTCGTTCAGTATTATGAACAATGATTTCCTTATGGTTCTATGAGCCATTACACCGAATGTTTCACATTACAACGATTAACTCTGGAGGATCTTCATGTAAATACTTGAAGTGTAAGTGATTCAAATTTCGAACAAATTTTACGACTATTACTTACTTGCAGGTACCGCACTGATGATGGCGTTAAAGCCGAAAGCGCTTTGCAATTTACAAATACATTTTGTCACGAAATACGACTCTTCCTGATTTATCATTCACGTGTATGCAGCACCAACAAATCTCACCTGATAGAGAGTTGAAGTGTTGCCATGAACGTTAACGTAAAAGTACGAATTGACAGCTACACAAGCTCAGTTTTTCATTGTTTACGTTTACGTCGAGAACTTGTTTACATGTCTACGTAATCTTGCGGGCTGCGGGCGCTCACGGATACTTTGAAGATCAACTTACGTAATCCGAAGAATATGCGAATCACACCGATGAGTTGCGAATGACCGAATTTCGAATCTTCATTTGGCAAGGGAGGTATATGACCACAATCCACCTATCAAAATATGGAAAGATGGAGTTTGATTCAGATCAACATGATGCAAATTACAGGAAAAAGTGTCAGCCAAGGTTGCATCGTTGAAGGGAATGCGAGTGAAAAATTTGTGATTGAAAATGCAGTTTCTTGAATAATCTAGATCCAAATAACTACTGTTTCCATTAGCAGGAATCAACTTTCATTATTTTCACAGTTAAATTCAATATGTATAGTAAAATATGTATTGGTATATTTGATTATGATTTCCAGGAACTATACTGAATCATCTCTCTTCTAATATCATTTCTGATATTTTCAGGAAATGTTTTCACAAAATGGATTCCTAGCACTTCTTCATGTCTCTCAAAGGATAACACTGTGTACAGGCGAACATATGCACCTCGGTCATAAGAACTCAGGTGTATTTAGAGTTCAATAGAGTTCCATCCTCTCAGATCAGAATCCCCAGACTTCGACTAATGGAATTGCTAGTATCACTACTTTTATTCGGGTTTGAAGGCCGTCGGTTTTTGGAATTTCTTCCTGACGTTTCGCTGGCTCGAGTGGCTAGCTTCTTCAGAGGCTCATTCATCTTGAAATTCACCCCGATGACTGGAGATTTTTTCTTCGCAAGTTGTATTTATGCCGACTCAGGTAATTTGCGGTGCTAATTATTCCATTCGGATTAGAGGAATTGTAATTAATATTGATTACCTTGTTTTACCTCATCTGGGTTCGGGAGAATAATCATCATTATTATCTGAAGAACTACCTGCAGTTATTATCGTTTTTTTTTAAAATGGGATTCCATATTCGGTTGAGGTTAACAGCTTCTTCTTTTCTGTTGAAATTATCCGTGTGTTGGTGGATTTCTATTGCCTCCCGTACCAGTCGGCTGGTTGGGTGCAATCAGTTTTGCATTTTCAAACAGAATCCTGTGGTTACCACCATTCAGTGCGTGTTGCGCCACAGCCGACTTGTCAGTTTGCCCTAGTCTGCAGTTTCTCTCATGTTCCTTTAGCCTTGTTCCCATGGATCTTTTGGTGGTACCGATGTATACCTTCCCACAGGTGCACGGTATGCGATAAACCCCTGCTGCAGACAGTGGATCTCTTTTGTCTTTAGCCGATCTGAGGCTCTGTTGAATCTTCTTTGTGAGTTCAAATACAGTTTTTATGTTGTATTTACCCAGGAGTTTTCCAATTCTGTCTGTGACCCTCGGGATGTATGGCAAATATGCATGTGCAACTATCTGAACGTCCTCCCTGTTTCAAATAGTGGAATTCTCCCGTTTCATGGCCCTGTTGATCTCGGGTACACTGTATCCATTCGACCTCAAGGTCACTTGAAGATGTTCCAGTTCTTCCCCCAGATGTTCTGGTTCGCATATTCTTCGAGCACGTTCCGTTAGAGTAGAAATGACTCCTCTCTTTTGACTGGGATGGTGGTTCGATAGTGCGTGCAGGTACCTATCCGTGTGTGTGGGTTTTCGGTATACTTTGTGGGTTAGTCTAGCCCCACATCGTTCGATCAGTGCATCCAGGAATGCTATTCGTTGGTCCTGTTCAGCCTCCATGGTGAACTTAATATTGGAGTGTTGAGCGTTCAAGTGGTCGAGAAAGAGTTTTAGAGCGTCCCTACCATGTTTCCAGATGACGAATGTGTCATCCACGTAGCGTAGCCACAAGGTCGGCTTCAATTCGAAGGCGTCGATTGCTTTCTCCTCAAACCGTTCCATGAAGAAGTTGGATACTAGTGGGCTAAGTGGACTTCCCATTGCCACGCCAACCAGTTGCTCATAGAAGTTTCCCCTCCATTTAAAGTAACTCTCCGTGAGACATGCTCGGAAAAGTCCAACGATATCATTAGGGAACAAGTAGGCTAGCTCCTTCAGGGAGTCTTCCAGTGGGACGTTGGTAAACAAGGACACAACATCGAAGCTGACCATGATATCTGTCAGTTCCAAAGTTAAGCCTCTAATTTTACCCACGAAGTCTGTCGAATCCTTGACGTAGGAGTTCGTTCTTCCTACATGAGGCTGGAGGAGCGAGGCCAGATGTTTTGTCAAGTGATAGGTAGGTGAGCGCGGGGCACTGACTATTGGTCTCAGTGGCATGCTGGGTTAGTGCACCTTCGGAAGACCATAGAGCCTGGGTGGAACGGCTTCAGTTCTGAGAATGGTTTTCTTTATGGTTTCCGTCAGTGAGGACAACTTAATGAGTTTGTTTACATTCTACAACTTTGATTGTGTTGGGTCCCTTACGAGTTTGCGGTAGTTAGAAGGTTTTAGAAGTTCTTCAATTTTGCTATTATATTCCTCCGTTTTGAGAAGAATCGTGGCATTATCCTCGTCCGCTGGTAGAATCGTGATCCCCTCATCAGAATTCAAGCTTCTTAAGGCTGCAATCTCTATTTTTGACGATTCCTCTTTTTAGCGAAACGTCAGGAAGGAATTCCCTAAAACGAAGGCCTTCAAACCCGAATAAAAGTAGTGATACTGAAAACCTCGGCCGCGAAAGCCTTAACTATTTTGTCAATGGAATTGCTTATAAGTACCAAGAAAGCGAGATCTCTCTTCCAGATAATCCAATTAATAACACTATCCAAAAAGAATCATTTTCTGTTTTCTGAGTGAAATGATTAACTTACCTGTAAAGTTTAATCATAAATATATCAAGTCCGAATAAATCTTTAGTAGTAAAACCTTTCTGTACTGGCCTATGACCAAGGTTCAACGTAAAAAACAACGCAGCATTTCTTTCATTCCTTTACTAGGAGTTCAGCCAACGTGTCGCGTCGCCTTCATTTGGTCAAGTTTTACTTCTGTACACCCCAACCTGCAAGAATTTTTGCTGACTTGCAAGGTTTATTCGCCATGGAAAGTTTCTTTTTTCAGTTCGGAGAAAACGAGGGTGGGGGATTTAACTTTTTTGTCGAAAATGAGTTTATACGGTCATGTTTGACCTCTGTATACCTCAACTGGCAAAAAAAAAATTTTGACCTGCAAGGTTTATTCGCCATACAAAGATTTTTTTCTCATTTCCGAGAAAACGGAGATAGGGGATGTAAATTTTTTTAATCGAATTGGCGTTCATGTTTCACCTCTGTATACCCCAACCTGCAAGAATTTTTGTCGAGCTGCAAGGTATATTCGCCATAGAAAGGTTCGTTTTCCATTTCCGAGAAAACGAGAATGGGGGAAAGGAGCTTTTTTAGCAAAAATTTGTATATAAGGTCATGTTTTCCCTCTCCGACCTGCAAGGTTTATTCGCCATAGAAAACTTCTCTCATTTCCAAGAAAACGAGGTTGATGTTTTTTTTTGGATAATATGCATTCGAACGGTCATGTTTAACCGCTGAATACCCCAATATGCAGGGTTTATTCGCCATACAAAGTTTATGTTCTCATTTCCAAGTAAACGAGGTTGTGGGGTGGAACTTTTTTGTCAAAAATGCGTTGATACGGTCATATTTCACCTCTGTATACCCCAACCTACAAGTATTCTTGCCGACCTGCAAGGTTAATTCGCCATAGAAAGTTTCTTGTTTCATTTCCAAGAAAACGAAGGTGGGGTGTAGAACTATTTTTGTCAAAAACGCGTTGATATTTTACCTCTGTATAGCTCAACCTGAAAGATTTTGCCGACCTGCAAGGTTTATTCGCCATATAAAGTTTCTTGTTTCATTTCCAAGAAAAGGAGGATGGGTGGTGGAACTATTTTTTCAAGAATGCATTGATATTTCATCTCTGTATAGCCCAACCTGGAAGGTTTAGCCAACATGCAAGGTTTATTCGTCATAGAAATATTATTTTCCAATTTCCGAGAAAACGGGGGAGGGGGGTGGAACTTTTTCTCTCAAAATGCGTTTATGCGGACATGTTTCACCTTTGTATAGCCTAACCTGCAATGATTTTTGCCGAATTGCAAGGTTTATTCGCCATAGATTTTTTTCTCACTTTCGAGAAAACGATAGTGTAGGTGGAATTTTTTTGTCTAAAATGCGTTTATACGGTCATGTTTGACCTCTCAATACCCCAAGCTGCAAGCAATTTTTCTCCAATCTGCAAGATCCATTCACCATAAAAGTATCTTTTCTCATTTCCGAAATAACGAAGGTGGGGTGGACTTTTTTTTTTGTTCAAAATGCGTTTATACGGTAATGTTTCACCCCTGTATACCGTATAAATCTATACGGTCATGTTTCACCTCTGTGTACCCCAACCTGCAAGAATTTCTGCCGACCAGCAAGGTTTATTCGTCATAGAAAGTTCCTTTTTTCGTTTGGGAGAAGACCATAGTGGGAAGTGGAACTATTTTTGTGAAAAATGCGTTAATACGGTCATGTTTCACCACTGTATAGCCCAACCTGCAAGATTTTTGCCGACCTGCAAGGTTTATTCGCTGTAGGGAGTTTCTATTTTCATTTCGGAGAATATCAAGGTAGGTACTGGAACTATTTTGGTAAAGAATGCGTTGATATGGTCATGTTCCATCACTGCATAGCCCAACCTGCAAATTTTTTTGCCGAACTGTAAGGTTTATTCTCCATAGATTTTTTTCCCACTTCCGAGAAAACTAAACACTGAATACGTATTAGAAATGATTTACATGTGACTGTACACAGAGGTCAATTTTGACTACAGAATTCAGTTATAACGAAACTTTGCTTACCTATCATCGCTCTGACAATTTTGATAATATCAAAAACCTTTTTGTTTTTTGTTCCATGCCAGCTGTAGCCCATTAACTTTACAACATTACTCCATCTAGCAAACACCTCTCTATTATTCGGCATGTGGCATCCCAACTGCTTGTGCCATCCAGTGAAGAAACATACTCGACCTGCCTTAAAATAAAACATTTTTTATTTTTAAAATGAAATATGCATTATGTTCAGGACCGGAACTCTTTGACATAAAGCACACTGTTCCACGTTTGATTCTCATAAGACATGCTTCATCACACTTTCTTTTCGAACTAATATTCAACTTACCTGGAAATATTATTAACCTCTGCTGCTCGCAAGTTTCTTTGTTTCTTATAATTTAATCAACCCAACACAACTACAAACTACTACAAACACAACCAACTGAACCATCGCCACTTTTCTCTCCATATTATGCGAACTGTTAGATTCAACGCTCAACACAGGCAGAGTTAGTGTACTGTGCCACAGAACAATAGGCTGGAACAAAAGAGCTGCGAAAGTGTAATTTATATCTTGAAACAAAAAGCATAAGTAGTAGTAGTAAATGTGTTTAAGGGTTCGGTTCTCATCGGAACAAAGTCGTAATGGATGATTCATATCAAATTCCCAAACGATGAAAACCTAACGCGATAGCTCATTTACTCAGAGGTTGCAGGAAATATCGTGTTCGTGTTGGAGAGAGTGTAAAGTTGTAGAGTTTGTTTTGAATTGTACGATTGTTTGAATTTTCATTACAAAAGTCTTGCGATTCATAATACAAATGAGATCTATACTGAAAAAAATCATCACCACAGAGAAAGATAATGTAATCCCATGACAAACTCAGGATACGTCGAGGACAGGATGAGGATATTTTTACTGGTATTTTTATATACTACACTCGGAATACGTGGGGGAATCCTGACGACGTAACACCGTAATGTTACTCAGGAGGTCCTACAATAGTCAACTGTGATGAAATTGGGATATCCTCGGGATCTTATTGGATATCAACTAACTATATCCTGTGGAGTGACTGGCATCAACTTCGGGATAGGGTGGGGATCAGTATAGGCCGGGATGTTCTGCGGTGTACACTACATGGGCACTATTATAATATCTTACGGACATTTGGGGGATAATTTATGCGAGAACTCTTCTTGTATAAAGAAACCATGAGAAGACCGGTGAATTTTTTCCCCTGAAATTAGGTAAGCTTTCTCTAAAATCTGCTGCTTACCTTTAACGCTGCCGCCTCCTAGGACGCTGCCTAATAGTTTGATGTAGGTACCCATAGAATAAGCAGTTATGTGCATTTTCAAATGTTGGCAATGTCATCTTAATATCCAAGATCGAAAACCCTTACATATCAATTTCCAATCGAATCTGTCCATAAACACTAAGTTTTCGTTCGCCATCTTGTTATGGATTTCGAGCCGGCCTCCGAATTTAATAATTCTGTTAAAAAATCATAATCTCAACAAAACAAAAAATATATTATGAAATAGAAGATATGCAGGATGTTTCATTTCAAAAAATGCACTATTCACCACTTTTTGTATGTATCGGTAAAATCACAAATTTTGAACGACCCTGTATAATGGAGAAAAAATTTCCTCAGACACAACTTATACACAGGGCATTGTCAAACTAAAACCAAAATTTCAACTGTCTTCGAATCCAAATACCGCAGTAATGAGCATTTGATTAAAGCTATGTTTCGCACAAAAAATAAGGAAATCAATGAATTTCTCGAAAACCACTGAAGGAGGGGAGTATCATACAAAAATAATCGGAAAGCAATAACAAAGCGAGAAATGCAATGATATATAGGGTGTCCTATTCAAAATATCAAGGTTTTTGCTGCTTTTCAATATAAGCGGCAAAGTCGCAGTGCTGAAAATATTTTAGATCGATAGAACAGAACTAATTATTCAAGAAATCAAATTTTCAAAATAATCCTATGTCCCGTTTTCCAGGAATGTCTAATAGGCCATCGAGTTTGGGACACCCCATATGTAGTCGTTACTAAAATAAAGTTCGTGAACTTTGTTACATACTATTTATTTAAAATATAAAAGTCCGGCCATGTCCGAGGAAAGCCTCTTATCTCTGATGTTCCACGAATTATTCTGAGATAACAAGCATATGAATTTTGTGTCTGAGATCGCTAACAAATATGGCAAGAAATTCCTTATGAGTTTCACATTTCATCTAGGTGGCGTACCAATACAGTGCCTTAAATCACGTCATTCTCGAAAGGTTCTATGGAAAGAGCCTAGATGTCACGCGCGAGTGCATCAATCGTCGAACACTCTTTTCACACAGTGATTAAGGTCCAGTTGTACATACTCAAGTAAACTGTGGTTCAAGTAAACCGAGTTCGTTTGCTAAGCATTAGTCAACAGAATCGTTTAGCTTGACAACTGGTTCACTTGAACCACAGTTCAGTGGGGTATGTACAACTGGCTGTAACTATCTTTCCTTCAAACAATGCTTCAGCTTGACCATGTTCAGTAGAAACCTACTTTTTTTTATGGATCTTGCACTCAAATCAGAAATTTTTGGTTAACATGTATACATTCAAATGAAATTACTTCAAGTAGCGGAAGAAAGAACTGATATGATAATTTCACAGTATGGCTTCCTCTATATTTCGTTATCAACATTTGAAGCGAAGTAGTAGTTTTCCGTTTTCTCTATCTGTATTTTTTCATTAAAAGGGATAATAACACCTTGAAATGTTCATTTCATTTCACAACACAGCCCATTGAATTCACGTACAGAAAATACCAGAACCTACAAGCAAATTCCATTTGAAATAAGTCTGCTTGAATGTGGTTGACAATGTTCTTTGCTGAAGGGTAATGGTCCGGACTTTCATTGTCTATATTATTAACTCTATTGGAACCTGCTGCTACGAACGGAAGGATAAAAATACAAATCAGGTGAGAAAATCAAATCCCGAACGGGAGGTTGAATTGGATTTTTTGGTCAATAATGAAATTTGGGATTGGTTGATCAAAGATAATAATGTTACAAAAAATCGAGATATCGAATATGAAATATTATTCAAAAATTTTTTTTCAACTAAAGAAATGAATGATATAATATTGTGATAAGGAAATTGAGGTATCAACTGTGAAATACCAGTCAAAAAAGTATATGAAGAAATATTATGAATAAATGTTTAAACCAAGTTTCAAGTTGAGTGTACTCACGACGTTTCGATTGCCAGTATCCGCATTCGTCTTCGGCTGATGACTGACAATATTTCGAAGTGTGGTCGATTGAAAAGCCCCGATTTCTCTATGGTAGGCAAAGGGCGGTAGTTACAGAAGTGTGCTGATCGATTTTCAGCGGGAAATGGATGTATCGGCGCAAGATTCTCTCTCATTGAGCCGAAGTGGGTCCATGCCTTGGATAAGCAGCTTCCACACATTCCGGATCTCCACGCTGCGGTGACTGAATGCGTCGTTGTTGAGGATGTAGGCGACTACCTTGAATTTCCTCTTGAACCAGTGCTCCTCCTTGTGTATGACCTCGGCTTCAGACCATTCAATGTTGTGATGGTTTGGCCAAACATGCTCCGCCATTCCTGATTTCGTTGTTTCCCCTCGTTGTGTTCGCCCTTTCTCACTTCCAATGGGCTTTTTGTTTTTCAAATATAGGATTTGCGGCACTCGCATGGTATCCGGTGAACGCGGTTGTTGTCGTCGCTGTTTTTATTCATTGGTCGAATTTTTGTGAGCTGGCTGCGTATTGTGTTCCCTGATCGAAAACAGACTCTGACATTGTATTTCCCTCCTATCCTCTCTGAAAATTCTCTCACGTAGTGTATGTTGAGAATTTGTTGTTCCAGTATCTCCTTGCTGTTCCTTTCATTCGCCCGGGCCAATGTCTGATCCACCAGCTTCTTCGAGTAGCTATTCTTCTGAAGATCCTTCCTTATTTTATTCATCTCCTTGTCGAGACTTTTTTTGTGTAACAGAGATCAGGCCGATCATCAGCTCCAGGAACACGACAATCCACAGACTCGCGAAATTTCTTCTTCCTTCTTACAGCCACTACAAGAAAACTCCTCGTCCTTTGTGAAGAACTTCAGACACTCGGTTGAAATTTTGAGAAGAATCGAAAATAGAACAACACTACCAACAGTAGGCATCATGGAGTTGCTGGAATGCTGCGTTCTGAATTGCCACTTCCATGCAGTTGAAGGATCAGCCAAGATAAAGGACTACCAGTGGGATCACCACTGTTACCGGTTATAGCAAACATTTAGATGGAGTCGATCAAAGCATTCACCATCGAAAAATCTCAGAGCAAACCGCATACTGGACAATACCTGAATGAGCAACCATATCACCAACAATCTACGAAACGAGGAATCGTCAAGTCTCTGATTGATCGGGCAATGAATCTCTGCAACACCAAAGAAAGTCTCGACGAGGAGCTGAACAACATAAGGAAGGATCTTCAGAAGAATGGCTACTCAAAGGAGCTGGTTGATCAGACATTGGCCGGGACGAATCAAAGGAACTCCAAGGAGATATTGAAACAACAAATTCTTACACATTCAACACAATACGCAGCCAGCTCACAAAAACTCGACCAACTAAACAGCGACACCAACAACTGTGTTTACAGGATACTATGCGACTGGGGCAAATCCTACATCGGAGAAACCACAAGATTTTCTTTATTTAATTTTTTTGACTAATATTTCATATCCGATATCTCGATTTTTTGTAACAACATTATTTTCTTCGATCAATCAATCCTTAATTTCATTATTGACCAAAAAATCGATTCCAACCTTTCGATTGGGATTTGATTTTCTTACTTGATTCTTATTTTTCAATAGGGTTGATAGGTTTCAATAGGGTTAATAATATAGACAATGGAAGTCCGAACTATTAACTATTACCCTTCAGTGAAATAACTCTTTTCTGTCATCTGGTGTTTGGTGGCGAATAAAAACAATAGACGTGGTGACTACTTAACTACGAAACGTTTTCATTTCAAAAGTAACATTGATGTTTAAGAATTTGTTACTGTGAAATGGATAAAGTAGATTTTCAGTACATTCCTGCAGTCGGTTGAGTAGATTTTGGTAGATTTTCTGCTATTAGCCTAGTAGATTTGTCAAAAAAGTTATGGTCACACTTCATGTCTTGGAAACAAAATTATTAGTGCCATTTACCCATAGTATCCATCCCTTCATATGATATTTCTTTATTATGGTTGACAAAATATATTTCTACAAACGATGGCTGGGCTGGGGTATCTCTCCACATATCAACGTTGGCGTCCGTATAAAATTGTTAACAATATCGCATCAGTCCCAATACCAGGGCACACGTTATCGTATACAAAATATTCATTCCAACATGCAAAATGACATACTGAGTACTATCCAGCATCCCGGAAATGTGAATTTACCGCCACAATGTGACATTATATATCCCGAGCACAGAATGAAGGTCACAGAAATTTGCCCCTTGAGAGCAAAGGATTGACATTTAGGAGTCACTACTGTATGTATATGTTATCAGGGTTGCCAGAAACAGTTGTTTCTTGTACGCTAGTGTTGTTATCCCATTTTTAGAACGTTTCCAGAAATAATTTTTACATTTTTAGTGTATTTAGATTTTTAGCATAGAACTCCTTGAGTGGCAACTCATATATGCGGTTCCATGGTTAAAAGATTGAGCTTTCATCATCAAAATCATATTCAAGTGACAACTGACAAGCTGTCAATAGTCATTCAAGTCAAGATTCAAGAACAATTTAATTTGCCTTTATGAGTTCGTGATCATTTTATCTATAATCGAATCTATCATAAAAATGGGGTGAGTATTATGGAATACGATTGACAATCAGGGCATATCCCTTATATTATAGTTCACCAACTATTTGTTTTTTGATGAAACCTACACATAAAACGAAGTTTTTTCTGATAGGTAACTAACACGAATGTATGATTAGTGTATTTTTAAAAAATTTCAAAATACCCGCCCCTTTTTTTTGAGTTTTTTGTGTTTTGGATGTTGGTAGGTTGTTACATTTAGGTGAAATACAAGTTTGCATGAATCTTGTTTGGTGCGATAAGTTGCAGCGACTTAGTTATTTATTGGTGGTGGCATTATTGTGAAGAATTTTAATTTTAAACATTTCATTTTCAATTAATTTTCGAAACATAAGGAATCAAGTTGAGTACTAAGGTGATTTTATCACAATATCAATCATTAGGAATGAATGAAATCATACCTATATAAGTTGTGATAATGTAGACGTTCATCTTGGTAACATTCAAGCTACTTTTTAATATTGGCAATGCAAACTGACAGATAAATGACATTTCTCGCAGCGATAATTTGAGTTATATTTTCTCGATTGATGATTTTGAAATTATCTCAACCATGATTTTGAAATACTTTCAATATTTGACAGATTTAACGTTATTGTATATGCATTTATTCCAACGCAAAAATAAAATGATTTCAAAGTATTTCAAATACTTTACCGAGAAAATATGGCTTTGCCGCGAGAAATTGCAGCGAAAAATTTGCCGAAATCGAAACCAAGGACAGTAAACTATTTTTACAGAGGATGGCCAGTTCCCTATACTGCAATGTTATCCTGTCAACTGACGTAACCACGATTCCTTCTGATGTAGTGGAACTGATATGATGAAGTTTGGAGCTACTCTTACGAAGCGACTGTTGTCAATTGCCATCAATGCCATATGCTTGCCATCTTTTATTTTTATTTACTTGAGATAATTGTCTATGCTCGAAACTTTTTGGTAGATATTCGAACTTGTGAAAAATGTACTTAAGAGGGGGGATTCACAAAATGCCGTAAACATACCTCTATTGCTGAACGGGTTTCTGCCGAACGGTAAGTCCGATAGCAAAAACTATGATATTTTCGTAAAGACGAAAGTTGAATTAAGGTACTAACACCATTTTGGATTTGAAATTCGTTTGTTGAAGAAAGCTGTTGACGATCAAAAAATGTAAACAATGAAAATTTTTTTGTCACAGATTGTGATAATATTTTAAAATGTCCTTCCTACTATATTGGACTATACCCTGCCTGAATATCAACTTCCAAAATGCAATCATTCGGAAGAAACCCGGAATAATGTGAAAAAATGCATGATTTTGCTAAATCTCCTCGGCGTCTACGATGAATGTATCAAAATCTAGCATGATATTAGTTCAGCCTTTGGCTCGAAGATGGCGACTCAGTAGGTAGCAATTTGGATGGTGGCTAGAAGATGACAAGGACAAACTACAGTTGACTGTAATTGTGACGACTACAAGTCATCTCATGTACACTAAGTGTCAGTGCCGGTTTACGATAATTTCGGGCCCTGTGCGCAGGCGATTTACTGGCCAAAGGGGGTTTTTGGATCCACCACTTGTTTGATAATCTATGGCCATTTATTCTTCAAAAAAATGAATATATAAGTTAAAAACAAAACTTGTTTTATTATTATTTCGCGTAACTTGATATTGGCAAACTGTCGTATGGCTGTATCACAAGGTCATTTTCTATGTACGGAGTGTTCCAGTATATATATATATATATATATATATATACCTGTTTCAATTGCATATCACAGCCATGTCTAAAGTAGAAAATTTGAAATTCCTGCCATACTACTACAAACTAATGAGTGATATATGGCAGGACCAGAAGCGTTACGTCAGGATGAATGTAAATATTCTAACGTTTGCCTGTGATTTTCCAATTTTGAAATTCAAATGATGCAATACAAAATACATTTTATATTTTGGGAAATACAAATGTCTATTTTGGAATTTGAAATGTTAGTTTTTGAAATTAATTCGATAATATTGTGTTACAAACAGTGATATTTTTTTTAATAAAAATAAAAAGAATTTCCAAACAAGGCCCGATATATTTTTCTTATATTCTATTTAGTAACAATGCCTAAACACTTTCTATAATATTTTGGATTGAGGTGGCCTTTACTTGATGAAAATCCATAGTTATTACGCTATAAGGTAGACACCATTAAATTTCCACAAAATTTATTGTCTTCGCGACATGTTTCGATACACTGTATCTTTATCAAGCGAATGTTTCTAAACACTAAATTATTCTTTGTCAAAAGCTCCTTAAATAGATCAGGGTCTACTCTAATTATCTCTGATACCTAGAATAATACAACTTGACTGATGATGATTCCTAAACTTATTACCTGATGCTAATAACTGATACTGATTCCTAGAATTACACTGATAATGATTATGATATCGGACCATAGTTACTTATTAATTGAATAAGTTCAACAAAGGGGAACTATTGAGATCCAATTGATCATTTAGCAAACAATTTGAATTTTTCAATTTATTGATTTCCAAAAATTCTAAATAATTAAGTCTAATGCCTTTATTTTCAACATGCAGAATTTCGAAATTTTTATCGAAGTCATGGCCTTCCTCCAAAATGTGATTGGCATATGATGAATGAAATGTTTTCTTTCCATAATTCATACGATGTTCACGTATGCGGCTTTTGAATGGTCTACCTGTCTGGTCAATTTATAAACTCCCGATTTTTCATCTTTTATTGTTTTATCTTTGTTATTCTTGATGAACCTTCCCAACGTGTTATCTGTTCTATATGCTACTTTTAAATTTCGTTTATGCAAAAATGAAGCTACTTTTTCCGTAGCAGGTCCTGAATAAGTTAAGATTCTATAATTATTGTCCTGGGTCCTCAAAGTGGGGTACACTTCTTGGATAATAAGTAACTATGGTTCCGATATCATAATCATTATCAGTGTAATTCTAGGAATCAGTATCAGTTATTAGCATCAGGTAATAAGTTTAGGAATCATCATCCGTCAAGTTGTATTATTCTAGGTATCAGAGATAATTAGAGTAGACCCTGATATATTTAAGGAGCTTTTAACAAAGAATAATTTAGTGTTTGAAAACATTCGCTTGATGAAGTTACAGTGTATCGAAACATGTCGCGAAGACAATAAATTTTGTGGAAATTTAATCGTGTCTACCTTATAGCGTAATAACTTTCTATAATAGTCTATAGTTGCACCAATTAAGCATCCAAAAAGTTTCTGATAGAATATAATCATTGATAGATATAACACCAACTTGCGAAAGCTTTGGAGATACAAGGTTTTAAATAAAAAAAAATTGATTTGTTGTGCTAAAATGATTTTATTTCATGCATTGTACATTCCAATTATTGAGTAATGGTAAAATTGTTAAAAATTACATATTTAGGTAGGTAACTTATCAATGTGAGACCCCGGTATCGAAATGATGGATTGTCAAGATCAAAATCCCAATTTGTTCATGACTAGGTACTGATTTGTTGAATCAATTTTCATAAAGTGGACACAATCTATGGAAAGGTCGCTTTTTCAGAAGGGTTTGGGGTTTGGTGCTTCAGAATAATGGTTGCTGTCCATATAGATGCATCGGTAGGGTTTTAGAAATGGTATCGTTAGTGGAGCTAAACTCGAGAAGATATTGATGTGCAACCGAAAACACAACGATTTCGTGGTCACACAAGTGTTCCAAGTTCCAACAGACAACAAGTGAAAAATACAATTACCAACTGAATAACAGAAAAAGGGGAAAAACTTTTGTAAGAAGAACATAAAATTACCCGCGAACGCCGGAACGCCGTCCTAGTGATATTGATGTTGCCAGATGCACTCCTTGATCCCAATATCATGATCCATCCATACCGTACTCACCATGAAACTGTTGCATATTCTAATTCTCCTTGTTTTTTTTTTCCCGTAAAAAACCAATTTAAAATATTTTCATATATTAGCGTTGTAGGAAAGAATTACTATTTTGGGCCTAAGAAAAAACCTAGAGACAAATTATTTTTTGCAACCGACAAATGAAGTCAGGATTTATGATAGATAGGTATTTCAGCAATTCGAAGTCCTTGGAATGGAAGTGTCGTTCAATAGGAACTCTATTTCATTTTTTTGCAGTGAGTGAAATGCAAAATATAATCCATTTTCAAACTGTCCACCGTGACCTCCGTGGCTTATTTCACATTCCAACCTACATTCATATTATATACTCACTTTATTCATGCCCAGCAAACATATCTGATATGTCGCTTCTATGTCTCAGCTTTGACCATCAGGGATATATCGCCATCATATTGCCGTTACCCCACATAAACTCAGTTTTTTCACAGTCACACTCAACTTTTTTTGGCGATGTCTATGCGATGTACATCTGAGGATCTACTTACGAATTATTTATGCGATAGCACAAAATAAAATTTGTTGCAAGTGAAATACAAAAATACCGAATACGGAAAAGTAAGGTTCGGAGAAAGTTTGTATCATATGAGAAAAAGTAAAAAAACACGTTATTACAATGCATCATCTGTTTCCATGCAATCTAGGTTCAATTTTATTATAAACTACTATAAATTCAATCAAATACTGTATTGACTAGATAGAATGAAAATTATAAATAAATTATATATGAAATCACAGTAAGTACCTATGTAAAAATGCAGCTTTGGCAACGATGCGCAAATGCTTAGTGAGGTTTCGGTGTTTTCGACATCAAAGCCGGCCCACGACCCTTTGACCGGGAGTTGCAATTTCTATAGCGCATGCTCTGTATTGAATACACCTTCATAAAGTCTCTTTTAAATTTTGATACGTCATAAATACATTCAGTCCAAAGAAATAAAGATAAAGAATATACAAGGAGGAAATCTGAAGAACACAAATTTGAAAATAAAAGTTTCTTTCCTATCCCGAAAACCCCCTGGGCATGGCAAGTTCGTTTGTTATAAATGAAATAAGATATCGATTTAATTTAGATATACGGTGATTATTGCAGTGGAACTCCATTGCGAAACTCAGTTGGTAATAACAGGAAAAAAATTTCAATATTTGCGATTTCAACAATTCTTCCCTGCATGTTTTGTCTACCTTGCTTACTCTTCGTAGAGAAATCAAATTACATATTTAAATTGAATGAAGAAATTGAAATGTTTTATCAGGCTCTATTCAGTAATTGATAATCACAAAAATCATAAAACAATGTAAGTGTTTTGAATTAAATAATCAATAGAATTGATAACAAAAAATCAAAATTTCTCGTAACAAAATTCAATGCGGAGCTCCAAAACATATTCAGTTTTCATATTCAGTTTTCCCTATGGAGACATTTCGGGACACAGTCCGCACCCAGGCCGACCCTGTACTTTATACTAATATGCATTTTACGAACATAGTGGAAGAAATCTCGCGTTATGGAATAATGTAGATTTGTCTTCTTTCGAGCGACACCTGTTGAAACCTGATGTGACTAGTGAGTAGCGAGAAAGCGAGAACTACTGGCTAGGTTGACTTCTACGATGTCTTCTCGATCTCTGAATTTTTATTACGATATGTTCACAGTATGGACATCTATCGGAAATTTTCAGCAGCACTGCTGAATCTCCGCTCTTAATATATATTATTTTTTCCTACTCATTTGAATTGGTCGAATAAGCACGTACAATCCTCTATCTACCCCTCAGTTTTAAACTCAATATATCAGAGTTGAGGCGGATTTAGTGAATACCGAATTGTTTTTTTTACAACTGAGAAATGAAATTTTTGGTTATTTGACTTATGCATGGTGCACTAAATTTTGCATTATGGGTTCATCAAATCCGCCTTCAGTTGCTGATGTGGAATGTTATCGGAGACTAGTGGTATACCATCAGTCGTTAACTTTCATAACGACTCGTTTTAGTTGCAGATGATAAGAAATTGATTGTCTCTTCTTCCGGTGTTTCTACCCAATGTACACATATGAAATGAATTTTATCTAGGATAGGTGTCTGATGAGTACTTGAAAAGGATAATAATTTCTTTATACAGAAGATTACTGCCCAGGTGGATAAATTCAATTGACAACGAAAATGCATGCTTCCATCCTCAGCTGTTATACCGCAGTTGGATTTCAAATTATCAATCAACTTGAGTTGTTCAATTTCAGGCGTTCTGTATTGAAGGGGCAGTTGGTTTTCGGGGAAAATCTCTTCTTTTCTATGAAGAATGCTTCCTTCACATTGTAATCCCAATATAGGTATAATGAGTATTTTTATTCCATACTAGTTAATGACATGAATTCATAACAATTGAAATGACTATCAATAATAAAACAAAACATTAGTATTGCGAATCTGTTTTTGGTTATGTTTACGGAATCGCGATGACGTCAATGAAAGCATAATGAAATTGGCGAATCGGGCCATCCTCTGATAAAAATAGTTTATTGTCCTTGAATCGAAACTGGGTGTGTGACATGTGACATCTTAGATCTTAGGTTGAGGTTATGTTTTGACTACTTTTGACTCAAGTTCTGTCAATGACATCATTATTACAGCAATTGAACTTTTATTGTTTTTGTATAAATTTATTGTTATTGCATCTTGTCACCCCTTTATCGGAAGGAATATTCATTTTATATTTGTTTGGATATAGGTGGTGAGTATATAAAGTTCCAAAATTGATTTGAATTCGATTGATTTATAATATAGGTTCTCTGGTGCACCCTGTAGCTCGCAACGCAACTATCATACATCTTTTTTTGAGGGACTACGTAACGCAAGCGCGCGCGGGCAGTCACCGTCATTCATGTTGGGCGTATACTTATGAGCGGAGCGGCAGTGAGGTGCTCCAGGTCCACTCGTCTCCTTTAGTCTGCCGTCGAAGCTACAGTTTTAACAATACGCGTCGGAAGTGGCCCGGAACCGATTAAATATAAGTGAGAGTGTACCTAACAAAATGAAAGAATACACTCAAGTTACCATGCCAAACTATTCCTACATGTTCAACTTCGAATCGGATTTCATTCACCAAAAGACACGCACGTGGATGCAGGATAACTGGACTCAAGGATTTTATTATGTGGGAATTTACATGGTGCTCATCTTCGGCGGACAATATTTGATGCAAAGTCGACCTAAATTTGAGCTGAGAGGCGTATTGGTACTCTGGAACACCTTACTTGCCACTTTTAGTATCATGGGAGCTTGTAGGACTGTACCGGAATTTTTACACACTCTTACACATCATGGTCTGTACCATTCAGTATGTATTCCTTCATTCATTGAGCAAGATAAAGTCTCTGGTTTTTGGACCTGGATGTTCGTTCTCAGTAAGCTTCCTGAACTCGGTGATACCATCTTCATAGTGCTTCGAAAGCAACCGCTTATATTTCTCCACTGGTACCACCATATCACCGTTTTGTTGTACTCATGGTTTAGCTACACTGAATATACAGCCAGTGCTAGGTGGTTTATTGTTATGAATTATTGTGTCCATTCTGTGATGTACTCCTACTATGGTTTAAGAGCTATGCGATACAATCCTCCCAGGCAGATTGCCATGCTCATTACCTCCTTACAGTTACTGCAGATGATCATTGGCTGTGCTGTTAACTTATGGGCAAGACAACTACTACAGCAGCAGCAGGAGTGCCACATCACACCATTCAATATTAAGCTGTCAATTGCTATGTACCTTAGCTACTTTGTCCTGTTCGCTAGGTTTTTCTATAAGGCCTACATGTCTGGCGACAGATGGTCGAAAACTAGGAGCTCCCCTGTGACAGCAGATTACCCATTGTTGAAATCCAAAGTGCAGTAGATTGTTTTATTTGTAAAGCTGACAAACATTCCAGATGACAATTATTTCTGCTAAGTTTGGTATGTTATGAAATAACATACCTCGCCAGGTGCTGCTGTGAAAATTGGTTTATAGCAAGTTTTTTGGGAAAGAAATATCAGCATTTTCACAAAATTTATGATTGCAAATAAGTGAGATTTGGGTTTCCTCAATTCAAGAAAAACAAAACCATGTTACTTATTTAAATTTTCAATAGATTTTCAGAAAGGTGAATTCCTTTTTTCATGTTTGTATTCTGGCTCGTGTTCTGGTCTAGTGACCGAAAAAGTAATATCAATTCAATTCAATAATCTACTTAGATGGTGTCTATTTAAACTATCCCAAAAGTTGCCTAAAACTTCATTGAGGTAACTATAATACAAAGCATGGAGACAAATATTTTTCAATTTTAAAGAATGTGTCTGAAAGTAGGTAGTACCTATATTTATGGCTGTGCTCATTGCACATTGTTTTCAGTTCTGTTGAGAAAATATTTGGATACCAGAACAGATACAGAGACAACAAGAGTTGAAGTTTCGCAATGAATTTTCCAATTGTTGAAAAAACATGAGCATGAATAGGATAGGAAATAAACAACATATATCCCAATAAGTGGAGAATATAACTATTTTTTTTCAAGATATCACTGGATTCTTCAGTCTTCTAACAAAGTCAATTTGGTTGGCATATCATGAGTGGAGTTTGGTGTAGTTTTATGCCTTGTATAGAGTGTGCCACATTTAAGATGACGACATCATTATATTTTCGCTCTTTGAACGATTATAGATTTGAATTTTTGCAGAGATATACAGGTTGTTATATCACATTTGTTGAGACTCCCAACTGAAACATGAACTTCAAAGTGACCTACTACAAACTTACAAACAGGCTCAGTTCTTGATATTTTGCTTTTTATTACATTTTATTGAAAAATTATAGGAAAAAGTTTTTTCGATTATTATTATAACCCCAAATACTGAGTTAGATGACAAATTCACATTTTCAATATTTCAATATTATGGTCTGCTCACAGAATTATCAATTATCATTTTTTCATTTATCAATTAATGTCTCATGAAAAGTCATAATTTGATACACTGTCGATTCCATAGTGTCATGCATACAAATAAGTATTTCAGAGAAATAAATTTACTATTACAAAGAAATAAATACCTATTCTATCCAAAATATTGAAAAAATGAGAATTTTTTAAAGTCGGTAATGTAAAATTCACAGATCCATAATAGCAAATGATACTTGCAGTGGGGCTCCTTGTCACAAACTTTTTCAAGAACCAACTACAAAGTCGAATTACAGTTATAAGCCTACTCTATTATTGATGAAAATTCTCATGTTGACTACTTCAATAGTATCACTGTATAGGTATGTAAGAAATGTTTTTGAAGTTGAAACCAAATTTCGTATGAAAAAGCCTTGAGAAACTATCAAACCAAAGTTATAATTGGTTGCCTCATGACATATTTGAAGATATAACGCATTTTTCTCATATTTTTAAATGATGAAAAATCAAAATCAATTTTTGTTGAATTTGTCATCTCCACTTTTTCTTGAGTGAATGATCGATTAGGAGAAGACTATTTTTGCAATGAAATTAAATTAACCAGATTACTGTCTCGTCAATTGAAAGAAATCAATTCTTAGGTAGCTTTTCACTTAATGTTTTCATTGCATTATTGGATGAATGTTTATATTGGAGAACCTCAATCGTGAATTATTTGATGATAAATATTTGATTTGTACATATAACACATCTATTCATGGGCGCGGTTAAAAAAAGTTAGAGGGGGCACTTTTTTTTTTAAATCAAAGTAATGCATTAAATTGAAATGAAAATCTTTTTGAACAATACTTACGAGTGTGGTTTGGAAAAAAATGCAAAATTTAGTCGATATCGTGTCTTATGTGGAGTATGGGTTGAAAAATCTAAAATCCGGGGGGGGGGGCGCCCCCCCCCTTGCCCTCAAGAAACGGCGCCCTTGCATCTATTGAAATTTTTTCAATATACCGTACATTGACCAAAATATGAACAGTAATTGATGATCATTTCGGAATATCAAATGGAAAATAAATCCACAATATAGGTAATTTTCGTTCAGCTGAATCAATTTCGTTTCATATTAATTTGTGAATACACATAAGTAGAGATGAAAGGTAGGTGCAAATTTAATGCACATAGTTGCAGTCGAGGGCGCAAATCCTCTGGGGCAAGGGGTAACTTGCCTTCCTTCCTTGTCTTCCTTCAAGAAAATTCTGCTTGAAATTATATTTCTGTCTTTCAAAGTATACAGAATGTATTATGATGATATTCTATGATCCCCCTACACACTTTCAAATGGGCGCTCATAGTTGTATTTGTTTCAATCTGGGTTCACAAGAGAGAAATATTCTATGATGCTCGGAAAGAAAACATCGTGGGAACCAAAAATTATACATTGGGATTTCGAATAAGATCGCATCACAACTTTGGTGAAAACGTCAACTAATTTGCACCTCTTCGGACTATGAGATTGTTTGAAAATTCAAAAGCGTTATGACTGGTTTATAGAGCTAACTTTTTCTCTCCTATTTTAAGACAGTTGTCCTAATGCTAATCAATGGAAACGTCCATACACGAGAATGAACGCCTCTATTGATTAGCGTTGTGAGCACTTTCTTAGAGTAAAAGTGGTCTATGAAATTGGCATAGGTATTTCATGAGCAATAATTATCGTTTTGAGTGTTTGAACAACTCGGGTATATTTTAATTGTATTGCGAAATTTCAAATTAACATCGTAGCGTCACTTTGTCCAAGACTTCAACCACATACATGGTCCCAATATACTTATGTGCTTCAACTCAATTTCACCACTTTGACAATGATTGAAATGTATAACAAGAGGGAGTATCTCTTCTGAATAGAAGTTGGTTTTGAATATTGTAATCTCACGACGCAAGTGAATTATCGTACCTCGGTACTGATATTTCTCAATAATTAGTTATGGTTGAGGTTATTCAATTTGCCTTATTGCAAATATGTTATCCACATTTTTCAATAAATTGTGAGATTTCATTTAACATAATTATGATTTCTTACGATCATATTATACAATAAGTATGTTCATGACTGACAAATGTCAAGGATACATATATAAGATGCTAGCAATTTAACATTAATACTACCGAGATATCGGGTAGTTTTGTGAGAAACAATTCCAAAATCATACTTGAATGAAGTTTTTTTCAAGTTTTTATCAAGGTTGATGATGCAGAATAACAATTAATCATGAAAGTTTTGTTTTTCTTCAATTCCCTAGATACAGAAAGTGATAGCGACAGTGATGTTAGAAGTGTATACTCATATTCCAAATTTCACAGCTCTTGGAGAGAAACATTACGTCCAACATCCTTTTTCTTGAAAGTAATTAGGTAATTTAATACAAAATAAGTTTAAGATACTGATTCAGTTTTCACTAAGTGCGTGATAACTGTTGCATTTCAAGTAATATCACAAAACAATTAGGTCCATTTGATGGAGTTCTTTTGGAATTTTGATTCATTGAATATTTTTTATTTTGCCTTGTATTGTGCTCGATCATATAACACGTTTTATTCATTTTTCAATGGCTGAATGTGAGCAACGCCTTCCAGGTCTTCTATTCACTACTCAGGTTATTTCTGCCCAATTTATACACAATAAAACGTTTCAAATCAAATGCTAATAAAAAATGGTGTTCAGTCAACGGAATACTAAACGGCCAAGCTCCAGTTTTTTTGTGTTGCGACTGAACCAATTAACCATACTTACACTCAAATCTAGTGAAATTTTTGATTTCAGGCACAGTTCACTGCTCAAATTAGTAAATCACGTCCACACTGACAGGCTATGTTCTGGTAAAATCTCGTTAACTCCAAAACCTATACATCGGTTATCATTGAAAAATGAATAATTTTTTGGCAAAATCATAACAATCATCTTGTTTGAAATAGTTAAAAAGTGTAAATTTTTCCCACTGGTGGCATAAAAAGCTATTGTAAGTTTCATTACACAACTTCGTCTCTTCACGAATTTTTCCTTGCCTACTATTTATTGGCCTCAGGCATTTGAATAGCATCAATTACTAGTCTGAGGTCTGGACCGAGTCGGAATTTCTTCATCAGGTTACCCTAAATTTTGTAATATACTGATCATCACATTAATACTTTCTCTCAGTTGGTTTCTTGATTCTCGATTCGGTTGTATAATCTTCGGTGCGTCATTTGACAAGTTTGGAGTTGAAGCAAATTTCACAAACACAATGGATTTATGCAGCACTTTGGAATGAATAATAACAGAGTACAAAATTGAATATTACCAGCCTGCTATTTATGTATTTATTCATTTTCAATTTTTACGGTTTTCTTCCAAATCAGTTTCTGCTTTCAAAAATCTTTCGCAAATATTCTTTCAGATTTGTTCTCATGTAAAAGTCAAGAATTTGAGATTTGACTTATGTCTTTCAAGAGTGGCAGCCAGGCGCGATCCATATCAACCGATTTGTTTTAGATGCATGCATCCGCAGGCATCATGATGAAAGCAGACATCTTCAACTTTCGTCTTCTGTAAAAAAAATAAGGGAACACAAGATGTGCATCAATAAGAGACAGATAGGTGGTTCAAAATTTTCAGAACACTTCTCACTGCCGATGTAGAATGGAGTGACACACAAATGATAGTAATAGAGAGCAATAGCAGGAAACGAAAGTTGAAGGAGTCTGCTTTTATCATGCTGCGGATGCTTGCATCTCAAACAATTTGGTTGATATGGATCGCGCTTGGCTGCTACTCTTGAGGGACATACAGTGAGTCCAAGATAAGGTTGTCCACCATGGAGATATCCGAAACGGTAATAGATACAGTTTTGGTTAAATGGGAAAAAAGTTGCGTAACAGAGGGGTCATCTATATGGAAGTATGAAATTTAAAAAAATATTTTTGATTTTCAAGTTATTTTGGAAAAACTGAATTTTTCAATTTCTTTTTTTATTTTTTTCTGGTATTATCGTCATAGTTGAAACGAAATAAAAGACACTTCTTTACAGAAACTTTTCATAAGCTTTCTTGTGATGATATTAGATTTAATTTCCAACGTTTCGTTATCGAACTACCATCATCAACTTATTTTTTTTAAATACGGCCCTATTTCGAAAGTACTGTTTTTTAAAGTTTTTTTTTCTGAATTCAATGATGTATCACATATGAGGATTAAATTACGTTTCAGGTCTTTTTCGACCATCATCACGAATTTCTTAATAAACTTTTGAGTACGGACCTGAATTGAAAAGAATTCACCAAAATTGGGTGGTGATGATGGTCGAAAAAGACCTGAAACGTAATTTAATCCTCATATGTGATACATCATTGAATTCAGAAAAAAAAAACTTTAAAAAACAGTATTTTTCGAAATAGGGCCGTATTTAAAAAAAATGAGTTGATGATGGTAGTTCGATAACGAAACGTTGGAAATTAAATCTAATATCATCACAAGAAAGCTTATGAAAAGTTTCTGTAAACAAGTGTTTTTTATTTCGTTCCAACTATGACGATAATACCAGAAAAAAATAAAAAAGAAATTGAAAAATTCAGTTTTTCCAAAATAACTTGAAAATTAAAAATATTTTTTTAAATTTCATACTTCCATATAGATGACCCCTCTGTTACGCAACTTTTTTCCCATTAAACCAAAACTGTATCTATTGCCGTTTCGGATATCCCCATGGTGGACAACCTTATCTTGGACTCACTGTATATGTCAAATCTCAAAATTTTGACATTTACAAGAAAGCGATTCAGAAGAAGAATATTTCTGAAAGATTTTTCAGAAAGTAAACGGATTTGCTTTCCGAAACGCCAAAGATAGGTATTTTGAAAAAAAAATATGTATTTTATTTAAAGGCAAATTTGAAAAATACAAGAAGTTGCTGGCTAATAGAAAGTATTCCATCCAGAAGGAACTGATTATCAATTAACGCAGCAAATTATCGGGGTAGATTGAAAATCTGCCCTTTTACACTTCTCTAGATTCCATATTTATTCTTATTTTTTCAGATTGTGGTAGGTTTTTCATTGACATTTCCAGAATCCTGCCTAAAAATTTATTTTTTCGTTGTTGATCTAGACCATTAGATTATCTGATTTGATCGTTCAGTGTCAACAGTGGATTTGCTCAAAATAGTCTTTTCTCTAATGTTTGGTGTATCTAGTGATAAAGTTTGATTTATCCATTAGGAATATTTTTTCTGAACGAAACGATCTTTTCTGGGTCTGAGAATGAAATGAATGAAAAGAAATCTATGAATGATTTACACATATCAACAGAAAAAGTTTGCTTTAATATTTGATGTCACGTTTCCATAGGAGTCCTGTTTTTTTACATTGACTCGAGAAAGAGAAATCCAAAAATCACTTGAAAATAACTTATTGTCCTCTGCAACTAATTAGCGAGTAATGAGAAGAATCAAATGGTTTGGTCTAAATTGTGAAAAACTTGGTAATAAAAATGTTGTATTGCTAACTTTACGTCGAGTTAGCGAGACATCATTTATTTTATTCAAACAAAAAAATGAATGATTTTCCTCCGTAACTAATTAGCGAATGATTAGAAGAATCTAATGGTCTACTCAATTATAAAATAGTCAGTAAAAAAAATTGTTTTGCTAACTTGATGTGAAGTTGGTGAGACATCATGTATTTTTTCAAACAAAAAGAAATAGAATGATTTCCCTCCGCAACTAATCAGCAAATAATAATAAGAATCTAATGGTCTAGTCAAAATTATGGAAAAAAAGTGTTCTTTACTTGACGTCAAGTTAACGCCAGGGGTGTTTCACTTCGGAAATCCGGTGTAAAAAATTCACTGGAAATCTTGTTGAAATCCCACCAGAAATCTTCGAAGAAATCCTGAAATCCACTAGAAATCCTGATTTGGTCTACAAATTTCACGGGAGTTAAACACCCCTGGAGTTAACGAAATAGCACCAAATTATGTAATCCAGTTTTCCATATTTCTGAAAGTGTTTTGCTAACTTGATATACATCACTAGTCCACCAAATGTCTTGAGTATTTGAATATTCGAGTCTGAATATTATTCGAACACCCTGAACCGAGGACCTAATAACGTTTTTGTCAACATGTAATATCTAGTTATTTAATTGACCTAATTGAAGTATATAATAAGTAGGTACTTACTCATTAAGTGCATCTCGACAAAATCGTTCGATTTTAAATGAATGGTAGGCATAGAAAATATTAATGATTCACAATAATGTTCTCATTTCTTACCTCTATCAGGTTCGAACATGAGCAATTGTCCATCGGAGTAGCAAATGGCCATTTTTGCATCATCTGGTTAGCACGTTTCGACCCATTCTTTACATTAACTATCATTCCTCAACCTCTTTACAATTTAGTTTATTTTAGCCTGTATGTAGTCGTAGGAAAGAATGTTTCGACATTTTCAAAGAATGGCAGTACTGGAAGCACTATTTACCGTCTGTTCTGAATGCTTTCCTTGGTTTTGATCATGATTAACTCTCGAAAGGAATGGAGTTCTTTTCACTTTCGTATGCAATATACTATTTCATCCTGTTTTTTTATCTAAATCATATATTTTCCTCTACTTCTTTGATAGGCTCACTCTTGGGCAAACGAATCGCTGTTATCAAATTGGACATTTCTTAGGTTCTCGAATCTCCAGACAAAATGTTTTCTGAAAATTTTCGGAAATCCCTACAAAGTTGATCAGTTTTTGATTTCATACATCTACCAAATTACTCCCCAGTGTCAAATATATAAACGGACCTCCACGAATGCGTCTTTCTTGAAGAAAAGGAACTTCTAGTATTCTGAATCTTTATGTAAAACTGATTTGCCTTTGTACTGCCAGGAGTAAAATACAATTTATATATATTTTCAGTTTATTTAAAGTCGAGTCAGTATCACATCAAATTAAAAAAACTGAATTGAACTGGCCGATACTTGATGAAAATCCATATTAACAAAAATATATTACAGTTTCCTGTATGATTTTCACTCACAATGGGTTTACAAAACCGCTTTTTGTAAACCCATTGTGAGTGAAAATCATACAGGAAACTGTAATATATTTTTGTTAAAAAAACTGGATTAATTCTGCAACAAGAGGGACTGTTGTTTCAATGAAAGTTTACGTTAGTAAAGGGGAGAAATATACAGATGAGAACAAAAAAATATCTCATTCGATTTTTTACTGCATAAAATTTATGATGAAATGGAGATGATTGATTCAACATGTTCAGAAGCGATAAATAAATAATATTGATATATATCAAAGTAATATCATTTGTAGAACATAGATATGGAAGATAGTTGGGGGCATATCCATATAGGTTGTTACAAAATGACAGAATTGTTTTGTGATATTTACTTTTCATTACACTACTTACCACTGGGGTACTTTGAATTATTCAAATGAACTAGTCATTAGTTGTTATATTGATATTTATATTTTGATTTACCCTAAGAGGGCTTATGGCATTCTAAAAAATAAAATACCTTTAGTTTTATAGTGGTGAGCTAGTTCACAAAAACAAAATTATATAACGTTGGGTGAAGAATTAAAGAGGTTTGTACAGTTATTCAGTTTTTTTATTTACCCTCGCCCCTTTTTCCTTATTTATCATTCAAGGTTTTATATTTTTTGACCAACTACCGACGCATTGGAATGGAAAAATACTAATATCAAATACGTATTTCGGTAATTTTTGAAAAAGTTTCAACTATCAGTTTTTTATTTTGTTCAACTGTTTTCGTGATTTTCATGTTCAGGAATATCAGATGACTTCAAGAGTTGACAAACAAATCATAGTCTAAGAACCCACGGCAGTAAGCCTATAATTAGAGGGCTCCCAAAGGTCATACATATCATTTGTCATTTCATTCGTAGGAGAACACAAAATGGCCCTGCTGCTACGTCTAGGACCGGTCAATGCTATGGAAAAAATGAAAAAATGTTTGTTTTATGTTTAGGTAATGATAATTCTTCCGTATTGTGATTGCTCCTCGAGCCATGGGAGGGGTAGGACTATTCCAAGAAGTAGTGCTGCGGCTCCCTAAAAAAAATTGTTCAAAATTTGTTCGTTTTCGTTAACCAACTGACGAACGTCAACCCTCAGAAGTCGAAACTTGTGCGAGCAATGGATCAACGAGGCCTTACCTTTTAACGTGCGATTACCCAGCACGGTGGCCCGGCGAGGATTCGAACCCCGGCCTTCCGCTTGATAGGCAGATATGCTAACCACTACACTACCACCGAGATAGCAACACTTTCACACCCAGTTTTCTATATTCATCGACCCCCTCAAGAAAGCAAAGCTTGTTTGAAAAAAAAACCACCGCTGTCCTTTCCCAACATTGGAAAACTTGACGGCAGCAGCGCACTCGATTTTGCATTTCAATTAGGTTTTATCGGCAATTGCCCGTTTTTTCCCAATTTGTATTATCGCTATACGCCAGCCACTACCAAGAAACAATTAATTTTACTTGCCGTTCATTGTTTAAACAAATGAAATGACATATTTTATGAGATGTTTTTCGATTTTTCAGCCGTTTTCAATTTCGTTTTATACTTTCCATACACCAAAGTGGCAGTAGATTTCGCACCTCTCCCAAATGCTGCTGTTTCTGTCAGGCACGTTGAGCAGTTGAAACTTGAGATTTGGCTTTGCCAAAATAGCATTGCTTATCCAGCAAAGCGAGAATCAATAATGAAAAGATATTTTCATAAACATGAGTGATCAAATCATTATATATGAAGAACCATAATTATTTTTTTCCTCATCCAAATTTCAATATTATTCCATTTTATCATGTATGATGTTTCTTTATACGACGAATAAATCATTGAAAACTTTTCAGTGTCATTTGTTTCAACAATCAACAGCATGAGAAAAAAACAACAGTTAAGATGGGTGGAAAATCGAAAAACATCGTATGAAATATGCGATTTCATCACTTTAAATGATCAACACGTAAAACCGATTGGTCGTGGTAGTGACTGGCGTATTTCTATAATACAAACCGAAAAGAACCGGCCGATTGCTGATAAAACCGATTGAAATGCAAAATCGGTTGCGCAGAGGGCGACTTTCAAACGCTGCCGCCGCCATGTTTCCACTTTTTGAAAAGGCAGCACTGCTTTCTCATATAATCTTACCCCTTGGGGGAACAATCAAAATACGGGAGACTCGTCATTACAGAAACCCAAAATTTTTTTTTTTTGGAAATTTTTTTCATAGCGTTGACCTGTCCTAAAAATGGCAGCAGTGTCATTTTCTGTTCTCCTATGAATGAAATGACGAATTATATTTTCTGTTATCGTTATACTGCGCAATATTAATTGAAATCAAAGATCAACGACAAAATGCTCTAGCTCATACATTTTGAGACAGACCTATGCATTTTCTGAACTAAGTCTAGAGAATAGATCGATGAAAAGCATTTCATACTCCTCAGTTTTAATTTTACATAATATTCACCACTCATGCCTGGTTCTTAGACCACACTTCCACTAAAATATGTTCACAGTCCAATATAATTTTTTTTTTAATATTCTACTGAACATATTTTATCGTCTGTGACATGTTATACCACTTTACCAACGTTTTGAATACGACTAACCTGAAATACAGTAAGGTTCTTGTTACTGTTGAAGTGATAACTTAAAATAATAATTTGTAGCTTTTCCCTGAAGATGGTAATGAACATTATCGAAATATTGGAAAAACTGGTGTCATAAGAGTACACTTCCGTTCTGCTGTTCACCCAAAAAAACTACAGTTTTGTATATATATATATATATATATATATATATCGAAATATTGGAAAAACTGGTGTCATAAGAGTACACTTCCGTTCTGCTGTTCACCCAAAAAAACTACAGTTTTGTATATATATATATATATATATATATATATATATATATATATATATATATATATATATATATATATGCTGGCTGGAACTTCCGGTTGATCCGCGTCTGGAAAGATTTACTTGTCTACGTTTCGACTCCCATTTCGGAGCCATTTTCAAGACTTAGTGACCTTGCGTCTAGGTCTGAGTTGTCTCACTAGCTGGCTATCATCACTGGAGATCGAGTGATGATAGCCAGCTAGTGAGACAACTCAGACCTAGACGCAAGGTCACTAAGTCTTGAAAATGGCTCCGAAATGGGAGTCGAAACGTAGACAAGTAAATCTTTCCAGACGCGGATCAACCGGAAGTTCCAGCCAACACATTTCTGACCGCGGAAGCCTAGCCGATCATATATATATATATATATATATATATATATATATATATATATATATATATATATATATATATAAATAATATAAATCCATTTTAACAAAAATATATTACAGTTTCCTGTATGATTTTCACTCACAATGGGTTTACAAAACCGCTTTTTGTAAACCCATTGTGAGTGAAAATCATACAGGAAACTGTAATATATTTTTGTTAAAAAAACTGGATTAATTCTGCAACAAGAGGGACTGTTGTTTCAATGAAAGTTTACGTTAGTAAAGGGGAGAAATATACAGATGAGAACAAAAAAATATCTCATTCGATTTTTTACTGCATAAAATTTATGATGAAATGGAGATGATTGATTCAACATGTTCAGAAGCGATAAATAAATAATATTTATTATATCAAAGTAATATCATTTGTAGAACATAGATATGGAAGATAGTTGGGGGCATATCCATATAGGTTGTTACAAAATGACAGAATTGTTTTGTGATATTTACTTTTCATTACACTACTTACCACTGGGGTACTTTGAATTATTCAAATGAACTAGTCATTAGTTGTTATATTGATATTTATATTTTGATTTACCCTAAGAGGGCTTATGGCATTCTAAAAAATAAAATACCTTTAGTTTTATAGTGGTGAGCTAGTTCACAAAAACAAAATTATATAACGTTGGGTGAAGAATTAAAGAGGTTTGTACAGTTATTCAGTTTTTTTATTTACCCTCGCTCCTTTTTGCTTATTTATCATTCAAGGTTTTATATTTTTTGACCAACTACCGACGCATTGGAATGGAAAAATACTAATATCAAATACGTATTTCGGTAATTTTTGAAAAAGTTTCAACTATCAGTTTTTTATTTTGTTCAACTGTTTTCGTGATTTTCATGTTCAGGAATATCAGATGACTTCAAGAGTTGACAAACAAATCATAGTCTAAGAACCCACGGCAGTAAACCTATAATTAGAGGGCTCCCAAAGGTCATACATATCATTTGTCATTTCATTCGTAGGAGAACACAAAATGGCCCTGCTGCTACGTCTAGGACCGGTCAATGCTATGGAAAAAATTAAAAAATGTTTGTTTTATGTTTAGGTAATGATAATTCTTCCGTATTGTGATTGCTCCTCGAGCCATGGGAGGGGTAGGACTATTCCAAGAAGTAGTGCTGCGGCTCCCTAAAAAAAATTGTTCAAAATTTGTTCGTTTTCGTTAACCAACTGACGAACGTCAACCCTCAGAAGTCGAAACTTGTGCGAGCAATGGATCAACGAGGCCTTACCTTTTAACGTGCGATTACCCAGCACGGTGGCCCGGCGAGGATTCGAACCCCGGCCTTCCGCTTGATAGGCAGATATGCTAACCACTACACTACCACCGAGATAGCAACACTTTCACACCCAGTTTTCTATATTCATCGACCCCCTCAAGAAAGCAAAGCTTGTTTGAAAAAAAAACCACCGCTGTCCTTTCCCAACATTGGAAAACTTGACGGCAGCAGCGCACTCGATTTTGCATTTCAATTAGGTTTTATCGGCAATTGCCCGTTTTTTCCCAATTTGTATTATCGCTATACGCCAGCCACTACCAAGAAACAATTAATTTTACTTGCCGTTCATTGTTTAAACAAATGAAATGACATATTTTATGAGATGTTTTTCGATTTTTCAGCCGTTTTCAATTTCGTTTTATACTTTCCATACACCAAAGTGGCAGTAGATTTCGCACCTCTCCCAAATGCTGCTGTTTCTGTCAGGCACGTTGAGCAGTTGAAACTTGAGATTTGGCTTTGCCAAAATAGCATTGCTTATCCAGCAAAGCGAGAATCAATAATGAAAAGATATTTTCATAAACATGAGTGATCAAATCATTATATATGAAGAACCATAATTATTTTTTTCCTCATCCAAATTTCAATATTATTCCATTTTATCATGTATGATGTTTCTTTATACGACGAATAAATCATTGAAAACTTTTCAGTATCATTTGTTTCAATAATCAACAGCATGAGAAAGTAAAAAACAACAGTTAAGATGGGTGGAAAATCGAAAAACATCGTATGAAATATGCGATTTCATCACTTTAAATAATCAACACGTAAAACCGATTGGTCGTGGTAGTGACTGGCGTATTTCTATAATACAAACCGAAAAGAAGCGGCCGATTGCTACAATATGTTCACAGTCCAATATTAATTTTTTTATATATTCTACTGAACATATTTTATCGTCTGTGACATGTTATACCACTTTACCAACGTTTTGAATACGACTAACCTGAAATACAGTAAGGTTCTTGTTACTGTTGAAGTGATAACTTAAAATAATAATTTGTAGCTTTTCCCTGAAGATGGTAATGAACATTATCGAAATATTGGAAAAACTGGTGTCATAAGAGTACACTTCCGTTCTGCTGTTCACCCAAAAAAACTACAGTTTTGTATATATATATATATATATATATATATATATATATATATATATATATATATATATATATATGTATGTATGAATCGAATTTTCCGACGGAATTCCGAAGTTTCCGTAGAATTCAAAAAGTTTTCGACGTTTTCCTCGTATTTCAGTTTTGCTCTGGTACTCTCGAATACAATATCTATCCTTGGCCAAACAAATCATTTGATCAATGATTGAAAAAAATACATTCTTTGATTTGAATTCTTTTATTATTCATTCTGGCAGTTATTCGCATTTTCAAATTTGATACCTTCAGTATTGAAAAGTATTGCCTATCCCATCATCTACTTTAATATTAACCTCTTCACCTCTATTTCTTGGCGATCAATGACCGTTTACAACAAACCATACGATCCAGATTTGATTTTTCGTAAATTATGAGAAAGAAATAAATTGTTAGCTGTTGCTCATTGACTATTATAAATGTACCCAGTCTGCTATTACTCAATTGGATATCTGATTATTTCCAGTTCAGCAGAACCTAGGTTAACTTGATTAATGTATTCGTCTGGTAAGCCTTTCATTATGTCACGGTTTAATTGATATGAAGTACGTTATCATTGTTATAACGGCATCAAATACCTAGTCGCGTTTTATATAACAGGTGAATTTGCAGTTGTACTGGTTGGTGATGATTCCATAGACGGCCTTCGATGAAAGTTTGTGTGTGTAACCTTCTTTGCTGACCGTTAACTTCATTACTGGGCGATGCATGAGAAAGTAGTGAAATTCCTCGTGGTTGAGAGAATCTTCATTTACATTATTTTGTCATCGTAGTTTAAGTTCCGATTTCACATATAAAGGACGTGTGAAATAAATCGTCTATACATTTGTTAGAGGATTTCTAATTCGAACTCTCGGAAAGTAGATACCCATTTCAACACTGCCTCTAGATATTTCATGTTTCAACTCTGGAAAATGTATGATATTATTTCTGTGGAGAATATGAAGTTCCCTATTTTCATTTCAAATCAGTTTGAAAAATGAAAACACATGAAAGATGTGACTTAAAAAGTATCGGTAAAAACCGTTTAGGTCATATGCGTCATCTACAAGGAAAAAAGTCTAGCAAAAACAACTACCCCCCGCCAATCAGCAAATTAGACTCAAAATTTTTCTGGAACAAGAATGAACTCCATTTTTCTCGAGCCGTATCTTAATTAGAATAACTCATTATATTACAGCTAGAACTGACGAGATCCCTTTGTTCGTCTTGAAATAATCCCAGCCATTTCTTATTTCTACTCTCACACATATTGTCCATTCATCTCTCTTGACCGGAATATTATCAGATCTTCTCAAAACTGGAAAATAGTGCCAATTTATGAAAATGGTGATCAACAGCTTGTGAAAAACTATCGACCAATCACAGTTCCCTCCAACTTTTCAAAAATATTCGAGCATGCCTTCCTTAACAGGATATTAGAATACTGCAGTAGGTTTTGGAAATTTTGCAAAGGCCAATAACCTAGAGAGAGAGAGAGAGAGAGAGATTTTGGGAATTGTTTCCAAAAATCAGCATGGATTCCATTAAATAAGAAATCAAAGCAGTTCACTCGTACTATGAGAAACTGGTGAACTTGGTAGATGCGGGTGAGTGCCCTGTTGGGATTTTTTGTGATCTCAGCAGGGCATTCGATTGTGTAGATCATGGTATTTCACTAGATGAACCTCAGAGATATGAAATAACGGGCATTCCCAATCATTGGTTGCACAGCTTTCTCGATTCAACAAGCCAGTACGTTTCTGTCGACAATACTACGTCTTCAAAACGAGCAGTCACAATTAGTGTCTCTCGGTTTTGGGACCTATTCTCTTTATATTATACCTGGATAATTTGGATCACTCATCAGTTCAGTCTTCTTTCACTATGTACGCGGATGATATGTCACTGATCATTTCAGATAAATCAGACAAACTTCTGTCAGATAAATGCAATGAGATTTTCTCAAATGTAAAGGATTGGTTCAGTGCAAATCTCCTCCACCTGAACATGGAAAAGACGAAATCCATTAGATTCCATAATCGCCAGAAAAACTGTTCCGATGTGATAATATCAACAGAAACTTGCGTTAATGTAGAAATTGTCCAATAAGTCAGGTTTCGGACCTTTAAGTGAATGAGTGTCTCACATGGAACAATCACTGTCGAATACTACAATCCGAATTGAATTCCTACTCATATCAATTCAGAAATCTCAAACTCGTTCTCAACGAGGACCAACTCCTGATATTATATTGTGCTCAAATAGATTTCAGACTGAGATACGGGGTGCGCTTCTGGGACCTGTCCACCTCATCATCAGATGTTTTCATTGCTTATAAAAGGCATTATTCGGATTATAGTGGGAGTTTCGAAGCGCTCATCCTGTAGAGATCACTTCAAGAATAAAAAAATCCTTACGCTACCATCACTGTTAATTTTTGAATTCTGCATATAGGTACGTAAAAAAATGGTAGTAACTTCACACCGAACAACTCCAGATACGAATATAAAACACGCCAAAAAGATAACTTTCATATTCCTTTCAGTTGTAAAAATACCCATTACAATTCTACTAGAGCAATGGCTCCTCGGATTTACAATTCATTACCCGACGAAATAAAAAAGTGTGAAACACTCTATTGTTTCAAAAACAAACTGAAGGACTTTCTAGTACAGGAATATTAACAAACCTAACATGTTATCTGCCTATTCCTTTCTTCGTTTTTTAGATGTAATTGTTTAGTCTCAAGTTATTTGTGTGTCTGATTTTATTCTGTTTTACTCACCTGTATTGACGAATCCATTACAATTTTCAATTGTCAAATGGAAAATAAAATATACTTATATTATTATTATGTGGCTTGCCAGGCGTTGATTCAAAGAAGTTACCTGTTTTTACTCAATTTGTATACCTGCTAAAGACTTAAAAAATCTCCACCAGACAAAGCTGTTCTAAATAAAATTGCATTCACCAAGGATTTTTCAGTTCACCTCACAATTCCAAACAAGCTTGTTTGTCCAGAGAACACTATTAGGTGAATTGTATCATTGGGTGGTTATGAATATATTATGGAACTATCTTACAACACATGTAGAAATAAGTCAAAAAAGTTAATTTCTGAACACCTTGCGTGGGTGGTAGACCTATGATGGCTTCCCCTTCAATGCGGTAGACTATAATTATCCTTCATTTTTATGTATCTTCAACCATTTTTATAGCGTAATAACTATGGATTTCCATCAAGTAAAGGCCACCTCAGTCCCAAATATCTTTAACCACCCTATAAAGTTTCATACTTATAGGATTGAGTCATTTACTTATTATTTATTTACACATTTGAAAAAATATTGATGTTTGCCCCCATAATGGCGACTTGCACACACACCGATTTTGGACGGCCAGTATAAAATCGGCCGATATTTTATTGGTAGCGGGTGCTTGCAGACTCACCGGATTTTTACCGGTCAAACAATCAGTTGCTTTGTTGTCGTGACACGAGGTTATTGAAAAATAATGTATCCTAAACGAGTTGTTGCTATGTGGTTATTGTTTCGCCGTATTAGGAGCCGTGGGATTGAGCACAAGTACTGGATTCATCCTATCAATCAAAGTAGAGAACACACAGGAACATTCTACACTCTTTTTGAAGAACTGAGGCATGATGGTAGTACGTTTTTCAACTTCTTCAGAATGTCTATTGCATCCTTCGACGATCTCCATGAAAAGTTGAAAAATGATATCCAACATCAGAATACCAAAATGAGAAACTCTATTCCTTCACGAGAAAAGGCTTGCTCTTACACTGGTTCGAAACGTAGTACTTAGTATCTACAATTTCACCAAGCAGTCGATTGGAATGGTCGGTAAACAATCGGTGGGTGTGCAAGCGTGTATTTAGTACGCCACTACTTCCTGGTAATACCGGCCTTGCAGTGGCAGTGGACGGCTGCTAACCGATATTTTACCGGCACCAATCAGCGGTCGGCGTGTGTACCAGGTCCCGTTCCCACATGTGGTTCACGATTGGAATTTGGACGACCGGTATAAAATCGGCCGTCCAAGATCGGTGTGTGTGCAAGTAGCAATATTGGGGTGGTAGACGGCCGTTTCGTTTACTTGCCAAATCAAAACTACAAGATAAGAAACAATCAGCTCTGTAGGAATAAATACAAGTGTCGCTGTCTCCCGGACTATAACTATCTGAAATTAAGTCTAGCTACTTGAACCGAGCCCTCGGTATTAATACTAATGAATATATGATTTTTGTTAAGTATAAAGTTTCGAGGAACTTTTTTTCTATATCAATATCGAAATAGAACACGGAGCATCGTTGAGATACCATGAAAAACGAGTTGCTTATGAGCTAAATCTGTTCCGGATCTATTGGGTGATACTTTCAATCATTATACGCTTTTGATATAAGACTGAGAATTTTGAAAATTTCTATTTGAACAATCTCGGTTAGATACCTGTGACAATTATTTCATGGATTTCAAACGATAGAACCATATTCCAATTGTTTATAAATCAGTGAGACGAACCGGAGCGTTTCGTCTCCCAAGATTATTAGCCGATCCTTGCTCGCGCAAGGGTTCTGGGTGCTCTCGAATGTGGCAATCAGTGGCGGATCCAGGATCAGGTCAAGGGGGGGCTATAACTCAAAATTTATATATATATATATATATATATATATATATATATATATATATATAACAGAAAATTACCGTATAGCAAAACTAGTCAAGATCCAAAAAAAAAGTGAAAGAGATTGACATGGGCAAAATTTGAAGGTGTAGCCAGGAGGCAAAGTAGGTTCGGAACTTTAAATTTTTTTAATCGAATCGAGTTGATTTAACCCAATCAACAGCATATTCTACTCATACATAGTATATTAGAATTGTTACCGGCATACCCAATACTCATCACAAATGTAACAAGTCTAATTTTTCAAATACTGCGCCAAAAAGGATCCAGTGGCAGCATTGTCAGAAATTTCTCGAACTTTTCCTCGATAAGCCTGACAAGTGTCAATTTTCTTTAAAGTGTCATCGAGAAAAATTGCGATTTGATAGTTAAAAAAAAGCATTTTATTTTGAACCTACAACATGAAGAGGACTCTATTCTCATATTTTACTCGGCTTGATCCAGCGTCTGAACCGACTGAACCAGAAAAAAAAAGGAAAGAACAATCGGTGAGTCCAAAAATTTCAAGCGAAATTTGTTTGTTTGGGTAACATTCAATCCAGATCTTGTTTGTACTATTTTGCCTGAATCATTGAGAATTATTTTTTTAGGAATTGGAGGACTATTGAATTGAATAAATTGATGAAATTGGTTGTTGAAAAATGAAAATTTACTAATGTTTAAATGTAGCCTGCTCTTTAGTTTTCAATGGAATAATGATTGAAGTTCTTTAATTTCAAAGCAAAAAAAAATATTCTATTTTATTTTTTTGTCTTGCACATGTGATATTTTTTCGTACCCTAACAAAATTTGGAAATTAGGAGCCGATAAAAATGGAAAAAAAAGTCTCTCATTTTCCCAAAGGGGGGGGGTCCGGACCCGATAACCCCCCCGTGGATCCGCCACTGGTGGCAATAATATCAAATAATAATTGGTATTTGGTCAAACACGAAATACATAAGTTTTCAAGAATATTTGACTAATGGAGATGAATGAATACAAAACTTATGGAAAATTAAATTATTTCAGAGCTGGATATAGAGTTAGTGTTCAACAGTAACGAACTACTGGTGATCAAAACTTTGGCTCTAGTGAACTTCACCTATAAAAATCCATCAGTTTTTCAAGATTTTTCAACTTATATATTTCTCATATTTGAAATGGTTCTCCAAAATTGGAATAGGCCTGGATTCTATACTGATTATTTTCTGTCAAATTTTATTCTGTCATTTCACAACGCATTTCATTCAAAACGAGCCACTCTAAATGAGTCGATCAATATTGGGAATGTAAGAAAATTGTGACACTCTTCAAATGTCAAGAGGCATATTATCATGTGAAAATAAATCCTGTGTCAACCTTCCTTCTAGATCGAATCCTAGAATATTCAAACTGGAAATGATGGTCGAATGACACGCCTTTTGATATTTCGATCAAATCTCCAGCACTGATTCACTTTATAGAAATCTCTAGCACTGATTCACTTCAAACACATCGTAAGTATAGTAAATCAAAAATTTAGTGGAGCAGTAGTTAGTAGTACTCACAGTATTGCTCCTGAATCCCCAAAATATATATTTGGGGCGTTCTACTTTCAGTTCTTGCCAATGAAGAGGTCCTTATTTTTAACATAATAAATATATCTGGGGGCATCGCAAACACCCTATATACCAAAAATTCTGTGGGGCGAATCAGAGGAAATTGCCTCTCACTCTAAGACACGAAATGGGTGTTCGTTCTATTATTTCAGGGTATATCATGATCACGTCGGCCTAGCCATCAGTTGGGACAATTGCTGGAACGTATCTTGAATGATACTGCTGCAATCCGGTACTTGAGTTTACGTTGTCCCTGACATTGACCAGCTGGATTGCCTGATATGCTCCCCTCAGGCATTCTTAAGTACGTGATATATGAAGTGAACATTACATAACCGGAGTCTGTTTCAGAGCTGAATGAGAGGTGTTCGCAATGATATTACTCCCGTAATAACTATTATGTTGAGATTGTATTCGCATGCAGACCTCTTTATTAAATGAGTACTAATATGGAGATAATTCTGGACACATACCGGGTGACCCTCTGGGAACTGCGTCGTGTCGATAGATATTGCCAAAAGTATGAGTGAAAAAATTTTGAAACTCTGGCAGTTTGAGAAAGATGTACGGCATAGTTCACCTAAAATAGTTTCCAATCACTAACACTTACCTTACCTTACCTGAAGTAGGTTCTAATTTTGTTTTTATCAAATATTACATCCTATATTTTATTTCAGGTTCATATTCTACATGTAATTCTAGATCTATCTGATATCACACACTTTCCACCTATTTTCAATAGTTTCCAAATATTTCACATCGAATATACAAAAAATGGCATTTGCGGGGCATTTTATTTGAGTACCTATATTTCTATTGATTTATTAATTTTTTTCCCTTTCTGTTGTGGAAGATTTCAGGGAAATAATATTTGGAAAAGTATTGGTCCAAAATGATGAATTTTCCGTACAATTCATGATATTCAACAATTGGCCAAAAGTGATTGTTTTGGAATGGAAACCATTTTTTTATCATTGTATCTCAATGATATTTCCTATAGTTTTCATATGAATAAATTCCTGTCATAAAAATATCCTCTGGCTAATACCACGAAGGGCATTATATCCGACCGGTGCCAGTGCAGGTTTCTTCACAGAAGAAAATCCTGCATTTGCTTTTGACGATACAAATGAAATTATTGGGACGGACACACTTGTAGACCGGTTTCGGACTATTTGGCCACTCATCACTACCATAAAGTCGATCAATTCCCATAATTGAAATTCAGTAGAGTAGTTGTTTTCTGACAGGTGCCAACCAAAACCTACTGTGTAGGCGGTTTGAAACTGGCCTGAATGAATTGTTCAAAAGATGATATTATAGATTACTTGGCTGTAGTATGTTGAATTGTAATATTATTCAGACCTGTCAGAATGCTTGCTCGTTCCGAATTTTAAGACCTGTTTTTTTATTTGGTATCATTTAACGAGGGAATTCCATCACTCTATAGTCTCATCACACCAATTCAGTATTTGTATTGTTTATTGACACTTTGAGTACCTAAATTTCGTTCATTATACCACTCAATAGTATAATAGTCATTTAGTGGTTAATAGCTGAACTCTCAGTCAAAAAATGACCCGGACGTGCTAAAACGCTTATGAACATTGTCATAGTCCTAGATAAAACCGAACGCTATAAAGCAATTTTTTGTGTTCAGGTACATTCTCATTTCGATTTTTATGCCATTTAATATTTAAAAAATTTAAATTCGACTCGTTTATATTTCTCAGGGCTCTGAATTCCCCTCTTGAATTTGTTCCATTTCGAAACGATATATTGAGATATATACAATGTTCTGAATATTTTAATTGGTCTAATGGTCTGAATAAATATTTCATTCATGTGTATACCAAATTTCAAATCATTCACTCAATCGAAATATGAGAACAATTTGACCAAAGAAGTACGCAAATCTGCAATTGATTCGTCCATTGGGACTCCTCTCTTACGCCAAGCACCAGAGCAAAAAAAGTAGGATCATGATGCAATGTTCTACAGAACGGATTATTTTCGAATATGTTAAGTGGTGTCCCTTGAATGTAAATCCAAGTTGACGGGACTGTGGGGGCGTCCGTGTCAGCCGCCATCTTGGAAAACACGTTTTACCGAATATCTCGCGAACCGCGCATCGCACGACAAAAATAGGAGAGATCATAGGGATCAAAGTTAATAATGTTTGCCGTCTTTTTTACTCCAAACTTTTTTTTGTATAACGCATAGGTTTTTGATTATAGCGCTCCAAATTTTTTACAATATGGTTATTGCTAAAAATATAGTCAACGGTTCATGATACATAAAAAATGGTAGTAACCAAATTTGTAGAGCATGAAATTTCCTATAAATTTTATCTGTAGCATTTATAGTTCAAGAGCAAAAAACAATAGTACACCACGCTGCACCATAAGAAATGTTAATGTGAATATTATTATTAATATTATGATCATTATTAATAATAATTAACGTTTTCAACCTGAATACTGTTGTAATCTTAGGAGGGGGAAATTCCGAACGACCCGAAATATATACAACTTATAGGCGTAAAATTGAATGAACAGCATTATAATAATCTCGTGGATATTTTGCGTTTACTCGACATTTACCGCCTTATAACTTTTAAACTCTAAATGATACGGAAAAAAAGTTGAGGATATTCAGTAACCCAATTTTTGTTTTGATCAATTGAACTTTCATTTTTATTCTTTGTCAAAAAATCCATCTCAATCTTTTTGTTTCGATATGATTGTCTCATTTGATTCGAATTCCTTGTGAGTTCTCTCTTTGCATCATGTTTTGTTAGAGTTGATATTGAAGACAATGGAATCAACACGTGTCGCGGTTTTGTAAAACCATTGTTATCGAGAATCGTATAGAAAACTGATATTTTTTTCATTGTGGATTTTCATTAAGTATCGACCAGTTCAATTCAACTCCCTTCATGCCGTGAAATGAAAAGTTGTACATTTTTCGAGTATGTTCGGCTAGTTATTTTGCTAGTCATATCTATTTTTCAAGAATTCGTTCAAGCCAGTCTCGAACTACCCACACAGAAGGTTTTGGCTGGCATTCGCCAAAAAACAACTACTCCCCTGGCTACTACCACAAATGGCATTATATCAGACCGGTGCCAATAGAGGTTTCTTAACAGAAGAAAATCCTGCATTTGCTTCTGGCGGTACGAAGGAAGGAATTGATTTTCATTCATTGCGACGGACACACCGGTTTCGGGCTATTTGGCCACTCGTCAGTACAAAGCAGTACCATCATAAACATAAAGTCGATGACATCCCATAATCAAAAATCAAAAACTGCCATAGTATCAAGCCCCGACCAAAGCTGATGCGAACAACACGAAATCATTGCGCCATCTACCTATGGACGAGGTATTCCAAAATCAAACCGAATTGGCCCATTTCTCCTACGAGGAAAACGTGAAAACATTCGACATAGTTCTAAAATTGTTCTAAAATTGTTCGTTTTCGTTAACCAGCTGACGAACGTCAACCCTCAGAAGTCGAAACTTGTGCGAGCAATGGATCAACGAGGCCTTACCTTTTAACGTGCGATTACCCAGCACGGTAGCCCGGCGAGGATTCGAACTCCGGCCTTCCGCTTGATAGGCAGATATGCTAACCACTACACTACCGAGACCAGTCGATGAGCATACTTGAAGACTGGCGTTAAATCAAACCATCTCTTGAATAATTCGTTCAGGCCAGTCTCAAACTACATACACAGTAGATTTGGCTGGCACCTGTCAGAAAACAACTACTCTTCTGGATAATACCACGAAGGGCATTGAATTATATCCGATCGGTGCCAGTGCAGGTTTCTTCACAGAAGAAAACCCTGCATTTGCTTTTGGCGATACAAATGAAGTTATAGGGACCGACACACTTGCAAATCGAATTCTTCATTCCCCCTTCGAGGAAAACGTAAAAACAATCGACATATTCTACACAGTAGGTTTTGGCTGGCATCTGTCAGAGAAAAACTACTGTCCTGGCTACCACCACGAAGGGCGTTGCATTATATCCGACATCGGATACTGTGTAGGTAGTTTCAGACTGGCTCCGATAATTTTAATTTATAATTCATAAAAACCAAATAGTAATGATGAATATGTGAAAAATGTCCAAATATAATCTTCAATATAGAATATCAAATAATTCGAAAGACAGGAAAAATGTGTTATATGATATAGATCTAAAATTTGATGTAGAATTTGAATCTGCAGTAAAGTACAAGATGCTCTATTTGATATAAAAACAAAGATAACACCTACTTCGTGTATAATCGGGAGTGTCCGGAACTCGAAAATATTTTAGCGGAGTTTTGCCCGACGCAATCTCATAGGGCCTGATTCACACAATTTTCCTATTCATACAATCTGACATGATCACACGCAATAACACCCAAAGTATATCACCTATCAATTTTCCAGTGTAGATAGAGAATCAGTGTTGTTCTTGGAAAAGGTAACGTCTGGAAAAAAATGAGTTAGTATAATAATGATAACTCCAATCACCAGCCACGCCACATTAGTGGAGAGGACCCGACGCATTCGTGAACTACAAAATCTCCTTGAGGATTTTACCACCTGTTACAAGCGTTGAAAGGGAATGGGTGTAGCGACGCCGAATTCGAACGGGCCATAAGGCCAAGAGAGATAACGTGAAGGGAACTGGAGAAAAGCCTTCATGTCATACATAAGAGGTGTGACAGATCGGATAGCACGAACGCTGAAGAAACACCATATAAAAGCAATATTGGGACCGACACGTGTCGTATTTTTCTCTTGAGAATTCCTCTCTTTTGTATTGGGAAATAACTGCCACGTTTCATTGTTGACGGGTCCGAGATCGCCCATGCTACTCCTGAGTATGAATTAGTAAGGCGTAATTGCTAAGGGAATTGAATCGTAGTCGATGGAGTTTGGTATGGAAGTGCCTTTGATACTGCAATGTACAAAACTATGCAAAGCCATGGAAGATTACTCACATTAATAATAATTTTCAGACTGTTCTAATGATAATAAAAAAGAATCGAGTGTAAAATGTGGAGCTCATGAGTGAAACAAATGTTCAAGGAATTTCATTTGATTTCCTGGAGATCATGTTGTTTAACGAATATGGCCGCCATATTTCAACATTGGTTAGGTCAGGTCCGACATTGGGGGATGTGTGCGGTCTACACGACTCCTTCCCTACAATCCTGAAGGGTTCATTGTATCTCACACTAGATCACACTTCACCAACTGGTCAAGTTTCTCGACGAAGCCGATCTATCTTTGTCTAGTACTCACATGTCAAGAGTAACTATTCCTACAAAAATATCTCGATACAAGGAATTACGACCAGTAATAATCTCATGGAAAACCATGTGAGATCGACTGCTTAGGGTGCTTTACAAAAGCTTGGATTTTTGTTGAGTGCTAAGAAATACTTCACTTCACGTCAGCTTTTGATGATATACAAGGCATAGATCCGGCCTGTCTTGGAATATAATTTTTAGGTATGGGGCTCGGCACCAAAACATTCATTGACGCTTTTTTAATCTATTCAGAGGAAGGCAATTCTTCTTGTTGGTGATTCTCCGCTCCCAGACTCGCTCACTCCGTTGGAGCATTGTAAAAGGGTCGGAGACTTCTCTCTTTTCTGTAGATCACGGCCTATGCTCTTCTGAATTGTCGTCAATAGTTTCACCCTTGGCAGTATCTACACGGATGACCCGACGAATACACCCCTTTATTGTGAGTTCGGAAACTTTTCGAGTCTCTCTTGCTCAAGGATCTTTTTTCAATAGAACATCTGAACTCTCCGCCGAGAGTGGTTTTTCTGAGGTTCACAAACCACAAAAATTGAATATTAATTCGTATCTCTTGTCCCTCGATTCGCTTGGTGTTCTTTGAGCTTCCCTTCCGTGACAATCTGTATGGGAAAATTTTTTTTCAGGTCCGAGGGCAGGATTGAAACTGCCAAACATCGGAAACCTGATTCGGTCCGCGGCGGGGCAGGCGCAGAGTATATGATCTGCCGTTTCATCATGTTCTGAAAAGAGACGATGCCGAATCTTCCGACAGTCCAAGTCTCCTCAATGATTTAGGTTACAGTCGCCCACGAAAAAGCCTGTTAGACATCGTCTCTAACAAATAATGTGTATCATACATCGATGAATTCATATATGCCTTGGAGTGGGCCAATATTTGTAAAGTTTGCCAGGGGTCTGAAACTCTTCTTGTAGTCCAGCTGGTCAGTATTTGTTTGGCGTGACATGGTGCAATTCCAATGACGGGTTCTGTTCTGATGAAATTACTCCACCAGATACAATTTGCTGTCTTTGTATTGATCAGAGTCCTTTCTGGCAGGACGATACTTGTTCAGACATTTCTCAGTGAGAATCAGAGCCGCTTGACTTTCAGAAAATAATGTTTGTTTAATACGTGAGATTGAATTCCACCAATCATTCAGCACATAAATCAATAGTTAATCTCCGCTTGAAATACGGATGCGTAGGCAGGTTGATATTTATCTCCTAGGACTGCGACCGTATACACCCACACCAGAAACCGATTTTTATATCCATCTTTTTTTTTCCAACAAACCGCATCAACCTCAATGGGTTATTAACGGGTGCTATCACCTACATATTTATATTTTGTTTCACACTGAATTGAATTGATTTGAAAAACGTTATCAGAGACCTCAAATTATTAACATCTAGGGCAGGTTTGAGGTCACTGGGAAGATTTGCCCTTCGTCGTTCTAGATCGTGCAGGGGACACTCCGTGATGATGTGCTTGCCGCTTAGATCCACATCACATAGAAGGCATCGTGTAGAGTCTTCATTTTTCATTAGAAGGTGATGTGTAAGTCGGGTGCGTCCAATTCTGAGACGAGAGAGAATAACTTGATGTTTGCGTGGAACTGACTGGTAGTTTTGGGTCCTCAAGTCGGTGTTTATCTCTCTGAGTGTGACCCAATAACTTCATGCACTTGGTAGTTTCTCCTTTCGGAGGATTCAGTATCCTCCATTGGGGGGAGCAGGTAGGTCGAGAATGATATCCATGGCTGTTGATGGTGTGGTGCTGAAAGCATTAGGAACTGTCAGGCAGGCACGTCCCTGTTTGCTAGAGATCTTTGCCTGAGCGTTTGGTGTAAGGCTTTTTGCCACCAGGTTATAGCACCATATGCGAATTATGGGTCGGACAATCATCACTTATATCCAGTGGATTTGTTTGGGCCCTAGACCCAAAGATCCCCCAATCCTGCTGGACACTTTAGATTTACGGAGAACTCTCTCCAAGTGAGCGTTCCAAGTGAGTTTTTAATCCTGATATTGCCTATGAATTTTACTTCCGATGCAAATGGAATTACCTCAACTTTAAAGGAAAGAAGAGTTAAGTCGACCAAATTTCTCCCCCAAGTGGGGAGAACTGTCACAGTTCGTGGTTCACAGTCATCTGCTTCCTCTGACACAATCTGTGAACATTTTTTAAAGTTCTTCGGAGAATATTATGATCTACCCTTCAGAATTTATCCCTGCCAAGATGGCAATTAAGGTCATGTGCATAAGCTTGAAGCTCCACTCTTCTGTCGAGGACATCAAGCAACCCGACTATTGAAATATACCACAGATAGTAAATTATCACTCCATCTTGGCAACCCCCAGTGACTTCAAACCTGATAGCGTCATCGTGGAGAGTTGTAGAAGTTGTTCTGTTGATTAGAATTGCGTAGATCCAGACATTTGAATGTGAATGCAGACAAGCTTGTTTCACTCCGACCTGAGAGGTACCAGAGAATGGTTCTTTGACGACGCCCTTATTCGTTACCACTAAGGTTGACGCAAGGATTGGATCATCTAACGAAGTTATGTTAACTTTTGTCTCTTCTGATCCAGCTGGATTATTGGATCCTTTTGATGAGACGATAGCCCTATTCGTTTTTTATGACCAATTGCAGCTTTTCCTTTCACTAGTTTCCTTGACGAGACGTTACCTGTTTTCGACTGTAGAAAGTCTAATGGCCTCCCTGCTATTGATTTTTTGGGACGGGCGGTTCTTTCAGCCGGATTACTCCTCCCATGTTCGTGTGGAGGGTTAGCTCCTCTCACCCCCATAGGAGTATCACCACTCGTCCCTGGTATTCCAGGTGTTTCGGGTTTCTTGGAGGGGCCCGATTTAGCCGTGGTTGGCTGTGAGGGTGCTCGGGCCTTGGAGTGGAATGGTTCTAAACTTACCTCTCCAACACAAACATGGATTCATAGTCCAGAGCCTGATACTTTCTTGTGTGGAATATTCCGCTTCAAGGTTGACAGACCATGGTTCATTTTCTTCAGTCTGGTGAAGACCTGATCGGCGGTTTGTCCGCGACTGCCTTCGTCACGAAGGTAAGCTACACAGATGCTTGGCTTGGGTAGTAGGTCACCTGTTACAGATTTCAGAGAGGAGGCCTTCCATGGTCGCAGTGTATTTACTGCATTCCTCAGTCAAGGTATCCAAGATGGATTGTACAGCTCTGGAAACGCTCCTGTGGACACCTTCTGGAATGTCCTCTACGGCAGCCATAATGGCAATCCCAAAGATTCCAGTTGGTTGGTCGATAAAAAAGTTGTTGAATGTTCTTGATGCAAGATTCCCACCTTGATGCCCGCAACATTTTTCCATTCGGTTTTTTTGTGATGTCACAGTAGAGTCAGCCGTGCAGGACTTTTTTGCCCCTGATCGTCAAGTGCAGGCGTTTGCTGACCTGTATAGAGGAGGTTTGTTTCCCCTTTTCGTACATATTCAGCTTCTGCTGCAGAAGAATTTGGTGCTAGGCGGATTTATAGGGAATTCTGCTATTGTGAAGACGATTGAGTCGCTTCCTGGCTACACCACGTAGTCTTCTAGGATTTTTAACAGGACCAGGAGTTGGAAAACTGAGGAGCTCTCGCTCTTGATCCGACATCAAAGGAAGATCACTTGGAGTCGATAAGTCGGCATAGTTCTCCTCTGTTGACTCGAGGCCAGAATTTGCAGTCTTTACCGGAGTATCCATTAGGGTCCCACAAGTAGCTGGGGAAAGTAGGTTCATTACGGCTGAGCCCCGCATTACCATGACAAGGCAAACTACGACGAGAAGGTGCCCGGTATATCGAGGTTTCCGTTATTGACACTGATGGGCTCAGTACGGAAACTCACACCTTGAGATTGGGCCCTGATTGGAATGAAATTTCAACATTGTCTTGTGGGAAAATGACAGAATATACCGCATGAGGATCATTGAAACTTTATATAATGACGTTAGATTTGTTAAATATTGGAAAATTCAGTGTGATGGTTTGAATGCAGTGATTACATACCATCATTTTTTATATTCTTCTAATTTTTCTCGTACTATTGAAAAATCAACTCAACTTTTATTTATGAAAAACGATTTGAAATTATCATTGGAAACCAATGTCGTAAATACAGCGATTATATGCCGTCACTTTTTAATTTTTTCTTGAATTTTCTCGTACTATCGACAAATCATATCAACTCTGTCCTGTCACTTGTTTGAATTTTTGTTTCAGTGGATACCTGAATATTTCCAATCAATTCAAATTCAACCCATCTCTGAAAATCATCTTAAAACCCTCATTTGATGCCAACGGTGTGAATAAAGCTGCTGGCATAGAGCCATCAGTAGTTCGAAATCCCCAAGTTTTTCTACATCACACAACTTTTACATATTTCATCGTCATCAATTGACAATGACGCTCACTGAATATTACATTAATTTAATATAACCAAAGTTATTCATGTTCTAACTGTACGCAGTTAACTTCGAACTTTCCTGTGTAATGATTTTGCAGTTCTCGTCGAATAGTAGACCGAACGCCGTTTCGTCATGAGTTTCGGTGTTATTGATTGACTTTGGTCGTTTTCGAGTTGATTGCATTTCAAGGAATTTCATCAATTTTTCCCAAACTATCGATATCACAGGAAATATGTTCTCGAATTTTCTTTTGCATTTGACGAGATCTAAAAGTTAACTCCTCTGACAAATTTCGATTCACTCGGTGGTTTCGGAGATATATCGTTTTATTTCCTTTAAAAATTCAAATTTTGGATCATCATTTTGAAGTTTTTCGTTAATATTTCCCGTACTATTGATATTAGAGAAAGAATGCAATGATGTTTTTTGTAGTATCCACTAAGAAGGACACAATTTTATTCTTGAGGATTTTTTAGTGTCACATTCGTTTCCAAAATATCCACTTGTTCAACAACGAAGTACAACCAGATCAAAATGAATTTCAGGATTTTCCCGATTACTCTTTTTCCGATGGGCTTATAAATAAATGTTTTAGCCAAAAGTTGTGAAGTATCATGACACCTGGAAGTCAGTTTTTTCGATTTCCGATTACGACCACCGGTTTGGTCTACAAAGCGTTCCAAAAAAATGGACGGGTTACACAAAAAACATCCATATAATCCTAACTAATTTTTTTTTGTTCAGATGAAAGATTCAACAGGAGGTTCAAAGATTTAATTGAAAGCAAGCAAAAATTTCTGCGATCAAAACTCTGATAGTCATAAAAAAAAATCGAAAAAAAAAAACGATAAATGTCAAAAAAACACTTTCCGATTTTTCGATTCCCTCCAATATCTTATCAGTTCTGTACCTTTATGAGGACTGAAACGGCCCGATCTTCGAAGCGATACTTCTTTTCGTTCGAGAGTTATCGTGTTACATAAAATTTCCAACGCCGGACAGACACACGGATATACAGAAAAAATCAAGTTGGGCTCAATCGGCCTATTTTTTTTTTCGCTGATCATTTCATCCAAATTAAATTTTTCGACATCTCTTCGAATAAAAAAGTTGGGTCCGCTGCCCGGTGAAATCATGGCCGCCGATATACACCGAAGAAGGAATAATCGATGTATAATAAAATATACCAAACACAACTGAACAATCAAGCATCGGTTCCCACTAACAGAGGAATTCAGATCCAATAGACCTGTACAATATGTAAAAGGCATAGCCCGAACCCGAATGATAATCAAGTATTCAGCTGGATAACTGTGATGTACGTCCTTTTCTGGGGTTGTGAAAATTCGATTAGTATTTCTTGAATAATCAAGGTTCCGTTTCAAGTTCGAGGTTGCAAAGTTTCATATCCACTGAGACCGATTTTATCTTCATTTGCAACCACGTTCAAAAACTTTTGTAATTATCTCAATACTTGTGTGTACAGGACATGGCGGCGTTGGGGGAATGAGTTTAATAAATACATATTCCGTTCTTCAGAAATGGTTGCAAATGTAAGTATATGTCGAACATTTTTTTCATTCACTTATGAATTCTGCAGAACTTTTGTAATTTTTTTAAACAAATTAAAATGGAAACTACAACAAATGAGACAAACATAAGGTTTCGTAACTGTAACAAGGTTGCAAACTTGAAGCATGTTGTAAAAAAATATTACTATAGTGTAGCCGCTGAAAAGATAGAATGATCACGTTAACGGCACGCACTCTTTGAATGTTCCTCTCCCCTATGTTACGAGTCCGATTTACACCACTCAACAAAAACGTCGCATTTTCTTGTTCTCCCATAAACTCTTGGGATGATTTTTTATAAGGCCCGGTCTTTTCACCTCCAGATATCCTAAGGATAGATTGACTGAATGTTAGAATATGCTTTTATTATCACTTAACGATAAACAAAAGAAAATTCTAACCGTCAGTTAGTTTATCTGTAGGATATCTGGAGGTGAAAAGACCGGGCCTAAGTGTTCATTATTACACCTTTTTCCTCTACAGTAAAATGTCTGTTTTTTATCTTTTTCTTGGAGGTGAAAGAGTGTTTCCATCCATATTATTTAATTAACGTAACACACGTAAATACGAAGCACAAATGAGTACAGTACAGTGTAAACAGTTCTTCATTTATTTCAGTTTAGAAGGCGTGGCTACGCCGCGCAGGCTTTATATAGATGCAGGCATTCACTGTTCACGCATCCTTGAATTCTATCTTTTGAACGGCCCGACTGTAACAGTATTCCTAGTTTGCAGAACTTTTGCAATTTTCTGGGCGAAAATAAAGCATTAAAACGTTTTTTCCATTTAAACAATGTTCCGTTCATCGTAGGTGTTGAGATTTATATCTCAAACCATTCCAGAACATATTGTATATGTATATCTAAATGAGTTTCCATAACAGTAGATTGTTGATTTATGACTTTTAAAAGTAACTTGTCAATTATTACTGTCACATAATTATCTTACCCGAATAAACCTTGTAAGAAGAACCAATCTACTCTCTGATATTGCCACGACGTCTCACTGGATCCCCTTAAGTCCCTTCTCTCCCTGAACATTGGTCCTTCGAGCTACGGATACTGGTTCTTTGAGCTACGGATATCGGTGCGCTAGCTGGCAAGTTTCGACATACAAGGTCAGATTACTCCAATTATTTACACTCATAAGAAACTCCTGTAATTTGCTTATCCCGTCATACCATGGATAAGCATCTTAAGAAACGAGAAAAAGCTAAAGCAGCAATAGGCAGGATTGAAGATTTTGTGCTCCAATTTGAAAAAGATCTAGAAGTAGATATCAATGAGTTTGCAGTTAGAGAATCTTTATTGAAGAAGGCTTTCAATGATTACTCCGAAGTTCAAGATGTGATTGAAGATAAAGATCAAGATCAAGAAACTGATAGAGTCGATGTTGAGCGACGTTATTGTTCTTTGGCTGCCAAGATCAAGACAATTTTACAAACCTCTCAACAAAATTTGCAAACTCATTCAGATACTGCTCTTTCGAATGAAAATTCAAATTCACAAACTTCAATCCAGCCCCAACAAAAATCTTTAGGAAAAAATGTTAGACTACCCAACATTAGTATTCCTACTTTCTCAGGTAAATATGATGAGTGGAAATCATTCGAAGATTTGTTTGTATCTCTTATACACGAAAATGGTGAAATAAGTAATGTTCAAAAATTCTTCTATTTGAAATCAAGTCTCAGACTCGAACCACTTTCCCTTATCTATAACCTACAATTAACTAATGATAATTATACTATTGCTTGGGATTTATTGAAGAAAAGGTATGAAAACAAATTAGTTATAATCAATACTCATATCAATGCCTTGTTAGAAGTTTCCACTATCACAAAAATGAACTCAGAAATTATGAGACAATTTATAACCCAGATTAAACAGAATAAAAATGCCCTCAAATCACTCAATGTTCCTGTAGAACAATGGGATTTGATTCTCATATTCATCTATTGCAAAAAATTAGATTTTTACACACGGTCAGCTTTTGAGTTGGAGAAAAAGGATATACCTACTTTGGATGAATTTATTGAATTCCTAGAAAAACGATGTTCTGCCTTTGAAGCTTCCGTAGACAATAAACAGAAATTTACAAAGGTTGCTAATCATAGTACTCAAGAATACAATTCTAATCGCAAATGCGCTTTTTGTAAACTAACAAATCATACACTCTACAAATGCTTAAGATTTATAAAGCTAGGAGTCCTTGATAGAAAACAATTCATCATTAAGGCAAATTTATGTCTGAATTGTTTCGGAAATAAACATTCCATTGATGAATGCAACTCAGCAGTTTGTAGATTTTGTGGTCAAAAGCATCATTCTTTGCTTCATCAGAAAAATGAAAATACAAATAATCATCAGAACGTTTCTCAAGCAAGCCAAAAGGCAAAAAATGAAACCCTTACTTACACTGTACATTCAGTTCAAAATGAACCAACAAATATAACAGAAATTTCCCAAAACAATTCTGAAACTGTCCAGTCGGACAACAGTACTTGTTTAATTGCTCATAGAGATCAATCTCAAGTTCTTTTGGCCACAGCAAAGGTGACATTGATTGCAGAGAATGGAAATAAAGTTGAGGCTAGAGCCCTATTAGATTCAGCATCTCAAACAACCTTTGTAACAGCTGCCGTGGTCGAAGGATTGCAGAGCGCTACCTATGAACATTCTGTTGAGGTATCAGGAATAAATAATGGAGTCACTAAAATTAATAAAATGACTAATTTGATTATTGAATCTCATTCACAAAGTTTTCAATGTCGTGCTTCGTGTGCTGTATTGAAACGAATCACTTGTTCACTTCCACAGCTGATGGTAAATAAAACAATTTTAAATATTCCAAAAGACTTGAAACTAGCTGATCCCCAATTTCATCTTCCTTCTGGAATAGATATGCTCATTGGCGCTGATCTTTTCTTCGAAATAATCGATTCTGGATTAATAAGATTAGGTTCAGATTTACCTACTCTACAGAATAGTCATTTGGGTTGGATAATCGGTGATTTACTGTGCAACAAATATAAGCTTCACATTTTTCACAAATACTATTCATATTGATGAATTGGTACAAAAATTTTGGCAGCTAGAAGAAGTCGCAACAAAGAACTTCATTTCTCAAGATGACAAGTTGTGTGAGAAAATATTTGTTTTCCATACAAAACGTATAGAAAATGGAGCATTTGAAGTTATGTTACCATTTAGACAGAACGATGATTTTTTAATGTTAGGTGATTCTTATAATCTTGCTGCGAGAAGATTTTATTCCCTTGAAAAAAGATTAGCTAAAAATAAAGATTTGTTCACTAAATATAAAGAATTCCTTGATGAATATGTCAACTTGAATCATGGCAAATATATTCCTTTCACGCCATTTGATAAAAAATATTTTATTCCTCATCACTGCATAATAAGAGAAGACAGTTTAACTACTAAACTGAGAGTTGTATTCGATGCCTCGATGAAAACTACCAGTGGTTATTCTCTCAATGACATCATGCTAAAAGGTAGTACGGTACAGCCTGATCTCTTTGATATCATCTGTCGGTTTAGAACTTTCATGTTCGTTCTGACTTGTGATATCGAAAAAATGTTCAGGCAAGTGCGCATAAATCCCTCTCAGCTCTTTCTGCAAAATATACTATGGCGTGAAAATTCAAATGAAGACTTGAAATGCATTGAACTGCAGACTGTTACATATGGAACAAATGCTGCACCATATTTAGCCACTAGATGTTTAATGAAGTTAGCTACCGAAGAAAGTGTTAATTATCCACTAGCGTCTTCAGCAATCTTAAATCAATGCTATATGGATGATATATTGGGTGGTGCTAATACAAAGACAGAGTTGCAGAAGCTAAGGTCAGAGCTTTCTGCTATGCTGCTGTCAGGGGGATTCAAGCTTCATAAATGGTGCACAAATGATTACTCTATATTTGATACAGATACGAACGGTTCTAATGTAGACGGAGTGAACTTTCTTCCACATTCTACTTACCATAAGGTTTTAGGCTTATATTGGTGTCCGCTCACTGATGAATTCAAGGTGACGATTCCATTTTCGTCTAGCGGAAATATTCTTACAAAAAGATTTGTGCTGTCGTGTATAGCACGAATGTTCGATCCTCTGGGATTCATAGGTCCTGTAGTTACAAAGGCAAAGATTTTCATGCAGAAAATTTGGATTTCTAAGATAGACTGGGACGAAACATTAAATCCAGACCTATGTGAAGGTTGGACAAGGTTTGTTGAAACCATACCCATTCTCTCCAATGTAAAAGTTCCACGAAACCTTCTTCTATCTAATAGCTTGAGTGAAATCCAAATTCATGGGTTTTCGGATGCTTGTCTTTCGGCATATGGGGCTTGTATTTATTTAAGAGCTATCTATATTAACAAAGAAGTTTCTTGTAACCTAATATGTTCAAGATCTAGGGTAGCTCCATTAAAAACCATATCTCTTCCTCGCCTCGAACTATGCGGAGCTCTCTTATTAGCTAGATTGCTTCACAGAGTTCTTTCTCTGTTATCACTCAAAATTAGTGAGATATTTTGTTGGACAGATTCTCAAATCGTTTTGCACTGGCTCAATAAATCACCATCGTGTTTGAACACCTTTGTTGCAAATAGAGTATCTGAAATTCAAGAACTCACTAATATTTCTCACTGGAGATATATTCCAACCTCAGATAATCCGGCTGATTATATTTTTAGGGGTTTGGAACCATCTAGAATAGTAAATTGTACTCACTGGTGGAATGGACCCAAGTTATTGTCAAAACTCGGCAATGAATTCAATATTATTCCATCTACTGAAATAATTGAGGATATTCCAGAACTGAGGAAAACTGTTATGTACCTATTTGAAAATGATACAGATTTTATGTCATTTTTATCCAGATTCTCGAATTTTATTCGATTGCAGCGTTCAATTGCTTATTGTTTACGTTTCATTTATAATTGTAGAAATAAAAATAATAGATGTGAAGATATGTCACTTACTGTTTTTGAACTTAAAAATGCTTTACTAATTTTGGTGAAGAGAATACAGTTACAATACTTTCCAACTGAAATGAGTAAAACGAATATGGGAAAGGCACTCGAAAATAGTCAAATCAAATGTTTGAATCCTTTCATAGATGAGAATGAGATTTTACGTGTAGGTGGTAGGTTAGCTAATGCTAATATACCTGATGATCAAAAGTTTCCTATTTTATTACCTTCCAATAATATATTTGTCAAATTACTAATAGAACATGAGCATAAGGTTTTGCATCATGCTGGACCTCAAACCGTACTCAATCATATACGACTAAGATATTGGATTGTGAACGGATTGCATCAAGTAAAAAAAATTCTGAAAAACTGTGTTATATGTCACAGATTTAAGGCTGTTGTAGCAAAACAACTTATGGGAAATTTGCCTAAAGAACGAGTTACAACAGTTAGAGCGTTTTATGATATAGGGGTAGACTACGCTGGGCCCTTTCAAACAAAAGAGTCTAGATTACGAAAATCCGTTGTTAGTAAATCGTACATTGCTCTTTTCATATGCATGAGCACAAAAGCTGTGCATATTGAATTAATTTCGAGTTTGAGTACGGAGGCATTTTTAATGACGTTCAAACGATTTATATCTAGACGTGGAATACCACATACCATTTTTAGTGATAATGGAACTACTTTCCAAGGTGCTAGAAATCAATTACATGATATTTACGAGCTTTTCAATGTAGAAGGTAATTTAAGTGAAATAAAGAATTTTATGACTATCCTAGAAATTAGGTGGAAGTTTTTACCCCCAAATAGTCCACATTGGGGAGGTCTTTGGGAGGTCGGAATTAAGTCAATAAAATATCATATTCGAAGAGTGATAGGAAATATTGTTCTAACTTTCGAACAAATGACGACTGTCTTATCTCAAATAGAAGCAGTTTTGAATTCTCGTCCGCTTTGTTCCTTATCTACAGATCCATCTGATTTAACATCTCTTACACCAGGTCATTTCTTAATAGGAGAACCACTCACATGCTTGCCTGAGGAAGTTTTAACAGAAGTTAATAAAAATAGAATATCTCACTGGCGACATTGTACGAAAATCATGCAGCACTTCTGGAAGAGGTGGTCTGTTGAATATTTGAATAAATTACAATCACGTCCAAAGTGGATGAAAGTTTCTGAAAATTTATGCCCAAACATGTTAGTGTTGGTGAAGGAGGATAACTCACCACCACTTCAATGGAATTTGGCACGTATTTTAGAAATTTTTCCAGGCCAGGATAATAAAGTTCGAGTGGTTAAAATATTAACAAAACATGGAATATTCATAAGACCTATTTGTAAACTTTGTCCACTTCCTAGAGAGTAATTTATTTTCTTTTGATGTTGGGGCAGGATGTTGAGATTTATATCTCAAACCATTCCAGAACATATTGTATATGTATATCTAAATGAGTTTCCATAACAGTAGATTGTTGATTTATGACTTTTAAAAGTAACTTGTCAATTATTACTGTCACATAATTATCTTACCCGAATAAACCTTGTAAGAAGAACCAATCTACTCTCTGATATTGCCACGACGTCTCACTGGATCCCCTTAAGTCCCTTCTCTCCCTGAACAGTAGGCTTATACAAAATTTTATAGTTTGTTTTCACTCACGCACTAACATACTGGTGAAGTTTGAAAACTTTTGGAATTACTGTGAATTGATTGTCTAAATCTACTGGCCTATGTTGTATACCTCCTTCAATGTGGACAAGGGAACGTAACACTCTTCAACTCCAATTTCATTTGTGGACAAGTTACAATTGAATGTGACATTCTCCAACTCGAATTCGTTTTGTGGACAAGTTACAATTGAATGTAACACTTTCCAACTCCAATTTGATTTGTGGGCAAGTTACAATTGAATGTAACACTCTCCAACTCGAATTTGTTTTGTGGACAAGTTACAGTTGAATGTAAAACAATTCAACTCGAATAAAAAGCAGTCGTAAATTCAGTGAAGTGCTACAAATGCGTGGAAATCTTCCATACCAGTTGCTTGTTGCCAGCAGCTCAGATGAAAAGTGCATTCTGTCGGCATGAGATAAAAGGTTTTCCAGATATGGATGAGGTGAGCGACAATTCTTCTGATCAAGAAGACAGGGAAACAAACCCGTATGCAACAGAAAATAAACTTCTACGTAAGTTACTGCATGAAGTTGAATCAAAATGCGATATTCTGAGCGAAAATTGCAATTCGCTGAGAAAAACTGATTTTTTTTTTCAATTCTTTATTTAACGTCGGCCTATTTCCGCTACCAATGCCAATCATCGACGCCGGTGAGCACACTTTCCCCAACCGGAAATTTTGCCGAATCCTCTGGTGTTCCAACCAGAGGTAGGGATCTTCAACGAGCCCAAAATCCATGGACTCGGGACCGACGGCTTTACGTCCCATCCGAAGGACGGCATATCCTCAATATATCTTGTGCTCATTGATATTTTGTCTGCGAGCTATGATATGCTATTTCGCTGCAGCTGTACGGGCTTTCGACACGGTATTTCCCTGTATGGGTCACCCATCCAAGTAATGACTGTCAGTCAGTCAACCTGAAGAGCTGGGCCATGCCCAAAAAAAAATGAATTTGTATGAGGCAACAAGGACAACAACTGTAGAAACACCCATCCTGATAAAGGTCAAACGCCAACAAAAAATGTGCAAGAGATTCCTATTACTAATGATGAATCATCGTCGGTATTGCCCACCAAACAGAAATGTAGAAGTGATCCACCACAAATTCTCACTCATAAAGAAGTTAATGCAGCAGAATCAGCTAATGAAATGCGTGAGGTACAGAAAACAGTTTCACACAGAAAAAACTTCGAGAGTAAAAGAATATATATGATCGGTGGCAATGAAGACAATTCCGGCATCATTACAGTACCCCAAATAGTATCACTGCATGTTACACGGCTCAACCCAAATACCAATTCTGATGATCTGAAAAAGATTCTGGAAAAACATTTTCCAGAGGTGATGAAAATCACCAATCCAAACTACCCGAATTGTACACTTCGATGAAGATATCGCGGTTTTTTGTGAAAAAGGCGACGGCACGACAAGTACAAGAGAAGTTGGTGAGTCCAGCAGAAACTGTCTGATTAAAAATCTCAACAGCAAGAAAACATGGGAAACAAGCTCTACACCTTCATTAACTGCTACATTTATTTTGTGGAAATAAAGTGGTCACGTGTAGTATTATCCATCAGAACCTACAGTCCATTGGCAACTGCATGAACGAAGTCCAAGAAATTATCGATGAGCAGGCAGACTGCATTGCATTGCAACTCAACAATCACAAACTAACAAGTTTTGAATTAACATCGGCTTACTGCATGAGTGAAGGTGCCCATGGTGAAACAGCAATTTTTATAAAAATTGTCATAAGTTGGTAGGTACGAACTGATCAGAAGAAGCTGTATTTGAGTGTTCAACAGTAGAAATCAAGCCGAATAATTCCAAAACGATTATTTTGTGTATCCACCGTACTATGTCTGAGGGAACTTGAAAAAAATTGAATTGATATTATCTTTGGTTGTACGAAAAAACTGTATAATTTTTGTAGCGGGTGATTTCAACATCGATATAAAATGTAAATCGAAACGTTCCACTGAACTATTGACTCTATTGAAATCTTTCAATATCGGGCCATCAATTCTAGAGTATACACGAATAGGTATAAATTCAAAAAGTAGTTGTATAGATAACATATTTACGAACTGTGAAGATTACAATTCAGAAATACTGAACACTCACATATCAGATCGTACCGGCCAAATAACTACATTCCACTGTGAGATGAGTGCACATGAATCAGGAAAGAAGGAAATGAGATTATTCAATATTCAAAATTAAGAATTTTTAAAAAGAATATTAGCTGACCAAGATTAGGTTGATATTTTTTCTATCTCAAATTCAAATGTATATGAACAATGGGCAAATTTTATGCAGGTAATAATGCCAAAATTCAACCACTGTTTTCCAGTCAAACGTATAGGCACGAAACAAAAAAATATATCCATCTACCAAACTCCCGAATTTAAACAGTGTAAAAATCTACTCGATATCTTACTTTCATTGCGAAGAACTGCTGAAGGATATGATGAAGCATATAAGAAAACTAAACTCAAATAGAACCAAATATTGATAAATGCAAGGAAAATCAAATAAAGAAATCGTATAGACAATAGTGATAACAGATCAAGATGCCTTTGGCAAATAGTGGGAGAAATGAATGGAAAACCTTCCGAAAATACAAAATTAAAATTACCTGGTGATCCTAATCCAATAACTAATAGTTTCAATAAATTGATACTGAATAATGACCCAAACCCTTCTGATAATGAAAAATAGGATATTTTTCATAACATACCACTTTCAAAAAACGTAATGTTCCTTACACCAATGACTATCAGTGAAACCATTAAGATCATTAGAATGTTGAAAAATACAATGAGTGCAGGATACGATGGTATACCGAGCAGTATCATCAAAAGTTGTGAAGATGAACTAGCAATCCCCTTGTGCCATATAATAAATAATTCTTTGCAATATGGATTATTTCCATCCAAATAGTCTAAAACTTGCCATAGTTATAATAAATAATAAATTGGAGCGGTATGGTATTAGGGGGCCAGCGCTCGGCTGGATAAGATCATACTAGGCGGAACGCTTTCAGAAAGTATCAATAGATAGAGACGGAAAGAAGTACTACTCTGATAGTGGTCAGCAGGAGGTGGGAGTGCCCCAGGGAAGTCTGATGGGACCTCTTTTATTCATATTCTATGTTAACGACTTAGCATCAGAAATTATCAACAACAAAACTCATCTTGTGAATCATGCTGGTGACACAAACATTTCTAGTGGTTCATTTCAAGAAATGTTAGCTATAGCAAATGACAGCCTAAAAAGAGCTCAGGACTGGTTCACTAAGAACCGATTGACTATAAACAAGAAAAAGACAACCTATATCCATTTCACAACTGAAAACATAGGAAACAACATACCGCAAGAGTTACAGATCCAGATAGAAAATGTGACCCTAGAGAAGAACACACAATCTTTGGGAATTTATATTCGTTCAGAATTACAGCGGGATATTTGGACAGTGAAGCTTTAACAACTATGTATTTTTCAAACTTACATTCCTCTATTAGGCTTTGGAACCATTATCTGGGGAGGTAGCTGGAAAACGCGAAATTTTTTCTTGGTACAGAAGAGAGCCCTTAAAACAATAGAAGGCAGTCCTGTAGAGGCGAATTCAGTGAAATGAACATATTAACGTCTTCAAGTATCTATATATGTGAGTGTTTGGTATTTCTGTTCAAAAATAGGGGAAAATTTGATATGTTTCAATCACAACACAGTTATAGTAAAAGAGCTGTGTGATTTGAATATGCCTTCCCATGGACTAACTCTGACAGAAAAAAACTCCTATGTATTCGTGTATTTAACTCTTTAACAGATTGCCAACGGATGTGAAAACCGAACCCTGTCTGACAAAATTCAAACATCTTGTACATCAATTATTGATAAAGATTGAACTCTATAGTTTGAATTAATTCTTAGGCTCAACGTTGTTCTGATTGAATATCTTCTTTTCAAATATATTTTATCTATTTGACTGGAACATTTTAAAATGTATGTTTTTCTAGATTTCAACTGAATTATTCCATTTTAACCAATCTTATATATTTCATGTTAAACTTATTTTTGTTTGTTCAGCATATGGTGTATGGTGGCTAAACACCACGACCTTGACGCCGGTTCACCTAATTGTGGTTGTGTATGTAAAATGTACAAGTACAATTCTTTGAATAAAGTTATCTATCTATCTATCTCAATGTATTATATTTACGATATATATCATCAATGTATGAATGAGTAGAATTGACTGACTGCTTTTTCAGTTACGTACCGTGTTTTCATGAATTGACATACTTCTGAAGCTAATCTGCTTCTCATGTCAGGCCTTGTAGGTATACAGCACACTGCAGATTCGTTCCATTGGTGTTAAGGGGACAGAGAGAGAAAATGTCAATGGTTCATTGAGAAACTTGGGTATTTTTGTAAAGAGAATGAGGTTTGAGTGATCAATTCTTGACTTTCTTTTTCTCCGAATGAGAATAGAAATTACATCTCCTATGGAAGGAGTAGAATCAATAAACAAAAATTAAAAACACTCTCTGTTGATAGGTTCGTGTATATATTTCGAAGACATTTGATTCTTTCACAAAAAAGAAGGAAGGATCCGTCTAAGACAGCTACTTTCCTGCCTATATGGCACAGAAAAGTGATTTCTATGCAAACCAGTGCCCGTCGTGCCATGTAGGCAGGGGAGTAGCTGTTTTGGGATGGACCCTTTCTTCCTTTTT
>JAVJAQ010003452.1:0-20551 GCA_032362365.1 Zygogramma bicolorata | reverse complement strand
AGGCTCAGACCATATAGACATATAAAGGGTCTGTGATTTTCTGTACGTGAATTTAGTGATGGGGCTGTATTTTGTAAAGTGAAATAAAGATGTTATTATCTCATCTCTCATTAATATGGTCTCGGTCGGGTAGGGGTTACCACGTCCTCCTTTCAAGCGGAAGACCGGGGTTCAAATCCCCGCCAGGCCACCGTTCTGGGTAATTTCACGTTGAAAGGTAAAGCCTCGTTAATCTTCTAAGCGAATTTCTCCATGTAGTAGGTAAAGAGAGGTTGAGAAGGATAGAGTAATTCAAGTCTAGAATTATCATTCTATTCTTCACAAGATCATTTCAATGTTCTAATCTGTGTCAATGTGCATATCCTTTCTCTATTGTATTCCTTATCGTGTTATATGGGAAACTGTCATAAGGCCAGTCCATCAGATATATGTCTATGCACCTATCAAGTACGATTTCAAGGGTTTTGTGTAGTCATTTTATATTACTCCAATTCCATAATAATAATTAACAATTATTGTTAAATATCAAAATGCCCTTCACCATCACTCCCAACGAATAGGTTGATATACTCAAAATTTTTGGCGAATGCCGAATGCTACGGAGAGGCTGTATGAGCAGCGCTTTCCTCATCGTCGACAACTAGGTCGCAAGGTCGCAATACGTTTTCGTATGAAGAAAATACAATGCGAACGGGATGATTTTCAGGTAAAACACATCAAGTACATCCTTCTCCTGTGCGAACTGAAGGAAATTGTATAAATGTGTTGGCTTTACGCCCAAGCATATCCTCATATTTCGGTTCGTGCATTGGCGGTGGAGATTGGGACCAGTAAGTCGTCTGTGCAAAGGATTCTCTTCAGCCGGCTAAGGAGGAAGCGAATTATCGCTTGTGATATTCTGTATTGGTTGCCTACCCACTAAACATTGTGATATTACCTCAATGCAACAGTTACATTGCAATATTATATGTTATAGTGAAATGTCCGGGTAGGATACATAACAATGTTACATTGTTGAAAAGGTTATGTTGATGCAATGTATCTGCAACGTATCAGATTAATGATTTATTATTATATTGTTACGAAATGTCTTGTCGCCAGCCCTGCCGCCTATGGATGCAATTTGGTGTGACGGTTCGAGGAAAGATGTACCAGCGTGATCGCGGCTCACCCAGAATATTCGATTATCGGGATTTGTCTGGAGGTTTCTCCACTGTGTGGGCGGCTATATAAACGGAAGTCGCTCACTGCGACAGCAGAATTTTTAGTACAGAGTTTTAGTACCGAGCGTTGGAAAGTTAGCGGAGTAATTTACGTGATTGTATTGTGTTGTGATAGAAAGTTATAATAAAACTAGTGAAGTGTTGTTTGGAGTTTTAATCAACGAACCCAAGGAAATATAGTAACAGTGGTGTCGGAAGTGGAATTTTGCTGATAAATAATAACAATTTATGGTGAATACGAGACGTACATCATACGACACGATGGAGGACATGTTGAAATTTATCCAAAACCAATTTGCGGATTGGGAAAGACGACGACAGGAAGATGAAAAGCGGCGGCTGGAGGAAAAAGAATTAGAGGAAAAGCGACGAGAGGAAGATGTAAAGCGACGGCTGGAGGAAAAAGAAAGAACGAGAAGAAGGACTCCAGAAAATTCTCGAAGGCCAGAGAAAAGAGCGAGAAGCTGAAAAGAAAGAACGAGAAGACGGAATCCAGAAAATTCTAGAAAAACGAAAGAATGAACGAGAGACGTGAAAAAATAGAACGAGAAGAAGCAATCCAGAAAATTCTAGAAGAACCAGAGAATGAATTAGAGCAAATAGAAAAACAACAAAAAGAAGACTTCCAGAAAGTTCTAGAAAATCAGGACAAGTTCTTCGTTCATGTGTTACATAAAACCGAAGTACGAATGGAAGAACTGAAAGGAGAACTAAGAGTAGATCTGAAAGAGGAACTAAAATCCTAAAGAAATTACTGAAGTGAGACGTCAAGAAAATCGATGTGGTCAATGGAAAAAAAGATACAGTGTCAGAGGAGATGAAAAATGAAATGAGAGGTCTAGAAAAACAGATAGCTCTTCTGAAGAAGCAAGATCGCAGAGACAGGGTTGCCACGTCAGGAATTTCAGTAAAACCGCCTACTTTTGATGGACAGTCGTCTCGGTTTATTTATCGTAGACAATTTGAGGCTGCGGCAGAGACTAATGAATGGGGTAAAGAAGAAAAAGCTACGGCACTCATAGTAGCGTTGAGAGGGCCAGCTCTGGGTATATTGCAAACGATACCCATAGAACAGCAGAAGAAATATGAGGACCTGATTTCTGCACTTGAGTTGAGGTATGGCGATCAACACCGAGAACTGCTGTACCGGACGATCCCGAACAAAGATCTGGCTCAGTGAATATGGTTCATTCGAGAAAGTTCTGGAGGAGATCCAATCATTATTAAGTAGAATAAGCACCCAGAAGAAGAGAACGTGCTATAGATGTGGAAAACCGGAACATCTTATGAAAGACTGTTGGGTGAAAATGCAGCAGAGGATTTGCTATGGATGTTGAAGGCCAGGGCATTTCATAAAAGACTGCAGGGAGAGAATGCCACAGGGAAAATGTTATAAATGTGGAAGATCAGGACATTTCATGGGAGATTGTAAGGTGAGAATGGCACCAAGGTCCAACTCACCTGCCAGGATCCCGTCAAGTTCGCAATCACCTGCGAGGTCAAGGTCACCGAGGGCCATCCGTAGTGTTAACAGGTTGAGAATTGAGGAGAATAATCGATAGTCTGACCCTACCAGGAAAATTGAATGAAATGGACGTTATATGCACCATAGACACCCGAACTGCAGTTTTCTTGGTACGCAGTGACACTCCTTCGACCTGAAAGCGTGAAGATCCGTGCTTCAAACAGTCACTGGTGAAAACGCACCTATTCGAAGAGAGGCTGAAATTGACATTGATTCTTGGGCGACTTACCATGACACGTCGACGTACAGTGTACGTCGAAGACATAGAAGATGAATTTATACTCGGGATGGAATTGATCAGTGACTATGGGTTTTCATTCGACAACAAAAAGATTATGAAGATTGGAGAAAATTTTGTCCCTACAACTCCAGGACAGAGGAAGATGCCCGCGAAACCGCGATTTTCGAAAACTGCGAAGAAAGTACTTCATGCTACAGGTAACAAAGCCCCTGAACGCAGCGTCCAGCTATCGGTTTTCGCACGAGCCCGGGTGAAGACAAAACTGGCCATCCCTGTGAGAGCCGTCAGGTGTCGTAATGGAGGTAGAAGTGACATCTCCGAGTTGAAAACAACTGAAAGGGCTGACTTGGTCGAACAAAAAGTCAATATTGGCCAAGTTCAACCGAATCGGCCGCAATTCAAAAGAGTTCCATTCACCAAACAACAAGAGATGGTAGAGCGTATTGGCAGGATGAAGGCTCGGCACTATCGGAAGGCAAATACCGGCGGATTTCAAGAAGGAGATCGAGTGTGGCTGTACAACCCTCGTAATAGGATGAATGATGTGGTGTATGGGGTTCAGTATGGGCCTAGAACAAAAATGAAAGTCGTACACCTAATGAGACTCAAATGTTACAATGGGAATAACGAGATATCGTTTGTTCGGGACGATCAAAATTGAGAGGGGGATAATGTTACGAATCTCCTAGCGCCGGCCCTGACGATCGTAAACGCAGTGGTCGAAGAGCAAACGTCATTTCTACAGGAGCTGTTGATCCGCGTGGAGAATTCGATACACATCATCGATGCCTTTCTCGAAAATTCTCCATAGGCGTACGAAGGTTTATAAGCAGGCGTTTAATCGCGGAGGAGCTAGTTATTTAGAGAGAGAGAGAGAGAGTTTAGCAGAGTTATTCAGATAGATATTCGAAGCTTAAATAGAGAATTTCTATCACAGAGAGGTTATCAGAGTGTTTTAGTACAGAGCGTTGGAGAGTTAGCGGAGCAATTTGAGTGATTGTGTTGTGACAAAAGTAGTTTAGTGTTGTTTGGAATTTTAATCAACGAACCAAAGGAAAGATAGTAACAATATAGAAAATTGCTATATTCAAGGATACTTTAGCGGTTCGATCCTAATTTACTTCCCTCATTGTTCTTCGTTCATGTATTTTCACGACATTTCTTTCTATGAAATAAATATCATTATATAATGTGAATATAACAAAGACGTTGTCTCAATTCAAGAAACTTTCGTGTTAGAACTGGAACCAGAATGTGTTGTGCAAATAACAGATTTTCTAACACTAAGTTATGATTATTCACATGAAAATTTCAAGACATTGAATTAGTCGAATTAAACTTTACTAATTCCCAGAATGAAGAATAAAATTTGTTATCGTAATGGTTCAGCAATCGTTGCGTAGAGCTTCATTTTCGCAGTATGAAAATAGAATTGTTAATGATGGAGATGAGTATTGGGGACCGAAGTTTTGATAATCTCTTCGAAGAATTCGTTTAACATTAAAGAGTTTTCAAGTTATTCAATTCAAGAGATGAATTTGTTGATAACTTGAGCCAAAGGTCCATTGATTTCTTCATAACTTTTAAATTCATTTATTGGATTGAAGCATTTTTCAAGGCGCCATTCCGGATCTAATAGGCCCCAGATCCTAGATCATTCTTTTCTAGAGCACTATATCAGAAGATTCCTTCCCTGTTGATTAACTTGTCCGACTAGACTGTTCTAAACAGTATGTATTTAAATTTACCGAGGTGTTTGGGATAGTGTAAGTAAAATATTTAGATTTTGAAATATCATTTAGCATTTATTGTTAGACCTGAAGCTTATGAATACATAATCATAATGTCGGTTAGCGGAACATTGGCGCAGAAAAAAATGAACGAATATTCAACTTTTCATTGAAAGCTCCTGTTGACTCACCTTGACACTGACCCCTTACATAGTTTTCCATAAATTATTTGCGATAAAAACGCTTCATATACCTGTTATAGAACAAGAGTGAAAAATGTTTTGTGTACACCCTCTGGAAACAAGTTTGTCAAGCTCGAAAGATATAAAAATGTTTTTCCATATATAGGTATCTCTCTACCTCAATATGACCGACCTCGACATTATTATGTAACTTTCCCACTCAATTTAAACTACTTATATCCCTTAACATGGCTAAGAATAAAATGATGTATTTTTTTTTCAAAAGCCTCTGATCAATGGTGGCTGTGGACAACCGAAAAATATATTTATGAACCTCATTAACTTTACATATTTTGTTTATTCTTTCAGCATCCTGGCTGCTACAGCCTCGTTTCTAATTGGAAAACAAAAAAGCACCCATGATTTGGTTCAATAAATGTAGCGAGAAATGAAATTATTAGAATCCCACCTTCCGAACGTATCATTTCTACCTCAGCCAAAAGTTTATCTGCATAAGGCTTGCTTCTTTCATTAAACGCCCACTCGGAGCAAAACCAAATAACCGCATCATCTTCCAAACATCTCATTTCATTTGAATTTATTGATGAATTGAATAGCAGAGAGATAATTGTCTCACAAACGTCAGTAAAGACAAAACCATACGGATCATATGGCTATATTCATTCTGAATTTCAAGCCAAAACCGTTGCGAAAAAATGACAGTCCTCGCTTCAAAAATGTTTGTTTTTGCTCTCATCGCGCACTGCAATAGAATATATTATCCATATAACGTATTTTGCACGTTCCCAATAATGGCATGGTATGCTCCAATAGAGAATAATTCTCTCTGGGTTTGATTGGTGGTTTGTGGGTGGTGAGCAGGTTTCAGACGCTGGTTTTAGGAAATATGAGTTAGAGGTCGATATACATGCCGACCAGTATAGCGATTTATGCTTCTGAAGATAGAGATTGGGCAGTTTTGACCTTAACATATCGATGAGTTTTTTTTCTTTACTGAATTGTAAAGAAACTTTTCTTGGCTGAGTCATCGATTATTTGGAGAGCAGAAATTCTGTAGTTTTGTACAATCTCTGAAGTAATATCACTTCTTTTGAGGTTGATAATCCCATCAAATTAACTGTTCAAGAGCCCAAAATTACGATTTTCGATTATCCGAAAAGTAGCTGTGGATTCCGGAAGACACATGTGTCCTTATTATCCCCTAGAGTTTGCGCCAAATTCTGTCCGTGCGTTTAGCAACAATTAGCGGTTAAATGCCGGAAATAATTTTTTTTTGTTTTTTGCTTATATAATGAAAAGTATTGGTCGAATCGAAAAAAAAATTGAATTGAAAGTTGTAGCTAATTGAAAAATCTATCGATTAGTGTTGGCCCGATGTCGATATTCTAATTTGTTGCTTAACAATTGCGCTCGGAATTTTAAAAAATACGTTTTTTCCATTACTCTATTGAAAAATGTTGAACTGCATTTGGGGGTTGCAACTGTGAATTTGGGAAGCTTTCAACAAGTAGAAACCACAATTTCAATGTGGTTGAAAAATAGATTGTTATTTCTTGCCCCACGGATAATCGTAGAGCAATGAACGAAACGGTTTTGGATAGTCAAAGAGTTGAACTACAAACTAACATTTTTGGAAAATCGATTTTTGCAATGTGATACCTTCAAAAATGGCGTCAAAAAAAACAACGTTATTCAAACTAAAAAACAATGAGGAAAAATGGTCGTATCAAAATGCGACAAAATGAATTGGAAAGCTGCGATTTTCGTACAAATTTTGCCAACCTGACTCTTGATAACACTTTTTTTTATTCAATTCCCCCTCCCTTTCTTTATTTATATGAAGCAATGAGACCTTGACAACTGCACAGAGCAAGAGTCATGTTATTCATTGAAACCAGCAGAATTTGTTTTCCGCAATTACTCATCATATTTATTGACGGGAGCACTGGAGGTTCTTCTGCGGGACCGTTCGACGTGCCGTGTGGAGGGGGAAGCCGGAGAGAGCGATCCAGCGCTAGACGGCCGTCGTTTCCATCGCGTGAAATAAACTGATCAGAGCCCAAAATGACCTTACTTTCCGTAATCTCGGTAACTACTGGACGGATAATTTTTTTTTTAATTTCTACTAGTGCATCGAGATATGATCGAATCTCACTATGGCTTGACGGATTGTTTTCGGAAATCCCTCAAATAAAAAAAAATAATTCAATTTTTACACTGCAAATTTCGTGAATAACTATATTTTTTGGTTGATAACGTCGTGACATAGGGAGTGAATGTTGACTTGTAATAGTATAGTTTCGTAGAAGGATTAAATGAGTATAAATTTATATTGATTCTAATAAAAAAATGTATTTTACATTTGTGAATGGTTTGAAGCTTGTTTACTCAACCGAAAAGCTTTTACCAGAGGATATGCCCAAATAGCACAAGTACGTCCAGAGGACGTACTGCATATGTACGGTGAGGATGCATTGTACGTATTTAGGACGTACTTTTGTTTCCGACAGACGTACATAAGACCTCCCTGCGACTTACCGTTTCCGCATAGTCGATAATCCCAGGTACGTACTTTTCTAGTCCACACAGGACCTGAAATGTACAGAAAGGGGAACTCACTGGGACATTCCGAAGACGTACATTTTCCATTCTGTATGCGCTATCCCAAGTAGAACAAACATATTTGACCAATATTGGTTCAATATTACGGGAATATTAACCTTATATTGTAGATATCAATAGTGGCCACAAAAAAATGTAAATATTTGGCGATATTAGCTCAATATTCGAAAACAACGTAATGATATATCATATGATATCACTTAATGAATCTAAGTTTTCTTATTTGGGATTATTCATTTCTTTTTTACCAAATAGTCAAGTTGGAAATTTTACTCATTCACGTGTACTAACCATCTAACCGAATACTTACCTGGAAAGAGACCTGGCTGCTGCGGGGCTTGAACTCTCGACCTTTTCTATGGAGATATTATTGTCGACCACTGTTACGCTCTACGGTACGAAGAGACTTGTTTTTAAGAAGGAGTTGGGTGTTATAGATGTGATGACTTCAAGTTAGTTTTGTTCGAGATAATATTAAAATTTTAGAAAGTTCAGTAACAATGAAAATATATTAGAAAAAACACTAAAGGATCACTGTCTCATGTGATGGCGGTTTTGGAATATCAAACTTGCTGTGCAAAAAATTCTGTATGTAATTTTCTGTTATTTAAATTCACCACATGTTTTTCCTTCAATTTTTCCAAATTTTTTAGGAATAATCCATTATGAATATTCCATTACCAATATTGATATATGTATGAATACACTAAGTGATCACTCTCAAAATCCGCAATACCCCTTGAACCGAAAAGGACCCAATACGTACGTACTTGGGAGGTCCAAACAGTATGTACATACTAACAGAAATGTAGAAAATGAAAGGAACCCAATCCGTACGTACTTGGGAGGTCCAAACAGTATGTACAAAAAAGTACGTCCACGAGACGTCCAGATAGTATGTACATACGATTTCCAAAAATGTACGTCATTACTATTATGTCCCGCAAACGTTTCGAAATATACGTATCTGAAAGGGACTCAATATGTACGCACCTGGAAGGTCCAAATAGTACGAACATATTTCTTCCAAACATTTACGTAAATGATACGTCTGAGCAGTACGTACATGGGATTCACAAAAAACACGTCATTGGTATGTCCCTAATTCATTCCGAAAAGTACGTACCTGAAGGGGAGTCAATGTAAACGTATCAGGGACACTTAATAAAGTACGTACATAGTACTTCCAAGCATGTACGTTTTTATTACATTCCGATTGGAACGGGACCAAGTATGTACCATACATGGGACGTCTAACCAGTACATACATGGTACATTCGGTAATGTACGTTCTTCGAATGTCTCCTATCCGTCCCGGGACGTATCGACGTAACTGGGACATAAATGGTTCGTCTTCAGGACGTCGTGTGCTATTTGGGTGTATAAGCAAATCAGTTGTCGATGAACAAAAAGGTACAAGGGAGTTACGTATGGTTGTAGAAAACATGGGGTCTTTGTTATAGTTGCCGTGGTGAAACATGCACGAACGTTGAAAAAAAATTGTTGAAAACTCAGATATTGATCAGGAATTTTCGGACATGCATAAAATCTTTATAGATAAATCAAATGTTCCAGTACAAAGCTACATTTTGATTGATTATGGCGAATGTGTGCTTGACAGTGAAAATGATGAGGATGAGAGCGATGCGTGCGAAATTGAATAAACTATCGCAAATTAGCGACCAAAATTGTAATGAGAGTACACAAATGCTTTCAATGTATGTATAGTAAGGACATGTGAATATTTACGAATGTAAAATAATTTTTTTCATTAGAATCGATATACATTTATACTTATTCAATCCTTCAACGAAACAATCCTATTTCAAGTCAACATTCACTTCCTATGTCACGATGTTATTAACCTTCCAAAAAATATATTTATTCCCTAACACTAAATTTGCAGCGTTAAAATTTAATTATTTGTGTTTTGAATTTTCGAAAACAATCCGGGCACGCCACAGGGATATTCGATCATATCTCGATGCAATAGTACAAATCAAAAAGAAATAAATAAAATCTGTCCAGTAGTTCCAGAGATTACAGAGCGCGAGGTCATTTTGGGCTCCGATCAGTTTATTTCACGCAAACGGCACGTCGAACGGTCCCAAAAGAACGTCCACTGCTACCATCAATAAATATGATAAATAATTGTGCAAAACAAATTCTGCTGGTTTCTATGGATAATATGACTCTTGCTCTGTGCAGTCGTCAAGGTCTCGTTGCTTCATATAAATGAACAAAGGGAGAGGGAATTAAATAAATAAAAAGTGTTATCTCGGCTCCTAATTATCGTGGAACAAAAGTTAGGTTGGCAAAATTCGTAGAAAAATTGCAGCTATCCAAAGCATTGTTTTTTAGTTGAATAACGTTGTTTTTTTGACGCCATTTTTGAAGGTATCACATTGCAAAAATCGATTTTCCAAAAATGAGAGTTTGTAGTTCAACTCTTTGACTATCCAAAACTGTTTCGTTCATTGCTCTACGATTATCCGTAGGGCAAGAAATAACAATCTGTGTGTGTGAACTTTTATTCGATCCGACCAATAGTTTTCATTATATAAGCAAAAAACAAAAAAAAAAACATTGATTTCCGGCATTTAACCGCTAATTGTTGCAAAACGCACGGACAGAATCTGGCGCAAACTTTAGGGGATAATAAGGACACCCGTGTCTGCCGGAATCCACAGCCACTTTTCGGGTAGGCGAAAACTTTACGAAAAAAGTTTATTTGATTGGAATATAATTTCAAAATGGGATTCGGTGACCAAAAATACATATAGAACCGTTGAAATAACTTCCGGATTTTTTTTCCTGGAAACGACAAACCCAGACTTTATATACTTTGATTATTTCATAGATATTTCTGAGGCCATTGTTTTACATTTGGCAGTTCCTTCGGGGTGACTATACGAGTAGACTTTTCGGCCTTTTGTTTCAACATTAAGGTCAAGCTGAACACATAATCTGAGACTTACTTTGTGAATTCAAGGGGTATATGAAATATTTCTCCGAACATTAGGATTCCTTCAACCTGCGAACTCAAAGGTGATTTGTAAATTTTGGTAAATTTTCGCATCAGATTAATGAAGCTCTTCGTAGAAAAATAATTTTAGTAAAAAACAAAAAACACATAAACGGCTGAATTACTTGAAAATATTGGTGGAGGATACTCTGAAAACAGTAGTAAACATTGGGTAAAAAAATCTATTTCGTTTTTTTCACTAAGCATTTTTCAATAATTGCAGTTCAGTACGATCGTTCAATGCCTTCTCGACTTCATATTTGGTAATGCTAGAAAAAAAAAATTCACTCAATAATCAGTAGTGAGGATAAGTATATATTGTGATTGTTTACCTGAATCCATTATACCGACGAATTGAGTGATGAATGGATCTCCTGATCAATCCTTCTGCAAGGCACTTTACAGCCTCTAAAATCATTCTCTCAGCAACATTCATAACCACTCCTTCCTCAAGTTCTTCTGGTGTTAAGACAATACTGTAATCCAGTGCAGTTTCTCTAATGAAAGAACAATGATTTTTCAGTGTAGGATCAGAAATATCAATTGAAAATCTATGCGGAGACGAGGGTGATGCATCTGAAAATAAATCGATTGATTGGTTATAAACTATTTTTTTTTAGTAAATGTAAGAAACCAGTTCTGTATATCACCTGCTTTGGAGATGCTATCATCACTTTCATTCCTTTTTCCTGTATACAGCTTACAGGGCAATGTTTCGGAAAAGCAATTATCAATGAGAGCTAACTCTGCTGAATCTTTCTGCTGAAAACAGCTTGTCATATTTTTCAAGGGACAGTAGTACCCATGAGACCTTGCATACATGAAAAACGCTTTAGTATTCCATTTTTCAACCATTGGTAACCTCTCCAGTAATATTTTTTTCAGTTCCTTTGCTCTATTCCACTGAAACGATATTGGTGAGATGAGTCATTCATGTACAATGAGATTATTCACAACTTACTTCAGAATTCAGTCGTTTTCCTATATTCCACTTTTCAAATTCCTCTTGTGATGTTGCCACAAACGGATACATAGTCTTGTATTCCTCGTTTTCAGCCAATTCATTCCAGAGTGGGAATCGTTTCAATAAAAAAGGCAGGGCCTCTCCAATGCTTTTGAACTTATTTTGAGGTAACGTCACTTTATACCTCGATTCATAGGAAAATGTTGATGCCAAAGGTTTCATGGAATACTCCAGAGGGTTTGATTTTGCATCACCATAAGAGTCCGGAAGTGGAAGCCTAGAAGAATGTGAAGCGTTTTGTGATGGTAGGTGTAATGCATTCACCAGAGGCTGAAAAATTTCAACGGATGAATTAGTTCAGTTATAACTTTAGAGGGAAAAATAACAAATACATTTTCAACAGAAAATAGTCAAACAGTTTCCTGTAGGTTTATCACTTCATGGAGGTTCACACAACCGCGACACGTGTTTCATTATACAATAGCTTTTTCAAGCAATCATTTGCGAAGAAGTTATTGTAATAACGAAACACGTGTCGCGGTTTTGAAAATTTTACAGGGTACTATTAAGAGAAACGAGAAAAAATTTCACACTGGAATACATGTTTTTCAGGGTAGCCGGTAAATTCTTCGAAAACAATTATTCGAAAACAATTATTCGAATACAATTATTCGAATGCAATTGTTCGAATATAACAATTATTCGAAGTGTAAAATTTTTCGAAAACAATTATTCGAAAAAAATTATGCGAAAATTATTTTAGTTTAATAAATTGAAAATGGATAGAAAGAGGTAAAGGTAGCGAATACGTAACCTCACCGATTTTCTTGAAATTTGCACAGATGATTCAGAACACTATAAAATCATCATAACCATCAAAATTTTTGTGCGGAAACCATACCTTTGGAAGTTATGACAAGATGACATTTGACAAGATGTTGGCAAGTATCTGTAATTCCTAATTATGTTAGTTTAGGTTGGTTTAGGCTAAGTTTGGTCAGGTGAACTGAGGTTAGTTGATTAGTTAGCTAAGGTTGGCAAGGTTAGTTTTCGGAAGATTAGGGTAGGTTGGTTGGGGTTTGGTTAGGTTAGTTAGGTTGGGTTAGATTAGGTCGCAAATTTTTTCAAACATCATTCGAAAGTTTATAATTGAAATTCGTTTAGGCTGATAGGTTAGTAAGGTTGGTTTAGGTTACGATAGTCACATTAGGCATTCCAGATCACGTGATGTCTGGGTGGCTAACACAAGTTTTGACCAATCACACACACACTCATTTCGATTCATTTGATATTTTTATTAATACACAATTTAAAAGAAGAATTACTCTTTGAAGAATTGTTTTTCGAATAATTGTATTCTGATAATTGTTCTTCGAAAAACTGTATTCGAATAATTTACCTAGACCTGTTTTTCAGTGTATGGATAGCCTTACTTGTGACGCTTATAAAAGTAGAAGATTTTAATCAACGTTTCCACAAAAAAAGTCAGAAATGCAGTTGTTGTAAATCCATTTTTTGAGTGAATGTCAAAACAATTTCGAAATAGTTATTTATGATATAAGTGCTAAAAGTGATATTTTATTTTGTGAGAAGGGAAGTTTGGGACACGACGCCGAAGGTGGAGTGTTCCATCCCTTCAAACAAAATAAAATAACTTTTAGCAAGTATATCATACACTATTTTTTCTACAAACACCATTAAAAGTCCAAATTAACGCATACCTTTTTTACATTAATTAATTGATAAAATAATAGCCTCGAGATTATCAGTTTTGAATCCAATTTCATGTACCTATTCATGAAACAAGTTGCCAAGGTAATCAAAAACAGAATTTGTTGATTTGTCTTTGTTGAGAACTAACGTCAAACAAGGCTGATTCATACAACAATCATTATAATTACATAACCATTATCATTACATTTTCACTAAGAAAATGTTGCCGTTCATGCAACACATATTACATTATAAATTCGTTGTTGAAATCTTTATGTTTTTCATTATAAAGATGACCTTATTAACGAAGTAATCCTATTAAGGCACCTCAATTCATAATATTGCTGAATGACACGTTACTGCCATGCGCATTTGCTGTCTCCACTAAGAATTCTGATGTAATGAAAATAAAGTTAAAAGTTGCCAACTTCTTTGTGCGGCTAATGTTATTGTAATGCACCAATGTGTCGCATGAGCGCTTCCACTACGAAATGGGTGTTCAACTTTTCTTAATGATAATGTAATGTTAATGTAATTATAATGATCGCTGCATGAACCGGCCTCATAAATCACGAATTATTATTTCTCGATTCCTCGTTCCTCGATGGAAAGTGATCCAGAAAATGAATTTCTACCGCCGGAAATTGAAGAAGCTGCCAATAAAGCTGGTTTTGAATTATTGCCTAGTGAGTCAAAGCGACAGTACGAGTTTTCATACGATCGTTTCTAGAAAAGGGGGGGTCAGAAAAATGTCAGTGGCAAGGAGGCCAGTGAAAAAGTGCTTCTTGCATACTTTGAAGAGAAGTCCAAAATATGGAAACGGTCAACGCTTTGGTCGAATTTCTCTATGTTGAAGTCGATGAATGAACATAAATAATCATGACATAAGCAGATATTACAAGCGAAAGGGTGAAGGACCGAAAAAGTCAAAAGTATTGACAAGGGAACAAATCGACAAATTTCTCGCAGAAGCCCCGGATGAAATATATCGAACGCAGAAAGTTGCTGTGATTTTTGGTGTTTTTGGAGCCTGTCGTCGAGAGGAACTGTGCGATTTGACATTGAATAATATCGAGGATTCCGAAACTTCACTAGTTGTGCATATACCAGACACAAAAACTAATGTGCCACGCACCTTTGTTGTAAGTGGTACATTGTATATGAACAACTACTACTACCACAAAAGTACAGTGGATATTAATTATTCAAGAGTTTTAATAAAATGCATTGAAAATAAATTTGCCAGGACTCCAGTTGGAATCAACACATTTGGTAAGATGCCTGTCAAATGCTAGTATTACTACAAGTGAAAGACACGGTGTATGGAAGTCCAGTACAGTAGCAGAGGGTTATATAGAAGACTCGCTACAAAGGAAACAGAACATTGCAGATCAAATTTTGTTCAAAACTTCGGCGGATAACTTTGTTCTCTGCCCTGGTACAAGCTTCACCAAAATAAATTCTGTTACATCTACCAATGAGACTGGCCATGGAGTTTCTTATCATAATTGTAGTTTCACTAATTGTACGTTTGAATGAATAAACACTTCATTTGTAATTATGTTTCTATATTATCTCTACAAATAAATCACTATTAGCACTAGTGCTAAGAATGATTTACTTTTAACACCAGTGTCATAAAATGGCATTTCAGACACTGACAGCATACGTCAATATACTTTTACTGACGTTTGTAGAAAAACAATATTACAGCACCCTCCTAGATCAAAGTTTTACCTTGCTGATAATAGAGAATTACCCCTGCATCTCAGTTATCTTTGTGGAGACCCTTGAAGTGGTGCCGTAGGTGGTAAATTCAATGAGTATTTTCCTATTACGAAAAGAATCTACAATGAAACGAACTTGGCTCTGAATGTATCGGAATATTAATAAAGTTATCGTCCTAACATCATACGGTAAGATTGGAACATTTGTAGTGAAAGTGAAAACTTTTAATAGAGATAAATGATCGAATATTGACTGGATACGTCACTGGATAGAGATGATGTGCCCTACAAAATGTGAGGTAGCTTTGGCATTTTGGATACGCCATCAACGACCGTGAGATAGTAATTATTAAGAATTTAAATCGTCCCTAACCCTTGCTTTGTCCGCCATCTTGGAACAAACCGACAATATTTCAAACTTCAGTTTTTGCTCCTTCCCAGTCCATTTTTTCACCGACTATTTTCTCTACCGAATTGTTGAACACTAAATTTACTACAATTGTGTACCGTAAGCTACGAGAGGGGTGAGATCAAATTTTCACTTTCTCGCCACTTGAAATCCAAAAACTAGACGAAAGCTCAATACTAACTAGAAATATCAAACTTAAAAGTCGTAGAGAAATGAATTTCCTACAAAACTCATGTCCCCGCCAAAAATTAGGTTCAATTTGAAAGAGTGCATAGAATTTTAAGACAATATCGAATGAATGGGATTATCGTCATTTCGCCCAAAAATGCTATTTGATTCATAGTTTGAACTCATATGGAATTTCAGTTATTTTTCTGAACTTAGTCAAACACTGAGTGTGAATGTAGTAGCCATTCAGCGCAAATTAGGTAAGTATGAACGCACTCAAGTGAGTACTCATTGCATAAGGCCAATGTCCGGCTGTGGAAAAAGGAATCATCTTTTCGTGTTCAATAGGTGGAACTGAGGCTCTGTCCATTTTATCTGCTTTTACACATTGTTTCGCCAGAGTAACAAAGTTGTGGTACTGAACCCAGAGTTTTGCTGTTAGACCGCCTGCGTTACATATCGTGGACAGCTCTCATGAATCACTTTTTCACAGATTTCATTTCACCCAGATCGTCAGCTTGCAGAACCAATTAATCTGTTTGGGCAGCAAGCTGTCGATAACGCTTTTTCTTCACTGGTGAATACAATCTTGAAGAATCAATTTCGTCAAAACCTGATGTGCCAGTAAAGAGCTTGGGTATTTCTGATCAAACTTTGATTTCTTTCACTTGTTCGTATTGAGCTCCAATAAATTGTAAGTTACCCACACGCCGTGTCTGGCTTTACAAGTCAGCCGACTGGGACGGACTTCTACCATCATTCTGGGAATAGACATTCGTTCCGAATAGTACAAAGACATCACAGTCTGACATACCATGGTTCAATGAAAGCTGCTCTAAGGATGTCACATTCAAACAAGCGGGATTCAATCGCTAGCGCCAGAACGCAAGAAATAGGTGTAGTGCAACAATCCATGCTGCTTGAGTTGAATGCCCGAACGGTCCTCGTTCGTTCTGGTTATTTGCTTAAGCTGTCTCTGGAAATTCCACTTTTAGTTCATTTCTCCCTTCAACTAACGAGGATTTATCACAAGCCACCACTGCCCAACAAAAGGCGAATACATTTGCTTACTATGGACTCGTCGGGAAAAGAACCCCGAATATCACGCCTGTCACATAACTGAAATAATTTTTCACCAACAAAATATAAGAAATATCTCAATGGATCTGGATACGAACAAGGCTTTGGGGATCTGATGGAATCCCACTTTTTTCAGTTGGCGCCCACTTAAATTTTACACTTCATTCAACATGTACAAATTCCGGACTACTTCTCGAACTTTACAAAATATGTTGAAACTGTGCTCCACAAGCTTCGTATTAATTCACGAGCTCTCCAGTACAGGTTGTTGTAATTGTGACTGGTGTGATGGTATGACACTAACGACGAATCCGATTCATGAGATCTCCTGAGTTTACCGAAAGCACTTGGTATACAATGTTTTAGATCGACCCCATAGAAAGAAATGGAAGCATTTCAGGGAAACGTGCTGGCTAACGGCAGTCTCTGAAAACGAGCAATATATTCATATCCATTAGGATTCAACAAAGGCTTTTATAAGTCTACAAGTCTTATAAATACTACTCCGATTCGTAACAACTGTAACTGGAACGGATGAACTGGTTATTTGTTTCATTAAGAAAAAAAACGTTAGCAACACACACACTACTACATTGTGGTATTATACATTAGTGCTTTCCATTGATAAAATAAGATATTTTTTAAATACCTCTTTTTTGAATACTCTATGAGTGCACCCAGTGCAATATTCGAATAGAGTGGACATTTAGTAGGGCTACCATTTGAAAAAAAAAAATGGATTAGGTAGGTATGGGTTCTTGAAAACCACGACGGTTAGCTCGATTTCAAGGTAATCGTCAGAAATGCAAGTTGACGTCATTCATAAATGACTTTCTTCCATGTTCATATATTCATATTTTAACAAATTCGAAAGCTGTCACTCCACTACCTTGGCAGAGAAAGTAGTATAGACCAAAGAGAAAGTAGTACAGGCCATAGTGAAAGTAGAGCGTAACCTAGGTAATAATGATAATGGTATTTGTATAATCGAAACTTCTCGTAGAGATCGATTACTCTAACACCAAACTGATATTGACGCGTTTCACGGTTATCATCTTCAGGAGAACAAAATTGATACTGGTATCAATTTTCTTTTCCTGAGGATGCTAACCTCGTTAGCGAAACGCGTGTCGACTGCAAGTCAGTTTGTTGTTAGGGTAATTGATGAAGTTTCAACTTTTACACCAAAGGTAACAATCTGATCGTTTAATCTGTATAATCAACAGGGATGGCAAAAACCTGGGCTTTTGAACAAAAACCCGATCCACTGGTTATAACGGGGCTTAACAATCACATACCAGATACGTGTATCCTACTATGGCGACATCTTATGTCAGGATGTTAAGCGGTATAAAGAACAATTGATTGCAGAGAACTGTGATGAACTGAGGATCCGATCTCAAGCTTCACTGTTAGAGAAATCGAAAATTCTCATATTTTTGAAAAATACTACTTTTTTGGATTCCACCAATAGGGAAACTGGAGTTTGGACTATGCAGCATAAACCTAACTTCAAAAACGTTGGTGTCTCGTTTGCTGTTTGTCTTTTGAAGGCAATAGCTGAATTGAAATGAAAACATGAACTGAAGCAGTGGGATGCTCTCACGGTAATCGGAATATGTCATTAGAACAATGATAAGGTTATAACCGGTGGGATTTTTACTGTGGTTTTAACCAGTTATAACCATCGGTTTTAACAAATCAATAAAATGTTAGCGGCATTCAGACAAATTAGAGTTCAATAAAAATAACTTCTTCAGGCTGGGTTCGAACTAGATGGATGCTCAAACCACTGAGATCTCCATCGCATATTCAGAAGTCATTAAATGGAAACGATACTCATTCATTGTCAACTGGTCTTAGTAACAAATTGTACCTTTTAACCGAAGCGTCGTCAAAATATTGTCGACTTCAGCAGGTATCAGGGGTAGATACCAACCAGATGATTTCAAGCCAGAAACAGCTAGAATAATAGATGGGTTTGGTGCCTGTATAATCGACAAATTAATGGAATGATAGCGGTATTCAGAAAAATTATAATTAAAAAAAATCAACTTCCTCATGCGGGATTCGAACCGACAATGAGCTACGAAAGGCACAGAGTCATTCCTCTCAAATTCTAGTTCGTTATTATTCAACCAAGAACCTTCGAATATGCGATGGAGAACTCATTGTCATCGGTAGCTCAGTGATTAGAGCATGCATCTAGTTAATGGCAGATGTGGCTTCGAATACCGCCTGAGGAATTTCATTTTTCTCACATTCTCATTTTCTTGAATGCCGCTATAATTTCATTAATTTGTTTGTTATGGATACTATATTGAATTATAACAACTAACACTACAATTTGAAAGGAATGACTTCCAAATATGCAATGGAGAACTCAGTGTCTTCGGTAGTTCACTGGTTAGAGCATCCATCTATTCAATGGAAGATGAAGGCTCGAATCCCGCCTCAGAAAGTTTATTTTTCGTGAATGCTAATTTGTCTGAAAGCCGCTATCATTTCATTAATTTAAATTTAATATTTATTGTCAGTTGATATTCAGTGTTCTAAAAGTCAGATGAAATATTATATTACGTCAAAAATTTAATATGGTGAGCATGTTCAGTGTCCTTGAATGCACAAACGAAATAATATTAAATAGGTTGTTAAGAATCTCTATGTTCTCTTACAAGTATCTTGAACTACAAAGTATGTGAACAAAAAGCAAAAATAGTGAACACTTACCCTAATTCCATCATTTAGATAAGTATCATCTAGTCCAAAAATAAAATGGGTTTCATCATGAACATTCTTGTCTATTGTGAACTTCTCTAAATTTTCACATCTATGGTTTGGATTATCCCACTCGACTGGCGAGCAATAGGAATGTTCAAAATTAAAATACTCCAAAAAGCTGCTATTTCTTGTTTCTGTTTCATTGAAAACAAATTGTTCTTCCACAATGTCTATATCCTGACAATAGTCATGTTCGTTACTCCTTATAGAAACAGAATCAAACTGTACACTGACAGAATCGGAATGTGAGTTTGTGACAGTAGAATCAGATCTATCGAAGAGTGAACATGTTTCGGAAAAAGCAGAATCATGTTGAGTGAAATCAGGTGGGGCATAAAGAGATTCTAAAATGCTATGTTGCGCTAGTTTCGAGTCGAAATTGCAGAGTTGTTTGTTATCGATGTTGCATTCTTCAATTTCCATTGGAGAATCTAGCACGAGGAAATTGTTAGAGGAAATGTTTGATGATTCGTCTTGTGGTTCTGTGATAGAGTCAGATTTGGATGATTCAATATCGTCATAAAGGTCAACATCCACTACAGTTTCATTACCTGAAGAGAAACATGAAAATAACAATATAAGCTCTCATAATATATTTCTTACAAATTCGAGACACATTGAAAATTGTTGAAAAAAAAAATACCGCCGATCACGTCTTCCGACAAGGAAATCATTGTACAAAACACCACTCAGTCGTTCTTACGGTTAGCAATTTTATATTTAGAATATGAGTATAGTTCATCAAGACCAATAGTTTCAAAAAGTAAACAATTGTTACTTACTTCCAGTTTTGCCTGAAGTGGGCCCAAGTCAAAAAATTTCAATGGCACCCTGAATATTTGTGCAGACCACTCCCTTGCTTGAATGTGTCTGACAATGGTTCTCATTGAGGGGTATTGGTTCGAACTTCCATTGTCTATATCATTAACTCTATTGAGAGCTGTTGCTAAGAAAAAATGGAACAAAATAATCCAATCAAATAAGGTAATCAAATCCAAACAAAAAGGTTTGAAATGTATTTTTGGTCAAAAACGATAAAATTAAAGTTTTTGATTGATCAAAGAAACTAATGTTGAGATATCAAATTGAATAAAAAATAGAGTTAAAAAAGTAAAATAAAGAAATTAATGAAGTAATATT
>JAVJAQ010003450.1:0-76242 GCA_032362365.1 Zygogramma bicolorata | reverse complement strand
AGAAACTGGCCGCTGAAAGTGGCCGCCAAATTCACAGCGGTGGTATCATCTATTATTTATTCATTGTCGCCCCTTTATGCTTTCGTACGTTTTTGACCACTTCATTTCATTTTAATTTCGTTAACTCGTTCATCGTAGTATTGATTATAAATCAACTCTAACACAATTTACAAAATACACAAAGTCAGCATACTTATCAGAATGTAGAATTCAACTCCAGAACCCGTTATACCATCGAACTGACAGAAATCGCTGTTTCGTTCAACAAGCAAAACTTGCTTGTTGCAACTTCGACTACAAAATGTTTTCCAGAATGTACTGAACTCAATTGATATTGATAAATGAAATATTCGCATGGGACTCCTATAGTGCAATCAGTCAAATGTTCAATATAATGTTTTCCATCCAAATTGAACAGTACTTTCTACTAAGTGAAGTTAGTTCTACAAAAAATATATCAACGTGAAGCCTTTCTACAATAGATGTTTATCATCAACAAGATAGGTAACTATAACTCACTAGGACGATCTTAAACGAACATTTCATTCACAACTTCATTCTACCTGGAGAAACTGACACATTAAGATATCAAACTTTCTCACACTAAACTATCTCTTTGGATTTATCTGCGAAGTACAAGAACATCCCAAGTTCGGTCCCATGTCAGATGTCACGCTACTCTAATGTATATCATTGTTTCGCAATGAACTAGAAAATTACAAGACATGTTTTAACCAAATAACGTTGCAGCGATAAATCTTCCAAGAATGAGATCATATTGTCACTTGCTTGAGAGAGGCGAGAATAATTTATGATCTGGAGTAGCTGCCGACAAATGCCGAATGAGTAGGTAGGTATCTTAAATGTTTACCTGAAATTTAGTATTTAACAAACGACGTCCACAATTCAGGATTCGACGATTCGACAATGAAAAATATTATATTTATATGTTATTATGAAAATACTGATTTAAATCCAGTTCAATCGATTGTTGGTCCCTCTCACTTTAAAACCTGTCATTTCATCAACACATCAAAATCGTATCAGAGTATCAGTTTCGGCACATGGGTGTGTGTGTATTTATGTAGGAAGAGCGGGCAAAGACTCCTTGACAGCTTATCGGTAAGTAAGATGGATGAGGGCACCAGGAAAACATAAAGCCGTAGCGATATAATTCTCGGTGCGTTTTAAATATTGCATCGATTCCAAATCTGTCAAAGACGTGTTCTGTGTTTTCAGAGAGACCTGTCCTGAAACACATTACCAACGTCACTCCATTCCAGATGAGAAACTCCTGATAAGTATGCAAATGATTCCGAGAGTCTCAGATACGAGTTCATTGGTTTTATTAATAATGTTCAGTACAGTACAGACGTTCTATTACATTTTCATCATGATTTGAATGTAATGAATATGGGTAAAAATTTGGTCACTTCTTGTCTAAACAGAATATCTCCATGATCTATTGGGAGTTTATGCCTTCATCCTGAGTGCTTCGAGTTCAATCGGTTGAAATGTGAGCACAGCCATTAATAATTTTTGAAACGTTCAGCAAATGACTTTGGTGTATGATGATTTAAAAAATCCCGACTTCCGAGACCGCACGAAAGCGTTCTCTGAAAAGCCTTTTTTTCAATATGAAAGTGTTGATTGAACTTCGTATCCTGAAAAAGAAATTGTAATCCAAAGAAATATGAAAACAAAAATTTTGGTCAATTCAGTCGATCGGAAAGGTCTAGTGAAATGAACTCTGTGAAATTCAATGAAAGCTTCATGGGTTATCCGAATTGACAGAATCATCGCAGAAAAATATATCTATACAAATCTGATGGATTCTGAACAATTCATGAAGAAATGAACTAGAACAAAAACGACACTAATAATAAGAATAATTTTTTCCGCCTCCCTCTATCTATAATATTCATTTCCTGGCCTCATTGTAGGGAGCAAAGTAAAAGTGACGTTCTGATAACTTACGGCATTGGCGACCTAAACTATATTCTGTTTAATAAGTATAAATGTTTCCGTTCATATATGGAATACCCTGCATTTCGTGAAATGCAGAAAATAGTAAAGAAGGTGATATATTTTCAAGAAGTGAATATATTAGGAAAATAATAAAGTAAAATGTCAAATATTATAATAGAGCAAATACGCTATATTTCTGATTTCGCAAAAGTCTCCTACTAGTCTCAATTCGTGATAGTAAGCGATATGCCGCTATCGACTTTTGCGAGAATAGTATAACTACTGCTCTTCGGGCTTGAAGGCCGTCGTACTTTGGAATTTCTTCCTGACGTTTCGCTAGCGCGAGTGGCCAGCTTCTTCAGAGGCTTATTCATCTCCGATGAGCAGTAGTTATACTAATAACCTCGGCCGCGAAAGCCTCAACCATTTTGTTTTGCGAGAATATTCAATGGTTAGATCGCCATACTCTAGTTTGCATGTGTTTATTTGGGGCTGTTTTGTTGACTCTTCAGTCATTATGGATTTTTATGATTTTTGTGTACGTTTGAGCTTCAGCGATTGTGGAGATTCACAAGAAGTTTGGAAATATTCCAGTGAAATAATTGGAAGGTTTGCTGCTTTTCATTTATTCTGAGCGTATATTTACTTTTTGTTGTTTCCCAGTTCTGGATATGAAAGAGTTGATATTTAATACAATCTCTACGGTATGGGTGATAATGCATGATTTAGTGCATAATACATAATTATAATCAGGGAGAATCACATGTACCAGCTGAAAACCGCCACCAATGCTTAAATACATTGAATAAATTTTATTTTCAAGTTATCGAATTAATTTTTCCAACTGAGTGATATAATTTTCAATTATTCCAGGTATGCATTATTCATTAAATTATGCAATATTCGTTCAGTAAACCCGATTTCATAGCAGAAACTCATGAATCCAAAGTCATCTGGAAACAACCTCGAGTCTTTCGAGTTTTACAATGTTTTGATAAAAACCTTCAAATTAGTTGGAGTTGAATGAAATGTTCCCCAAGTATTCAACTGACGTATAACTACTGCTCTTCGGGCTTGAAGGCCGTCGTTCTTTGGAATGTCTTCCTGACGTTTCCTGACGATTGAGTCACTTCTTACACAGAAATTGATAGGAAATTGAAAATTTCACGAACAAAAGGAACACAAGATCATCGAAGCTCCATATATACACATTCAAATATGAACATAACAATCTAACCACGGAAAGTTCCGCGTTTCTCCGCACCTGCGCTGCGGTCTTATTTTCTACCGCGAATAACGCAACGAGTTGATGGAAGCATGTTGTTCATGATAGGTTTGAAGATAATCATCGTAGGTGTTGGTTCGAATCCGGCGCCGAGACCTTTTTTCCTTTTTTTTAATTCTTTGTTTTGTAGGTTCTCCTACTTTAGGAAATCTCAAGAGCATGCTATAATATACCTACTTCCTAGTTTTAGTTCTTCATTTGTTAGTTTTATAAATCTATTTTTTGAATGACTTATTATTTGGTGCCTTTTACTATTGAATGATTACTCCCTTTCCCTACGCCTCGGACAGTAAACTTTTTCCTCGGGAGGAAAAATAGAACTTTGCTCCCTTATTATACAAATAGCAATTATTACCTGTTGAAGCCGAAAACCAAACGAAATATAGGGATGAAACATATAGTGAGAAATATGTCATGAGTACAGCTTGTCCAATCCATCTTGGCACAAACTCAGATACTTTTCCAGTTGCACGCTGGTAGTGAAGAGCATGACGAAAGAAAAAACACCTTCTAGGAATAAATTTCAACACAGTGAACACATATAATAGGTGTTTTTTAATCTTGGTATACTCCAAAGAGATCGCTGGGCATATACGTTATTATTTCTGTGCCAAGATGGATTGGACAAGCTGTACATTTGAATATATATGATTTAGAAACATATATAAACATAGTGTGGGTCGTGCAAATTTTCTCCTTTGGAAATCAATAGTGATTTATCTTTGAGACTGATGAATGGTGCCAAAGTTATCAACCTGTTTTCAAAAATCTTCAAATCATTGGGAGAAATCCCAATTTCATTATAATTTCAATCCAAAACTAACTTCATCTCATTCCAATTTACAATATGTTTTCCATTTACTATTCAAAAATGAATAAAAAATCTGTTGAAGAATTGAATTCTGGGTTATTATCGTTGTTTTGAAGGGAAATGTGGTATAGTTCAGTTTCACTTGAGAGGATTAATATTTTCAAAGTTTTTGTTGGAAGTGAAGAGGAAATAATGGAAGTCCAAAAAACTAGTAGAGGAAATGTTTCGCAAATAATCATCGAATCGAACAAGTTTAGTACGTTCAATGAGTACGTAGTATGAATGTAAAATATATTGTATGGATTTTTTTTTATATGCAGATTCATACGAAAGGAAAGCCCTGTGATGTTCAAAGAAAACCGCGTGAATCAAAGAACAGGAGATACAAATTAACATTCACATTGAATTTCTGAAGTTTGTAAGCCTCAGGAAATCCACTCATGGCAAGGAGTTCCAAACCTTAGCTGTTCTATTGAAAAAAGATCCCTGTGCAAGAGAGGCTCGACAGATTTCCTCCGACCCTTCTACGATTTTCCAATGAAGTGAGCGAGTCTGTGAGCGAAGAATCACCAACAAGTCGAATTGCCTTTCTCTGAATGGAATCGAGAAGCCTCAATGAATGTTTTGGTGCTGAACTCCAAACATGAGAACTGTATTCCATGACAGGTCGTATCTGAGCCTTCTAGATCAGTAGAAGCTGACGAGAAGTGAAGTATTTTTTCGCACTAAATCCAAGTTTCTGGGAAGCACTTTTAGCGATCGATCTCACATGGTTTTTCTATATTTGATTTTGTAGGAATAGTTTCTCCTGACATATTTGATGATGATAGATCGGCTTTTCTTGAGAAGAGACATGCCTGGGTTTTCGTAGCATTAAATTCCACCAAGTTCATGTTACCCCATTCTATTATTTTTGCCAAGTCGTAGTTAATTTCATTGACGTGAATGTTTCTTTGAATTTTTGTTTCTCGAGCTGGTATGGGGAATCTTCAAGAGAAACTGGTATATGGAGTACTGTCGTCCGCAAAACTATGTATTGAACAAGATGTTTTCTCGAGCAAATCATTGATATGAAGTAGAAACAAAGTAGGCGCTAGAACTGAACCCTGTGGAACACCTGCATTTATTGGGAGAATATCAGATGATACTCCATCAACAACCACATACAGAGACCTATCAGACAATAAACTCTTCAACAAAGCAAACAACTGAGGAGGCAAAACATAAGACGGCAGCTTAGAAAGGAGACAAACTCGATCAAACGCTTTCGAAATATCGAGTGCAACAGTTATCGTTTCTCCGAATTTCTCTATTGATTGATTGGCCAAATATGAGAAACATAAGCCAATAAGTCACTGGTTGATCTTCGATGGCGAAATCCGTATTGTCAATCATTAACTATTCCTAATTTCTCTAGATATTGGATGAGCTTCATATTAATCGATTTTTCCATGACTTTGGAAATGATAGAAGGCAATGCAATTGGTCTATAATTACAAGGTAGAGTTTTTCTTCCCTTTTTAGGAACTGGCTGAACTCTTGCTGTCCTCCAGGTCTTAGGAAAAGTCCCCAGGTTATATGAAAGGTTGAATAATTCGCAAAGTACTGGTGTCAATTCGGGGGCACATACTTTCAGAACAATTGCTGGGATTCCACAGATCCGCAAGCCTTATTTGCCTTCTGGTCCACTAAAATATTTCTTATAGTTTGTTGATGAAAAATTATCTCAGGCATATGACTGTTGACAGAAGTGATATCCGGGGGATCTTTTCCCGATGAGTCCAGAGTAGAATTTCCAGCAAACATATTTGCAAATTTGGATGAAGGGGGAAATGAACTAAAAGTTGAATTTCTGGCAGCAGCTTTAGCAAATGACCAAAACGAACGAGAACCGTTTGGACATTCAACAAGTTTTGAACGAATTTTCTGATTATGTGCTTCTTCAGCAGCTTCTTGTGTTGCACTACACCTATTTCTTGCGTTAACATGCTCAGATCTCGTCTCCAAACTGGGGTTTTGGCGCCAGCGATTGAATGCCGTTTGTTTGGATTTGACAGCCTCAGAGCAGCTTTTATTGAACCATGGTTTCTCAAACTGTGGTCTCTTTGTACTACTTGGAATGAATGTTTCCATTCCCAGAATAATGGTATCAGAGATTTCTTGGGCACATAGAGTGGGATCACCAGATGGAAAACAGACCCTTCTCCAAAGAAAATTAGAGAAAAACTTTCGAAGACCGTCCCAGTCTGCCGATTTGTAATGCCAGACACGACGTGCGGGTAACTTACCACTCATTGGAGCCAAATACGAACAAGTCGTTGAAATTAAAGTGTGATCAGAATTACCCAAGGGGGAGTGAATTTTGATCTGATAAATATCAGGATGACTAGTAAGAAACGAGTCCAATGTGTTGGCAAAATGGTTATCCGTATCAGGAATACGAGTGGGTTGATCGATGAGTTGTTCCAGATCATTAGTAATAACAAATGCCTTTGCCTGTCGTCCTCTCTCATCTGTTCTATTCGAGAATTTAAGCCATGAAGAATCATGTACATTAAAATCACCCCATTATGGTGACCTCAGCTGTTGGATGGTTTTCTTTGATGAAGTAGATTTTTTCCGAAAAATTCGCCTAAAGTCTTTATTCAACTCTAAGCACTTCTTTGACGCCGAACTGAAATAAAATTTTTGTGATTCGCTTATTTTGTTCAACTATATATTGCAGTATCGTAAAAACTTGCTGCAATCGCATCTCAAAAAAACTGTCCCGGTTTTAAAAAGAACGGAAAAATATTTTATTGAATACCTGAAAATTTAACTACTTATGACAGAGAATATTCAAATGTTCACTTGTTCCGTAATCATATTCATATATTGTAATGGAACAAACCATACTGTGCATTAGCAGTAGTTGATATTGAAACAAATAGAGATCATGTTGAAACCGCTACTACGTATTAGGATTAAGTGGACTCCGGTCTGAACAGCTGAACTTCGCCCTTTCATTGTAATTTCGTCAATGTCGAATACGAAATCCAAGTTGTTTGATGAATGTTCTCATATATGAAATATTTTTGAGTAATGAACTCAGTTGAAAACTGGTGCATATGGTATAAACCTCCAAGGGGCAACACCATCTGATGGGTGACGACCAAAGTCTCAAACTCCTAATACTGCACTAAGCAAACGACCTCTTACAGCGGGCGCGCAACGATGGCCCGCTATATGTATATCTGAAATTGATAATCAGTATGATACTCGAAAGAGGGTTCTGAAATATATACCTGATTGGAGAAACAATTAACTCAGGGTTCAGACAAGTTCTGGAAATTGAAAATCCCTGAGATATCCCTGAGATTTCCCTGTTGTGAATATTATTTCCAGAAAAAAACAATCACCCACTTTTGCATTCAATGAAAAACTGCTGAGTTCCATGGAATTTTGATTAACAACATCAAATTATACATTTACTGAACAAAACAAAAAAATATGAATTATAATCAAAACTACTGAGTGCACAAATATAGTATTTTTGTACATAATACATAAGGTATGCAACTTAACGCCATTCTGACTAGCACAAGAACACTATCTGTTGGAAACAAATACTAGCTTTTATAAAAGAGAACAATAATGTCTAGAACAAACACTATATGACAGAAAGGAACATCAATTTCTGATGATACAGTGACCTATTCCAGATGAAAGCACCCTTATAAAACATGCATTTTTTTACCGACTTCAGTTAATATTCAATCATCAGTTAGACATTCGGAAAGTCTACCAGAATACCAAATTCAGTGAATGACTCCTCATTTTCAAGGCAAGCTATTATTATTTTCAAATATCAAAATTGGAAGAAAAATTAGTAGCGACTTCTTTAGAAAAATCTGAAAACACCATTGAATCCACGAGTTTTTCTAATTATGTCAAAATTCCGTTTGAATGGGTTCATCAATAAAAAAGATATAAATGAAGTTTAAAAATTGTACCGTTCAACCAACCCAGAAATTCCATTTTAGAACATTCATCGTACGCTGGATTCAGGAAGTGTTGTAATATCAATGTTCAAAAATGTATTGAAATCTGTTCGTTCATTAAAAAAGTTATAACGGAATAAAATTTGAAAATATGTCAGTTAAAATAACATGTTAAAATTCTGAGTAGAGTACACCACTGCACTCGAAATGAATAACTTATGATAATTGGCCGTGAAACTTAAGGCTCATCTATAAAATTTGGTGTCCTGGTAGACATTATGAATGTCTACCTAATGAAATAATAATAATTCAAAGAGGTCAAAAAATGCACGTAGTATGAGGGTGCTCCTATCTTAAATGGGTTACACTGTATTATAGTCAGTATAACAAAACTAGGAAAACTAATACTATTATAATTCACCTAATAATTCATTAATTTTGCCTTCAATCTCTTCAATTTCTTGAATTTCAGTTTTTTCGAGCATCATCTTTTTTGCTTTCAAATGATTTATTTCTTTCAATTTTCGATGCCTAGTCGAAGAGTCGTTGTCGTCGTCACGCGTCGTATTCGCAGGCTGATTGTTTATTGGTTGATGAGCAGCTGGTGATGGAGGGGTTCGGAAGACAGGGTTGGCATAGAAAATTACACATATTATAATAAAATTTTGATGTTTTTATCGTTCCGGGTTAGAAATATCCAGGTATCATTATGAATTGAAAACATCCCTGAGTTTTCTCGATTTTTTTCAAAAGATTCGAAATTCCACTGAGATTTCCAGGATATTTGGGCACCACCTAAAATTCCCTGAGATATCCCGGTTTTCCCGAAATTCCCGGTCTGTCTGAACCCTGTAACTGTATAACTCGAATGGTTATTGGGCACATCGCCCTCGAACGTTTGAGCACTCGCTTAAGGTATCGTGCTTAACTTCGTTGTCAAGCGATATGGCCACCATTTACACTCTTGTACAAACTACAAAATGACTCGACACTGAAATGAGTGCGGAAAAGTGGACTTTTTCGTACGCTAGTAGAAAAATAAATCATCCAAGTAACAGAAAAAAACGGTAACTCAAACAATTTGTTTGGATTATTCACCAACGTATACATAGTGGCGCCATCTGATGCATAATAGTAAAAGTATTGAAAACGAAAAAAGGCGTATAGTGACCAATATACCATGACCATGGTCCATGGTTATATACCTGGCAGTGTTTCGTTTCAAATATTGCTAATAGCAGTTCCCTTGTACTGGTTGCCACAGTGACCGCCTGAAATGTGGTTGGTCGTACATGGTTCCTGAAAAGTTGGTTGCTTATCTGTACTTATTCGTTGTGGAATAACGATATCTGGAGAACTGAGTAATAATTCTCTAACAGAGAAATTCTCCATGTCACAAGACAAAAATGACAGACAGTGCAAGGCTTTTTACTACTACTTGAAAAAAGTTCTCTGGGTCCTTTCTTATTTTTATTCCTTCTATAATATTTTTTGTGGTAGTAAAGTGAGAAGTGGATCCTACGAGACAGACGTGTTTGTTTGAGCTCACGTATTTTGTTTGTTTGAAGCCGTTCCACACCACATAAAAACTCCATTCATTCTCCCATGTCAATGTGCATAACGACCAAGTACATCTGTGAAGGATGGTGAGTCGAAAGTTATCTAACTTGGCCTAATTCTTGGATCTTCCAATACTATTTCATTCAAATTCTCGTGTCAAAAGATACCGGAGATAAGGAAGCCTTTTTGCCTCATCTGAAATTAGTACGAGAAATTACCTTTCGGTTAGTTGAATATGACTCATACCACCGACGAGAAAAATTGAGAGAATTTTTGGATTCCTCGAGAAACTCGACAAAAAGTTGGACAAAACAAACGAAACCCTTGATGAAATGAAAAACGATCTCTCAGATTTTAAGAGTTGATTGAAATTTCTAGAAGAGGACAACATTAAGCTGGCAAATAACGTTAAATCACTCGATCGCATGCTACGAAAAAACAATATTGTTGTTTTAGGCATTGAAGTTCAAGATACTTCTGCCGCATTGAACTCATTTCGTTCGATCCTAGAGATCGACGTGGCATAATCCAAAAACAACAATCTATACTTCATTCGTGAGGATAACATACCAAAAATACTTAAAATAGAACTAGTTTCTCATCTGAAAAAACCCGAGGTTTTTCAGAACTTCAACAAGTTGAAGGAAAGGGGCATTTTTGTTGCCAACGATCTCTCTTTGGAGGAACAATCCATTCATAAAAAGCTGAGAGTATATCTGAACACAACAAAAAAAATCAGGAGTGGATGCTACTATTCGAAACAAGAAGCTAGTAATAAACAATTCAGACTCATTATCTCTCGAATATCTTGAGTCTAATCCTGATTTCCTGGAGGTGATCTTGAAGAATATCAATCCAAACAAAAAAAAAGGAACTATCCCCTCCCAAAGAGCCGTTATCGAAGAGAACGCAGAAATCTCACCCCTACACTTTGCGAAGAGACTAAAAAGCCTTTTTTTCGTGTTTATGTTATCGGTCATCATTTACGTATAGTATAGTTTTCTCTTCAAAAACATCTGCCTATTTGTTGATGGTTATTATGACAACTGTATCAGGTTAATAAATACTTCGAATTTATATATTATATTATATATTAATATAATCACCGGTACTAGTTCTAGAGTAGATTTTCATAGCAACAATTACGTTTCGTATATTTTCCCATTAATTTTTTTTTGATGTACTGATAAGTTCTCATCCCAATAGATATTCATATTTCACCCAGTTCAGAATGAAAAATAATCTGAGAATAGTACATTTGAATGTCAGGTCGATTTTTCCTCATATTCAGGAAATTAGAGACTTGGTTATAGATAAATTTGGAATCGTCTGTCTTACTGAAACATGGATTCCACCGAATATTTCAGATCGGATAGTTATTGGAGACCATTTGCTTTTTAGACGCGACAGACCTGTTGTCACCTGGATACCCCTCTTTCAATACAATTTTCATGATGATCCATTTTCCTTTATTGTTCAGTAATCGAATTTATAAACCGGTTGAGTTTCAATAAAAAATTGGTCAACTATGAGCATATTAGAACTGAAAGCATAAATCGGATGCCTCATTCTTATGGGGATCCATAAACTATCTAGATTGGAAGACCATTTATTGAGAGTTGATAAGGTTTTTGGTGTGATGAATTCAAAAAGATTAAAAAAAATTACCGAAACTCTTCACTGTAATGGTAATGAAACCTGTCCTGCACGTAGATACCCGTTATACGATAAATTTCATAAAATTGAGCCAATGATTGATTTTCTGAATGAATAATGTCGTTCTGTATACAGGTGTTCCTCAGTCTCAGCAGATGAATCTATGATTCCTTTCAAAGGTCGCTGTAGTTTCAAACAGTTCATGCCCATGAAACCTGTAAAGTTCAGCTCTATTGGTAAAGAAGCTTCATGACACAGGAATTCACGCAGTTGGAACTGTAAGAACAACGAGAAAGGGTTCATCAGAAATGATGAGAAAGAAACATGCAATGAATCGAGATGGATTCCAGTTCAAGGGCAAAAAGGGTAATTTCTGTTGTAAAATGGCAGGATAGTGAGCACGTAACTTCACTGACCACTGCCGACTGGAAAGCGTGAGATCCCACTTTCCTAAAAGGGGTACTTACAGGACTTGTAGAATCTCAAGTACCAAGGCCAACGTAAAACAAAACAACAACACAATTAACACGCTCCCAATGTGGAGTCCCGGTTTGTGTGCCGGAATGCTTCAAATATCTCCACCGCCGATGACAATGAGAAATCCTAGTGGGTAGTGGGAAATATAGATCCCACCCTACTTGTTTGAAGAAAAATCTGAAACGGAATGCACTCTTTCTTTACCGAGTATAACACTAGATTGAAACTGCGAATAGAACGAGCAAAAATCGAGGGCGTATCATTTGCCCGCGAAAGGATTCAAGTTCAACACCATCTGCACAAAATTCAGACTTTCGTTTCATAAGGAACAGACTGTTCGAAATGTTTTCAGTCGTGTGTCATTGGGGAAACCTATAGCAGGTCGAAACAGCTGTCTGGCATCGAATTTGTGAATGTAATCATTTCGAACTTCGAAATTCTGACGGAGAAACTGCATCAATAAAACTCAAAGCTAATGAATCAAAATTTTGTGTTAATTTGAAAATGGCACTGGCGCAAAAATATCGATGGGCGCTATACCTACTACTAGGCAACCCCATATTTCCATCTCATTTTCGTACTTCAATACCCTCTTCAAGAAAAAACATAAATCTACATTCATTTCATATAAAGATTCCAATAAAAACTGAGAACCCTTTCGAAAAACTCTATGAATCAAATTGAATATATCAATACACGGGGTTCTTTGAACTTTACAGCGCTTTCCTTCTGTGTGAATCTGTATATACAAAAAAAATTAAATTTGACTACCACTCGAGTTGCAATGTAGTTTGATTCTCTTTTCATGTGCACTTCACCATCCTTATCAGCTGCATTGTGTAACCATGTCAGCAATTAGCACAAAACAGAGCTGATTTCTATTCTCCTTAGATATTTCTTTCAACTGCATCTAAATGATTATCATATATTATTGAAAACCAACAGGAAACACAAAACTCACCACCGAGTTTTGGTAGTTATTTCGACATAAGTGATCATTCAACAATAGGTACTTATAAAGCCACATAATTTTTAACTATTTATTTGGGCTATCATATTTCCAGCAATTATATTTCAAAAGGTGCTCACGAGCTTGAACAGAAAATCTCATTAACAAACCTATCTTCACCCCAGCCTATGTGCTTTCTCTGAATATAACATTACTATGATCATACCATTGAAAAAATCAGTGAAAGTCTGTACAAGTATCTCGCCACTCATCCAGATCTCAACCGCGGTAAATGTCATCTTCATACACTACTTTTCATCAAGGAAGCCACCGACAAAATCGGAAGGCTAATGCGAAAACAAAATATACAAACCGTCTTCAAACCTCAAAGGACCATTTCGTCTTGCTTGCCGAGACCAAAGGACAGGATTCCTCCCGAAAACCAAGGAGTATATAGCATCACATGCGGGAACTGTGATAAGCAATACATTGGCCAGAAGAATAGGAGAATGTCAGCCAGAGAGCAGGAACACAAAAATCTTCCGCCCTCTTTCAACGCCACCACCAGACGGGTCACAAAATAAATTTCGAGGCAGCAAAGCAAATAGCGCAGGTGAACCATTTCACAACACGCCAAATTAGGGAAGCCATCGAGATAGAAAAACATGGAGAAATCAACAAAAGAGACGATTCTCAAAATATACCAAATGTCTGGAGGGCCTTAATCAACAAAAAGAAAAACAGTTCAGGAAATAGTCCTTCGGTGGATGCAGGTCACCACGAACCAGACCGACCGTTATTACCTGAACAGTCATTAGCCGAAGGCCAGACAACCATAATCGACCCGACGGCTAATGGAACGGATCATATCGGCTACAATTTACGACCGAGAAACTATTTAAAAACTGGCAAAAGTTTTTCAAACAACAGTTGCTAGCACCTAGTAGGAGCAGTAACATTCTTGAAAATGCCAACTGAGATGTTGGCGAAACGTCGAAAATCAATACCGACAAACCAACGGATAAACTCCCAGAAAACCAATTTCGCATACTCAAGCATATATATATATATATATATCCCCTAAGGGGAGTGATTGACCAGGACGGTATGGACAGATATTCGTCTCACAGTTCTTGAGAATGACTTCGAAATGGAAGTCGAAACGTCGAACGAATCAGAAGATACCAAACGGATAAAAACCCAGAATATTCATCTTGCATATCGAAGATGCGTGAAAACATCAATTTCTACATAATACCTGGATGGGCAGGATACAACCTTAGAGAGCGGATAATGATATAATCATCAATAATATCGGACCTAGTCGGATAATAACTGAAGAGAATCATTATAAATACCAGTTTCTATGGAGAACAGACAATTGAAGTCTTTGCTTAGTCTTGCTTGGTTACTTCGTAAGGGGAGTGATTGATCAGAACGGTATGGACAGATATTCGTCTCACAGTTCTTGAGAATGACTTCGAAATGGAAGTCGAAACGTCGAACGAATCAGAAGATACCAAACGGATAAAAACCCAGAATACTCATCTTGCATATCGAAGATCCGTGAAATCATCAATTTCTACATAATACCTGGATGGGCAGGATACAACCTTAGAGAGCGGATAATGATATATAATCATCAAAAATATCGGACCTAGTCGGATAATAACTGAGGAGAATCATTATAAATACCAGTTTCTATGGAGAACAGACAATTGAAGTATTTGCTTAGTCTTGCTTGGTTACTTCGCAAGGGGAGTGATTGACCAGGACGGTATGGACAGATATTCGTCTCACAGTTCTTGAGAATGACATCGAAATGGAAGTCGAACGAATCAGAAAATACCAAACGGATAAAAACCCAGAATATTCATCTTGCATATCGAAGATCCGTGAAAACATCAATTTCTATATACATATATATATATATATACATATATATATATATATATACATATATATATTTATATATATATATATATATATATATATATATATATATACACACATATATATATATATATAAGTGAGGAGGTTAGACGACTGTCTACAATGAATTAAGAAAATTTGTAACAATAAAAAATTCTTAACATGTGTTTACTTACGAATATGAGGTTGATAATCCTTTTTGAATACAAACATGAAGGACAACATATGACAACACATCGACGTTATGGTAAAAATATAATATAAAACTTTAATAAAAAAATATGAGTAATCAAACATGTAAAAGAATGAAAATATGGGAGAAATTGTTTCTCCTAACGGCCATTGGAAACCATATTAGCAGTTGGAACGGAAATGATGTGACTGAGAAGGGAATGAAGTTGACAAGTGACCAATGATTACAGTTTTCTGTGACCTTGTTGCCAACACACAATGAAAATGAAAGTGAAATCACCAACTACCCAGGGGTACCAAGTGTAAAGTTGTTATTATTGCTTACCCGCAGGGGGCGACTTAGTAAATATGAGTAAATGATGCTGAGACTGTCAATATCTTTTCTAGATTTGATGGAATTTGGTTCTTTGAAAGTTTGTGTCATTTCAAGAAAAGTTTTTTTCTTAAGATTGAAAGATAGAATTTGTTCCCATAAAAGCGATATTAGAAATCTCAAAAAAAATTGCTCAATAGCACAACATTCAATCACTCTTGATCACTTGCCCGATTATGATAATGTGACGATCTTAAGAAACGTACTTTTCTTGAAATGACACAAATTTTCAAAGAACCAAATTCCATTAATTCTAGAAAAAATATTGACAGTCTCAGAATCATTTACTGATATTTACTGAGTCGCCGCCTGCGGGTAAGCAATAATAACAACTTTACACTTGGTACCCCTGGGTAGTTGGTGATTTCACTTTCATTTTCATTGTGTTTTGGCAACAAGGTCACAGAAAACTGTAGTCATTGGTCACTTGTCAACTTCCCTTCTCAGTCACATCATTTCCGTTCAAATTGCAAATATGGTTTCCAATGTCCGTTAGGAGAAACAATTTCTCCCATATTTTCATTCTTTTACTTGTTTGATTACTCATATTTTTTAATTAAAGTTTTTTATTATATTTTGGTCGATGTGTTGTGATATGTTGTCCTTCATGTTTGTATTAAAAAGGGATTATTAACCTCATATTCGTAAGTAAGCACATGTTAAGAATTTTCTATTATTACAAATTTTCCTAATTCATTGTAGAGTTCCTGATGAAGAGCCAATAAAGTCTCGAAAGCTTGAACAGAATAAAGAGTTCACTTTGTTCCAATTCCTTGCTGACTGCACACCCGAATAATAAAGGGATTTGTATATGATATATATATATATATATATATATATATATATATATAATGGTATAATTGGGGATGCAGGATCAGATGGCCACAATCAACAGTGTTCTCTTTGGTAGGTCTGAGCTTTCAGAATACTTTATTCCGTTATCAAAGACATCTAAAAAGTTTTCATGGTGAAACATAAAAATATTTAGTAGAAAAATATTTCTATATTTCACTTACTGAGATAAAAAAGTAAGACTTGCATTAACATAAAAACCAAGAAAATTTTGAGATGAATGAAAAGAGAAGAACTCAAAAGGGAAATTGACAGTAAATTATTAGTTTGACATCGATCAATCACGTTGTAATTTCTAGAGGGTGATTACTTTTTTTATTATCATATAGGGTTATGAGAAGAAGCAGGAAATGAGTTTACATACGATCAATTTAATAAACGATGAAATAGATACATATCGGATGCCTACATCATATAAAGGATACACCCTCTATAGACCGGGAGGTCATGACAGGTGACGTTCCACCATTTCTTCGTGCATGCCTTTTTGAGGCTTGATATCTAACCCTAAAATATCAAAGATAGTCGGGGTTTTAGCAACCCCACGCGTCCTCTTCATAAGGAAAAACGCTTTCCTTTCTGTAGCGAATTTTCGTGTATTTTACTGCACGCCATTGTAATATACGGAAGTTCAAACTAATGAAAGCTCTAGTAATTGATGGCATGCACCCCGCAGCGGCCCAAGATGATCACAGGGTTATAAAAACCTGAAAAGTATTCAAGAAAATTCCGTGTTTTCAAATTGCATGCCGATGTGAAGGATTGAAGTTTATGTGATAAAAACACTATGGAAAAATTGGCATGCATCCCTCTTAGGACAATCGGTGAAAAATTTCCGGAAAATTCTGTAAAATTTTAACACCAATTTTCCATGATTCCAAACTGCATGCCATTGAAAAAATACTCAATTCGTACCATTAATCAATAGAAGGAAAATTGGCATGCACACCAGGGTGTTGCAAAATAGAGGCATGCATGACGAAAGTTGCAAAAAACACTGAGCAAATTTAGGTGACTTGTTTTTGCATGCCGTTTCGAATTTCATGAATTTACCTTATTTCGAGTCATGAATGTGAATGGCATGCATGTAGCTACAGCCCAATACACAAAAATTGTCAAAAAATTGAATAAACATCAAGTTTCGACGTCTGAGGGTTGACGTTCGTCAGCTGGTTAACACAACGAACAATTCCAGAACAATTTAGTACAACAATACGTAGATGTTTTTTCAGAGTTGTTTCTTCATCATGACCTCGGTTTTTATGAGCTTCTTTCTCGCAGGATTCAATGTATGAATTCGACCCATCTGGGGTTTTCCGTTAGAAAACTTGTTTTTTCACTGATGAGATGACATGCAGACTGAGTTCGGATTGTTCAAGTTTCTGTTCGAGTCGTAAATAATCCAACCGGGTTGCCAACATCTGGAGTTACCTGTATAAATAAATAACATTTTCGAAAAAGTCAAATCAGTTTTTTTTGGAATGACTTCATGTTTTTTCAAGTTTTTCTTCAAATTTCCATGTATGAGAAAAAATGGGGATATCAGAAACTTTTTTCTCATGTACTTATTATTTTTTCGACTTAAAGTAATAACACATTCTTGACACCTAGTCGAAAGTTGTTTGAAAATAAGAATATGAATTAATGCCTTTTTCATTTTGAAAATTTGATTCGGAATTCAGTGAAAATATATTATCGATATCAAATACCCATGTAGACACTAGTGCCTTTTTACATCGAAAGATGGACATTTCGTCACGATCAACCCGATTATCTTCCACAAATCCTTTCTATATTTCCTTCATTTCAAGTGAAGACAATATTGCCTTTTTGACCCTCCTTCATGTTTTTTCAAGTTTTTCTTCAAATTTCCATGTATGAGAAAAAAATGGGGATATCAGAAACTTTTTTCTCATGTACTTATTATTTTTTCGACTTTAAGTAATAACACATTCTTGACACCTAGTCGAAAGTTGTTTGAAAATAAGAATATGAATCGATGCCTTTTTCATTTTGAAAATTTGATTCGGAATTCATTGAAAATATATTATCGATATCAAATACCCATGTAGACACTAGCGCCTTTTTACATCGAAAGATGTACATTTCGACACGATCAACCCGATAATCTTCCACAAATCCTTTCTTTATTGCCTTCATTTCAAGTGAAGACAATATCGCCTTTTTGACCCCCCTCATAACCACTTGAGTTATTCCACACACACACACCTGATCATACTCAATATTTCCTGGTGTTCTTAGAGATTTCAGATTTCTCACAAATGACATGATCCTCTCAGTTTTTCCACCTTTATGTGGTAAATTGATTCTCGATGCCTTTCACGCTCGTTTTATTTCCTTTTTGGGACTCTTTTCCAAATGACAAGAACACCACTTCTGGTAATCACTCCTGAACAATCATGTTTTAAAATGTTATCTCACGGTTAACCAGATTAAATCAGTTTTCCCACCTATCTGTTGTTCAGGTTCTTTTATGGTTCAAGTCATAGTGGAAGTTTTTCGACACTACCCGATTATCTTAGTTTTTTTACAGTTCCCTCATATATTTTCATTCATTTTGAGCCTTCTGTGGTACATGTTTTTCGAATATTATACTTTCATACTACATTTGATGTACCTCAACACAAAGTTTGTGAAGATTATTCGACTGTATAGTTTCACTCTTCTCGAATATCAATGAACACTGGTCCTTTGGCACTTGACACTGACTGACTGACGAAAAGGACCCCGTAACAATGATTATTTTGGGTATAATCCAGTTGTTTTTCCATAGACTCCACTTTTTTGGGGAAATTGATATTATAAGTTATAAAAACAAATTCCAACCACCACCAACTCGAATTTCTGACATATTCTCTTAGTTATAAAACCTAACAAAAATCTCGAATATACCAATGATTTGATTTTTCAATATCCTCATATCAGAAATTTTCGATCAGTAATAATTACGAATGGTATATTCAGAGTCGCGAGGTCATTAATATCGCAATCGTTATCAGAATCATGATGCACGATTCATAAGAATCTGTTTCAATCATAAAATCGATTTACGATTTTCTCAATGCTGATTTAGCTTTCCAATATTACGGGTATCGCATCAGAAAAGATCCCTTTGTCGTCACCTCCATTTTCCAAAATTAATTTCAAGATTACAGTGCAGAAATTCCCATATTTCCGGAGTTCAACTCAAATGATATTCTCAAATTCTACCTCTTCAAATTCCACAAAACTTTCGATGGCCTCATTGGACTTGATAACCTGTTATTTCTCAAAGCTGAACTGAATTTCCCTGAATCCTCCCTATAAACCGAATACTTCTCTCTCGAAATCCAGTACTATGAAACCAATAAGACCCAGATCTACCCTATTCAATTGGAGCCAGCTGCGTGACGCAACTACGACTACCGGTGAAAGAGAAGAATGGAACCATCATGATACCAAGACAAGAACTGCAAGGCGCTTATATCGGTGAAGCTCTCAACGATGCCTGCGATCATCTAGCCTAAGTCCGCATTCAACGTCGAAAACGGAGGATGCCTTTTGGACTGAAGAATGCTCCAGCGACTTTTCAAAGGGTTATGGACCACATCCTAAAGGGTCTACAAGGAACCAACTGCTTGGTTTATATGGACGACATAATTGTCTTCTCCACATCTCTACAGGAGCATATGCTCAACCTTACAAGAGTATTCCAACGTTCACGATATACTGGTTTCAGAATACAAGTAGACAAGTGCGAATTTCTGGAATAGAGTCAGCTCTCTAGGACACATCGTCACTCCAAATGGGATGAAACCGAACCCAGCAAAAGTCAAAGCAATTATGGACTATCCTGTACCAAAAACTGTCAAAGGGATCAGAGGATTCCTCGGATTCCTAAGATACTACAAGAATGTTCAAGAACTTCACTAAGATAACCGAACCGTTAACCTCCTGTATCAAGAGAGATGCCTATGTAGAACATACGCCAGAATTCCTGGAATGTGTTCAAACTTGCGAAAACCTGCTTACCAATGAACCACTACTACCACCACTATCCAGACTTAAACAAAGCTTTTCAATCTGAACACGGACGGCAGTAATTTCATCATGGGAGCCGTTCTGTCCCAAGGATCTGAAGGAAATGACAAACCAATAGCTTACGCACCCAGGACCCTGAATTAAACTGAAATGAACTACTCTATTATCGGAAAGGGAATGCTAGGAGTAGTTTGGGCTACTAAATATTTCCGACCGTATATTTTCGGAAGAAAATGTAAAATTTTGTCAAATTACCGACCCCTCCAGTGGCTCTTTCCCTTGAAGGATCCAAACTCAAAACTTGTCCGATGGCGTCTGAAGCTAGAAGAGTATGACTACGAATCGGTCTACAAAAAAGGCACAAGCAATACCAACGCCGATGCTCTCTCTAGAACAGAGATACATACAAAGGAGCTTCATGAAGCAAACTACGACGAGGACAAGGCATCTCTAATCAACCATCCTCCATCAGAAGTTCCTGAGTCTGCGGAGGACATCATCAACGATCTATTCAAAGATTGCTTCGGAACTTATCGAATCAACAAATATGACCAGAGAAAGTTTATGCTAACACCTACCCCAACAAAGCCTCTTGAAATAATACCCATGGATGAGGCTAGTGGACAAAACTTCTTGACGATTACAGATGCATTTTCAGAATATGCCCAGGCGTATCCAATAGAGGGATGTAATGCTATCAACACTCTCAACGCTCTCTTATTATATGTCAACCACTATGAAATACCACATATGATCGTCACTGATAAGGGAACTGAATTCAAAAATGGACTGATCCAAGAATTTGGTGACACACATAAAAACAACATTCACTATACCACTCCAGAGAACCCTCAGTCAAGCGGGATAGTTGAAAGATCTATTTCACATTTATCAAGCACATAAGAATGTTGAGAGAAACGCATAAGAAAAGAGACATCAAAGAACAGATGCTCTCTGCCATCCTAGGATACAATAATACCATCCATTCAGCAACAAGACAAAAACAACAAGATCCATTTGATATCGATATAAGACGAGCCTTGATCAACAACTACGTCCAACAACACAAGTAAAAACGAAGGTAATATATAGTAAAATCAACGAAGATTTACAGAAACAGAAGACAAACATCCCTACTTTACCTTACCTGCAAACCCTGCACCAAAGTGTACACAAGAAAAACAGTGAAAAGAAAGGAACTGCTACCACCCTTCTTCCCAAAATCTGTCCAAAAAATACCAAACAGTAACTGAATGGAAGTGGCCGTTACTTGATGAAAATCCACATTGAACAAATGATATACAGTAAGATCTTCACATCATGAAAGGGAAAAAGGTAGATTGGTAGTCATGTACCCCCAACTTTCTAAATTGTATTCACTCATCAAGCTATACAAGGAGAATTACCCCATTAGACCTGTAGTTTTTTTTGTAACAGCTCCATCGGTGAAATTATCAGAAAAACTAATTACCATCATAAAAAATCATAGTAAGTTTCACCCCAAATTCAGTTTGAAAAATTCATATCAGTTGATTGAGAACATAAAAGGTATAACAGTTCCCGGTAACGCCAAGTTCCTTTCATTTGATGTACAGAATTTATTTTCAAGCATTCCGCCAGATGAAACCATCACCCTAGTTGATAGACTGCTGATGAAAGTTGTATCAACCCGGTATCAAGGCAGGAAATTCTAGATTTGCTTACTGTGTGTCAGTCACAGAATTATTTTCAATTCAACGACACGTTTTATTCATCCTGTAAAGGTTTGATAATGGGAAACCCACTGAGTCTCCTATTGGCAGAATTTTTCATGGGTGATTTAGAACAGAAAATCCACAGTAACTCGCTGGTCGGCAATTTCGTGTATTGGTGTGTGGATGACATTTTAGCATGTTTCACAGGAACAAAGAGATAAGTTCTTTGATTTCATCAATTTCATTCACCCTTCCATCAAATTTACCATGGAGATGGAAGAAAATTATGCAATCAATTTTCTGGATTGACTAACAAAAATCAAGAATCAACATGATTTTCTCAATCTTTAGAAAACTTCTGCATACAGATATTGTATTTCACAATTCATGTACCCATCCTCACCAACATAAAGCGGCAGCATTCAACAGTATGATTCACAGACTGGTAAATGTTCCCTTATCAGATAGAAATTTCGAAAAAGAACTGAATATTATAAAATAAATCGCTATCAACAACGGTCATAATAGTGATTTAGTAAACACTTTATTTAAGAAAATATCTAATTGTTTGAAATAGAAAGATTTGAAGGTTGCATATAAAACAAAGAATAATTTGAGCTCTTATATCAAGAACAACAAAGATAGAAGTTCAGTATCAGATAGATCAGGAGTTTATAAATAATTGTGTGGTACATGTCCTATGTTTTATGTCGGTCAAACGGGAAGAACATTTGCTACATACGTAAAAGAACACAGAAGTAGTTTCCAAAATGATAAGTCCAATTCTACGTATGCATCCCACCTCATTACAGAGGGACATGAGTTCAACCACGAATTTGAAATCCTTCATTTCCAAGTGAAAGGTTTGAAACTCAATCTGTTGGAGAGTTTGGAAATTAATGAGTGTGAATAATCACAGTTCTCAATGAATGATCAGACGGAGTTGAATAATTCGCCTCTGTTGAATATGTTCTTTCCAGGAAATTGTACTGATAAAGATATGTCGGACCGTCGGATATAAGGGTGTATAATTTCGAATTGTTACAGTGTTGAGATTAGTTTGAAGTTCTTGCTTGAGGAAGCTATTGTATAGCGTAACAAGTGTCGCGGTTTAGTAAACCCTATTATGTGAAGATCTCATAGGCAACTGTATATTATTTGTCAAACTTTTACTGTCGAGACAGAAAGTGCGAACGTCCATAAGAAAAATATAAGACATTTGCCTATCTGTATCTGTAGAGTAGGAAGGAGTAGTGTGAACCCAAAGCACTTACACCACAATACGACTCATTGTACATCCTGCCAAGGAGTCGCCCTCCTAGGAAATTGTCCATCCTGCCTAGGAAGGAGGACAGGTCACCAGGGGACATCTCCTTAAAATCGGCAGGTGTAGGTCGAGACTCACCGAACACACACTCTCTTATCGACGATAGCTCCAGACATTCACATAAGATATGCCTGACAGTTTCATCTTCCTGTTCACACATCCTGCATAGAGGTGTGTCCACTAGCCCCATAATATGAAGGTGTTTCCTTAGTCCAGTCAGAAATCCCGCTGTCAAACGTAAGTTCTTCCTGGTCATCTCCAAATATTTATTCGGATCCAGCTTCCTAGGGTCGCCCAGGGTGATCCTGGCAAAACTGCATCCTTTGGTTTCATTCCATCTCTTAAGGGATTGAGTATGGGTGTAACGTTTGGCTAGTTCCGAAATTGTCGAAGTCGTCAAGCCATGGATGTCAACTGGTCCCAAAATTTTTAGTCCAGCCGCCATCCTGGCCAAAGAGACAGCAATGCGGTGACCTTTGCTCCTGTCGTGCCCTTTAACCCACCTTAGTACGATATTGTTATCTACCTAGGCATTAGCTAAATCTTGGTGGCACTCTAGTACTAACCCTGAGATAATACGTTGTAAATTCAAGGTTAGTGGGGCTTGTCTACTATCAGTGCAGATTATTATGTTTTTACCAGAGATCCCTTTTCTGTTTGCACCACGCTGGTATTTTTTCCCATTCCCCACCTAATCCTTAGGCAAAGTGATCTGGAGTAAACTCCACATTCTGATCCTTCGTTGGTTTTTGAGCCGTCTGTGTATATGCGTATTGCATTTGCAGCATCTGACTCAGTGTTCTGTTTGATTTGTATTTTGTAGGGTTTATTGAACACAAACCTGGGTTACCTCACTGGCTGTCTGTAGCAGAGGTACCGCAGTGAGCGCCTCTCTCCACAGGCCCAGCCTCAGTTGACCCATTCCTACCTCGGGGTTTACACTAGCCGTGCGCAATCGTAGCATGGCCATTAGCGCGACCTCCTTGACGTGCAGGTCCAGAGGTGTCAGACCAGTAACTAATTCCATTGCCTCGATTGGTGTCGTTCTTATGGATCCTGTGATGTTCAGACAAGCCATCCGCTGTATTTGATATAATTTTTGGATGGCCGTTGCTTGTAGAGTTTTCGGTCCCCATGCAATGGCTCCGTACATTAGCATAGGTCTTATTATTGCAGTGTAGATCCAGGTAACTACACGGGGCGAGAGACCCCATGTGCGCCCCACTGTCCTCCGACACTGCTCATAGGCCACATATGCTCTTTTCGCTCTGCTCTGAATCTGCGAGTTCCATGTTAACTTCCTGTCGAGGGTAATACCGAGGTATTTCACCTCTTCAGAGAAGTTTAGTTTGCTTTTGAAGATTTCGGGAGGTTTCAAGCCCGATAAGTTTATTTTTCTTGTGAAAAGGACCATCTTCGTCTTCTTGGGATTGATCGACACTTAGTGTTCTTTACACCATGTTTCTGTTAATTTGAGACCATCATGCGCTCTATCACTTGTGTGTTCACAAATTTGCCGGTCTGCAAGATGACATTCTGCATATGCAATTGTGTAGAAACCATTATTGTTGAGGTGATTAATCAGGGTATCCCGGACTATGTTCCAAAGAAGGGGTGATAAGACCCCTCCCTGCGGACATCCCCTCATGACCAGTCCTCTCACAGTTAGGTCTTCTACATTTATACTTATTGCTCTACTAGAGAGCATCTTGAGTATCCATTCTCCTACCACCAGGGGTATGTTCCTGGAGTTAAGTTGCTGGGTCATTTTATCGAACGCTCCCTCGATATCTATGAATATACCCAGGGTGGATTCCTTATCATCCAATAATCTCTCGATTCTGCCAACCATCTGGTGGAGGGCCGAATCAGTGGACCTACCCGGAGTATATTGTTAGGAAGGGCCAACTGTCCACAATATTGAACACTGTACTCCACAAAATAACACAATAATTATTGATCCACTCCAGAACAATGTCAGTTTGAGACTAACTCACTTAAAATATCCTCAACATAAAGGAAAGATGTGTATCATCCTTATGTAATAAAAGATAGTGTACAGGGCTATACTGAGCACTGATTCTAATGTTGACCTCAAATGGATGCAAACACCCATAAGGATAATCTGAAACAAACCATTTCGATGAACACCTATGTGTCCGATATTTTGTATATGTGTGAATGTGCCATAACTCAGTTCAATCCCTTAGTTATTTGTGTCCGTTGGTTTAATTAACTAGCAATCATTAATTTAATTTAACCCCTAAATTATGAATGTATTTTTTTTTCATAACTTAGTTTAATCCCTAAGTTATTCTTTTCGGTTGGTTTAATCTCCAACTTTCACTCCTGATCATTAAATTAGTTTAATCCCCTAATTATGATGGATTACTTTTCATAACTTAGTTCAATCCCTAAGTTATTCTTTTCGGTTGGTTCAATCCCCAACTTTCACTCCTAATCATAAATTTAGTTTGATCCCTAAATTATGATGGATTACTTTTCATAACTTAGTTTAATCCCTAAGTTATTCTTTTCGGTTGGTTTAATCCCCAACTTCCACTCCTATTCATAAACTCAGTTTAATCCCTGAATTATGACTGGATTTCCACTTACTAATTGTCGTCTCTCACTGTGAACGGTTTGAGATGTTCCACACCAATAATTCCCTCATAGCGATTTGCGTTCTGGCCCCTTTCCGCCCCTAATTCTTCTCGTACCTCATATCTACCATTTCCTAAATTTTTCTCTATCTTGAAAGGTCCTTTGTATTTTTCGACTTATTTCTCACTGTTTCCGTCAGTTTTGAAACTAGTTACTTTTACGAGCACCAAATCGCTTATTTTATAAATCGGAGCTACTTTTCGTCTCATATTGAAAGCTTTATTCTGCCTTTCTCGATTTTCCTCCAATCTTTTTGCAACATCCTGCCTCAATTTGGTTACGTCAATCGTTGGGAGTTCATGAACGTGAGTTACATATCTGTCATTCCCCAAGTTCAATTGGAATCCGATTAAAATCTCACTTGGAGTAGTTTGTATTGTCTTATCAAATGTACTGTCGATTGCTAAGTGAATTTTGGATATATTTTTGTCCCAATCTTCTTCCTTCAGATTTGAACCTATTGTTGCGGCAGCGTCTACAATAGTCCTGTTGTATCGTTCCACCTGACCATTTGCGCGAGGCATCGCTATAGAATTTTGATAATGGCGAATACCTTGTTCTTCGCAATTTTTTTCTAAATTTGTTGGATGAAAATGCTTTGCCTGCGTCCGATATTATACGCAGTGGTACTCCAAAAATAGCGATTAATTTACGTAATTCATTCAGAACCGGTGAAGTCTTGGTATTGGGAAGGGCACTCATAATTGTGAATTTTGTGAACGAGACAACCATAACAAATATGTATTTGTTGCCGTTTCTTCTCTCAATAAATGGACCAACATTATCAATATGGATAGTATGAAAAGGACGAGGACAATAACAGATGTAGAAGCAAGATGTGAACACGTTCCAGTTTCGATGGATTCAACATTGATTCTGGAAATGTCAGAAGCCCATTACATACGAATATTTCCACAGGCCACGAAAATCTCTACACATTGTTCCAGTACGAAAGTAATGTTTCTAGAGGGGGTCCACCTGATAAAACTTCCACCAGGTTGTGGATTCAAAAACAACAACGAAGCTTCCACAAAGTCCAAAACTGTCAGCTCGGACGAACCCTCCACTTTACCAAATATCAAGACAGTCCACATCAACTCTTCGTTGAAATTCAAACCGCTGAAACTAGACAAGATTCCCCTGGATAAACTACAACATCTGACCCAAGAAGAAGAGAGGTTATAACTCATCCCAGAAGAAATCAAGCAATCTGATACTAGCCATTTCTTTATAACTCCCATTTACATTTCAGTCAGTTCAGTTCATTCTATACGTATTTTACAGACTGAAAAGGCAAACGGAGCATCCAATGATGATCCACCAGTTCCCGAACACGAAGTGGATACCAGGCCCAATTCGTTAAGGAAATTTCTTCATCTGATACAGGAAAAATATTTTCAGGCATGTTCAAATATGAATTGTTATTTTCAAATTGGCACGCCACTGAATTTTGTGTGTTCCAAGAACTGTGTTTTTTTTGGTTGATAGCAACACGAATGATCGAGCGCCCCCCGCTTCGAGCAGTACGAAAGATACAATCCTGAGTCTTGCATCGGTAGATGATGATATATATTTTTTTTTGTTATTCCTACATAAAGTTCATCGGGTGTTTCTAACCCTATCGATGTATCAATTATTAGTTGATTTTGTACATAGTGTATTATGTGGTGTAAATAGATGTACAGTTGAAACCAGTGTTTTAATTATTTGTCAAATAAAGTTGTGTCAAAGACTCCACTGCTGCGATACGAATACAAGAATTCTACGGCCAATCCTCCAAATCAAAAACACTCACGAACATTTTGGTAGCAGAGCGTGGTTATAATAACCGAAAATCATTTTAGTGTCTGAAACCGTGAAGGGCATTAAAGTGGTTGGTACTAATTTTACAGTAGCGTGGGATAAGTAAATTATTGAGAAGATACGATAACTCTAGAATTCGTTTGACCAATCATTTAGATAGATTGCTCAATCTGAAACCTGTTTCAAAAAAATATGCAATACAGATAAATAATCTCCTAGATTCATCTGACGAAGCATACAAAGGCCTTACGGATTTAGGTTGCCCGGTTGAAAAATATGACGTGTGGATAGTACATTTGTTGTCACGGAAATTAGATAGTGAAACTCGTGAAGACTGGGAAATATCTCAATAAAATTGTAACGGTTTTTCTACATATGACTCATTGCGTAAATTTCTAGAATCTCGCGTGCGCTCATTAGAACAAGCTCAAGTTTCTGGAAATTCTTCGAGCACTTCGAGGGATAGAATGGAATTCAGTACCGGTCATAACAATACCAATGAACAAACCAACTTTGGCAAGTCTAAGAAGTATGTTTCTGTACATATGACAAGAAAATCTGAATCGAATCTTTCAAATAATGTTTGTAAATATTGTTCTGGTTCTCATAAATTGAGAGATTGTGAGTCATTCAGAAAAGATTTTGAATGTAGGGCTAGAATTATACAGCTTAAGTTATGTATGAACTGTTTGGATAAAGATCATAAAGCTCTTGATTGTCCTTCTAAAGCTAGGTGTTTCATTTGTGAACAACGACATCATGTGAAGCTTCATAAAGATCAGTCTGAACCTAGATTTTTGGAAAATGTAAAAGGCGACGAATGCGGTAACCAAGGAGACCAAAATAAATCTGCATATTTTGGATCTGTTGGAACCACCATACTGTTAGCTACTGCTCGCCTTAATATTAAATCCCCTTCTGGAGATATGGTGTCTGTTCGCGCTCTCATAGATCCGGGTGCGGAGGCATCTTTTATTACGCAATATTTAGCCAATTTACTGTGCCTGCCACGTCATGTTGCGAACATTTCTGTTTCTGGCGTTGGTGCCACCAAGTCTGAGGTGGCAAAATCGAGTACTCAAGTAATTTTAACTTCGAAAATTGATTCTGAATTTTCTATATCTATACCAATGTTGATATTGGAGAAGCTGACAGCTGAGATACCTAACAGTGTGGTTAAGACCAAAAGTTGGCCAGATCCCGATGGGCTATCTTTGGCTGATCCTTATTTTTCCCGACCGTCTCCGTTTGATATTATTTTGGGAGCAGATACATATGCCATTATTTTAAAAAATGGCGTCGTCAGGGGTTCACCAAATACTCCAGTCGCACAAGAGACTGAATTTGGTTGGATTTTAACAGGTCTTAACAGGTCTAACATATCTTCCCAGAATTTAATGAAACAGTCTTTACATGTCTCTCTGGAACCCAACTTATCTTCACTTCTCGAACTTGTCTGGGAAATAGAACATATACCTGCTAAACATATACTTTCTGAAGAAGACGAGTTGTGTGAAGAACTTTATCGTAGCACAACTGTTCGAAATTCCGATGGAAGATATGTGGTGCGATTACCTGTAAAAACAAAAGCAACATTTCCTGATTCTAGAGGTATTGCCCTTTCGTGTTTGCACAGGATGAAAAAACGTCTTGCTAAACAATCGAACCTGAATCCAAAATATTCCGAGTTCATGCAGGAATATGAAGATTTAGGACATACGAAACAAGTTGAGGCTCGAGTGGATGAGCTCGGCAATTATTACCTGCCACACCATTCTGTTGTGGGTTCGAGCGGTAAACTGAGAGTTGTATTCAATGGATCTCAGAAATGCAAAACAGGTATATCGCTGAATGATACTTTACATTCAGGGCCCAAACTTCAACAGGAGCTATTTGCTATTATCTGCCGTTGGAGAATGGGGAAATTCGCATTCGTTTGTAACGTCATCAAAATGTTCCGGCAGATTCTCATCAATGAAGAGGATCTTCATTTACAGAGAATACTATGGAATCCGGACTGCTTAGGTGAGGTGATGGAGTACGTTTTACTTACGGTTACGTATGGTACAGCATCAGCGCCTTATCTAGCTATCCGAACACTGTTAAAATTAGCTGATGATGAAAATCATCGATTTCCTGAAGCAGCACATCTGTTGAGGAAGCTTTCTTATGTGGATGATATTTATGGAAGTGGTGACACTTTGGAGTTCACTCTTGAACTCAGAAATCAGCTCATAGACTTGTTGGCTTCCGCTGGAATGAGTCTTAGTAAATGGTCTGCTAATCATTTCGAGTTGTTGAAAAGTTCATCAGAGGATTCTGATAAACCACATTGTCTGGATATGGCAACATTTGTGCCAACGCTTGGTCTTCTCTGGTACCCAAGCATGGATTGTTTCTCATTCAAGGTAACATTACCGACTTCTACTGGTACTGTCACGAAGAGAGCAATTCTTTCAGATATAACAAAACTTTTTGATCCTCTTGGTTGGTTAGGACCAATAATAGAGGAAAAATTCTATTTCAGGATTTATGGATTTCTGGCATCAATTGGGATACTAATATTCCATATAATCTCTCGAACCAGTGGTTTCACATTCGTGAAGATTTTCTGGCTATTCAGGAGATTCACATCCCTCGAAGGCTTGGTGGATTGTCTAGCTCATCATGGGAGATTCACGGGTTTTGTGATTCTTCGAGCCGTGCCTACGCAGCTGCTGTTTATGTGAAAGCTGTTGTCAACCATTTTTATTGATGGCCAAAACAAAGGTAGCACCCGTGAAGACCCTGAGTATCCCACGCCTGGAGTTGTGCGGTGCACATCTTCTGGCACGTCTGTTGCATGTGATTTCTAAGGAACTACCGTTTGCTCCAATCAGAACTACATGTTGGACCGATTCCTCAGTAGTTCTTGCTTGGATAAACAATCATCCGTCTAAATGGACCACCTTTGTGGCAAACAAGAGTCAGTCAGATTTTGGAATTAATACCGAGTGTTCCATGGGAATATGTATCTACATCAGAAAATCCTGCTGACTGTGGATCACGTGGTATGTCGGCACGAAATCTCAAGGAATTTCCATTTTGGTGGCATGGACCACTCTGGTTAGCCGATGAAACTATTCAATGTTCTAGTTATGATATTGATCAGTTTGCGACAGACTTAGAAATGAAGGCGCAATATGCAGCTTATACTGTACAAACTGACAAATCAAACACAGATCTAGACTTCTTAGAGAGAATTTCGTCTCTTACAAAAATAACTACCATTCTGGTTTATATTCTGCGATGGCTCAGAAAATTGAGACAGTTTAAAATTGGATCTTCTTTCCCGTTAGCTGAAGAAATAAAATATGCGCGCACTATCTTGTGGCGTTTGGTACAAGTTCATCATTTTCATGAAGATATATTGGATCATACATTCTCAACGACTTATTCAGTCTGTATATCGACGATGTGTGAAATGTACGAGATATAAAACTCTCACAGTAGCTCAGCAGATGGCACCACTACCGAGAAGCAGAATCACTCCTCAACGTCCATTTGCGTTGACTGGTCTCGATTACGCTGGACCCTCTCCTGTCCGTGCCCATAAGGGTCGGGGTCATACTTCTTCGAAGGGTTATGTTTCCATATTTGTATGCATGGTGATACGAGCGGTTCACCTAGAAATCGTGTCAGATTTAACGACAGAAGCGTTTTTGGCAGCATATAGGCGCTTCACATCACGTCGAGGAAACTGTAGTATTATTTATAGTGATAATGCTACTACTTTTCACGGAGCTGCAGAGGAACTGAACGATTTACATTCTGCAGTATCTAATGTCAGTGAAGATATGGCTAAATATTAAGCCAAGGAAGGAACGTCTTGGTCTTTCATCCCTCCTCGCGCTCCCCACTTTGGCGGGTTATGGGAAGCAGCGGTTATAAGTTTTAAGTACCATTTGAAGCGAGTTATCGGAAATTCGACACTCACTTATGAAGAATTCAGTACTTTGGGAGCACAAATAGAAGCTTGTTTGAATTCCAGACCTCTCTGCCCTATGAGTAACAGTGCTGAGGATATCACAGCATTAACGCCGGGGCACTTCCTTATTGGGACTATGCTCAAAGCACCACCTGAACCTTTTGAACAAGTAGATTTGTCAAAATCTTATTCTTCAAGATGGAAACATCTTCTGGTTATGCGTAACCATTTCTGGATGAGATGGCGTAAGAAGGTGTTGCAACAGTTGCAACAGCGCAACAAATGGTTATCTCCACTTGATAATATCAAAATTGGAGATCTGGTTTTGATTAAAGATGAGCAACAACCCCCAACTCGATTGCCCATGGGTCGAATTATCGAACTATTTCCAGGCTCTGATGGATTAAGAGTGGCTGAGGTCCGTACATCTACCTCACAATTTCGTCGACCAATTGTTAAGCTCGTCAAATTGCTGGCAGATACAGAAGCTGTTTCTGCTTATGTAGCCATTTCTTCTACTCATAATGTAGCCTTCATGGCGGGCGGAACTTATTATGGCGAGAGTAGACTGACATCATTCGTCTCCTGAATAAAACAATGTAAATATTGTATATGTTAGATTTGATATTCTTGGATTATATTCAGATCAACTTATCATGACTGTTTTCACGAACATTTTTTTTCGCTTATGGTTGCATTGTAAATATAATTATAGTTGCAAATTTATAAGTTTATTTTTAAGGGCCAGTTTAGTAAGTCTATTAGCTTGTCTTCATTAATATATAATTTTTTCTGCTAATATATAATTCAGTACTTTAGTAAAAATACTTAAGTAATTTATCATTCGTCGTCTTTTGGACGGACGAGGCGGGCGGTATGTTCAAATATGAATTGTTATTTTGTAACGAAAATAAAATTTTTCGTTACATTGTTATCGATCAGTGCGATTATTGTGTTATCATTCAGCACTACACTCCATTTCTGACCGTAAGTATAGTTCTTCTGCCATAAATTAGTCCTAAGATCTTTTCCTTTAGTCCGCATGCGCTGTAGATTCCGGCTTCATATTTCGGATCGCGAGTGTATGTACCACGGAACCTTGAACTCGGGAGGAAGGAAGCGAATTGTCAGTTGTCGAGGAGTCACAAAATTGGGTTGGAGGACAAAATTCTAGATAAATAGATAAGGTTTGGAAATTTTGGCTTGATGATCTGAAAAGTATTTCTAACTCAACGATTCTTGGAATATACCTATAGCAACTTCAATTAAATTACACATGTTCTGCGATGCGAATGAAAAAGCTTATTCATATAACTGAGAATCGAGAGTTAAAATGGAGTAGACGTGGCATTTGTTTACCTCAAAATGTCGTGTTTCACCTTTGTTTTTTTATTCAAAATTAATTTTAAAGAAAGAAAATAAATCAAAATGAAACCAAATTCAATAAATGAAATAAAATCCTCTTAATACCTGCTGCATTACTGAGTTCTTGGCCTCATTTACAATATTTGCAGAAGTGGTTGGTTGGTTAGTTACAATGTCAAGTTCCTCTTCAATATTTGCGGATTTAGATATTACATTATCATTTCTGCCCACCAAATAATTTCTTAGCCAATATTTGAATTGTAGGGCATTTGGGTGGTCATGCAGATCACCAATCGCTCTCATAATAGAAAAAAATCCTTCAAGTGGGTCCTGGTTAAGCCGGTACGTCAATAAATAGTTGACACCAAATTCTTCTTTGAGGTCAAAAAAAAGCTTTTGCAAGGATTCTATACTTATAATAATCCCTTTCTGAAACGGTAGTAAAATATTTGACCCAATCTTTCTCATATCTTTAACCATATTTTTCATTTTTTCCAAAATTTCGTTTTGTTCTTGTAAAGCCAGACCATACGAGTTAAAAACGTCAAACCAGTCATTGACAATTTAAAAAAAGTTAGAGCACTCAAGCCAGTTATTTTCTGTTTTGTAAATGCCCAGCATACCCAATCTAGACATCGCTTTTGAAATTGTATACGAAAACAACTTAGAAGCATATTTTACTTTCTGCCTTTGAGCACCTAAAAATCAATTGGAATTATAATATAATAAGTTCATGACCTCATGCTATACACAAACGAAATCTTAATTTTGAATGGTAGTTACCTTTTACAGTTAATAAATCTGCGTTAAGCTTATGGGCAATATTCAAGTCCAAATTTTTAGTATTTTGCAATAAGTCTACAACTGGTTTGGAATTGATAATTTTTCCGTTTGAAAGATATCCACTGTCAAGAAAATGATTCCTTAAAAGTTTAATCATATGTGGGGCGTCTGCAAATATGTGAATGTCTTGTCGTTAGCTGGATTCTTGAAACTGGTGTTTCCTTCAGAAATATTCAGAGCATTCCAAAGAGCCCTGGGTACCCAATATTCTCCAACTTTGTGATAATCTTGAAAATCAAGTGTTTTGTCATTTCACAATCATAGTTGTAAAATATTGGCTGCTTCCAGTTCCCGAATATCCCACGTGCCATAACAACTTGCGCATATTTTGCTGGAGCCATAGTCATATCATTTTTTTTGTCATATTCATAAGTACTTTGTATTTTCATTTCATCGAAGAGTAAAATACAGCATCTTTCCATTTTGGTTAAAACTGTATTTTGCGATTTCATTAAACTTAATACTATGTTTAAAATACCTGCAGATAAAATAAAGGTAAGTACAATATGTAATAATCTTTTACTAAAACTTTGATTATTAGATAATCTACCAAAATTAAACCTTGCTAAATAACTAACCTGGTTGTATATTTATTTTACCCGACCACCTTCTTAAAGTTGAAATTGCTGGTAAAGGGTAGCCCCTTTTCTTTAAAAGGCGATATGCTCTTGGTCCAGCGGAATACAAAGATATTGCCGAAGTTATGTCATCAACAGTCCAATGAATTTGCTTTCTACTTTTTAATTTACGGAGCTGTCCATCTGTGAATATTGTTTTGAAAGATTGCAACTGCTCTTTTAGGTCAAAGTTTTCTTTCTGAAGATGATTCAAAAGCTCAGAATCTTCTACTTCTAGTGAACTAAAAATGTCATTATAATGTTTATTAAAATTAGCAGGCATGTAATATTTTATTTATTCATTATTTGTAGGTATTTACCTCATTGTTTGTGTCGAAATATCTCTACTTGTAGTTTCTGTTTCTAACTCCCCTAAACCTGTACTACTGATTAATAATGCCTCACCAAGCTCACCAAGTACTTCACCTGAGCCTTCACCAATATTTGTTAATGTCAAATCATGCTTTTTTTACCTATAAATTTAAAATTTACCTAAGTTGTTTTTGACTATTGAACTTGCCTTAAAACTAACCCTCTAACTACTTTATAAATGCATTCTTTAATACTAATCAGTGCCAAACATACTTACAAGTTATGAATATTTTTAATTAAATCCCTTTTTTTTGTTCTTTCCTCTCGGTCTATCTGTTTAGTGGTTTTGGCCTTTAGAGATTTGGCTAGGTTAAGTGAAGGCACAGCATTCTTTCCCAATTTCCATTCGTTTCTTGGTAGTTGTAAAAGTTTTTCTTTTTCACAAAAATCATCATCCGTAAAATGATCAGAACATATTCTTGCATTCTTAATTTTAAAATTATGTTTTTGGTAGCATTTCTGTACCCATGAATTGCAGACTTCCTTAGCAGTTGGAAAGGTAAAGTATCGGTAGCTAGTTGAATTGTTTTTAGTTTTTTTGTTACTGTTATTTGTACAACCGGTAACTGCACAGTAAACCATTGTTCATTGTTTTGTTTTCAAATATTTGACGTGTATTTGATACACAGAAACACGCAAGGAACCTAAACACAGCGACAGCATTCACATCTCACCCCTTTTCCCAGCGCGATTCGCCATTCTCGATCGCTCGTTTTGTCACGCGCTTACGTCAGAGGAGGAAGAGAGATAGAAGATACGATGCGCGTGGGTTTATCTTTATGGTTATAGTATCATGTATATATATATAAATATATATATATATATATGTACTTACCGTTTTGCGGTATCGTGTGGCTGAATAAGAAAATAATTAGTGGGGACAGACACCACTGGAAAAAAGCAGACCGCAGACAATAAATTTCTGACTCTTTACTCAGTACGATATAGACGTATGCAAGGATAGGCAGCACTTGTAAGTTATTGCACAAACGGAACCATGAACTTAAGCCAGTCGCCTCATATGAACCCGTTACATTGGAAATAAGTGACGTTACCACGATGAAGGCTATATCCGAGCTGAAAATCAAGTTTATTCTTTTACCCGTATATTTTGGCAACCGAAAATGTTTGTCAAGCATTGAATATTTACTCGAGTTATTTAATTGTTCAATGTTCATTAAAATCACCAGCTGTTACATTGTGAGTCGTTCAGTTGCCTGAATTTGTCTCAACCTTTACCGTTGAACCTTCCATAATAATAGTCCTACTACGTCACAATATCATTCATCTCACCGCCTGTGTTTTCAATATTTCTACGAAATCGTCTGAAAAAGCATATGAAATAACTGAAAATTCAATGACGTCTATTTCCATTCAACAGCAATTGATTGGAATAGTTATCTGAATACAAATCATGTCAATGAAGCTGTACGGAATATGATATTTTGCATACTGTTTGGTATACCAATATATTATATCTCAAGAAGGAAGCTGACCTATATCTTCCCAGTTTGGTAGAGTTCTGAAAAAAATAACTGCCTCATTCGAAAAACGATTTTTCTTCTTGAATTTACGTCCTCAGTGCATGACATTAACAGACGAGTGCTACCGTCGTTACTTTCTACTTGGAGTGCAACTTGAAAACCTACCCAGTCTTTTTGGAGATTTGCTAATAGTAAATCATGGTCAAAATTTTCGAGTGAGATGTATTCAGATTATAGAGAAAGTACTACCAGCTGTGAGACAGGATGATGTGCCTTGAAGATAGATTTTTCGTGTGGTCCACATGGTATTCCATCTTTCATACTGAAGAAATGTGTTAAGGAGTTCTCTATTATTCTTGATATTTCTCTGAAGATAGGTATATTATCTAACTTCTGGAATATATTTTTATGATACCTATCTACAAATCAGGTTGTAATCAGGATATACCAAATTATAGAGTCATCTGACTACAAGCATGTATCCCAATTCTAGACTCACTAGTTGATAATCACCTGGTGTGGCAATGTGAAGGCGTAATAATTGAAAAGCAATTTAGTCGGAGCGAATAGGAAGTCAATGATTTGCTCACCTACCAGAATATCATTCTGAATGGCTTCGAGAAAGGACATCAGGTTCACTCCATATATACCAACTGTGCTATTGCTGTTGGGATTCCTGTGGCTCACCATTTATTTTTCTCGGAAACAGTATCAACACACATTTTTCCAATGCTTTTTGGAAAGTTCACTATATTAGATTGGATCTGGGAAGATTGTATCACTTATTTCGTTAAATATGCATCCCATCACGAAATGGGGTTATCATGTTGGATAAAAAAATTAATATCTAGAATCAATATATAGAAGGCGAGGGGTAGTCTTGACTAACTAGTTGAAAAAAAACGGATCTTATAGTGAGAATGCAGTCAAAATGTTGGTCTGTTTTCTAAAAAAAATTTTTTGTCATATGGTCGAACTTTCGAGAATCTTCATTCTCTTCATTCTTCTTTTCTCTTCTCTTGTATGCCATGGTGGAATAGCGAGTATTCGGTATGGCTAAAAGTAAAATTCTTTTTGACTCTGCCGAGCTTTCGACAAACTTTATGTCTTTATCATAGCTAAAAATAAGATATAAAACGTAGGTAATTGACTCACAGGTTGATTGGGTTGGAGTAATGAATGAATAATAGATGTATAAAATTTTCTAAAATGCATGTCATCGATTGCCAATTGGATTGAAGATGCTTGATTATTTCGGTGGTTGAAATTTAGTAACATTGGTTTTGTTTTAAATGGAATATACAGTGTCAAGCTCTAATTTGGAAATGATTTGTTGGAAATGATATCGAGTGAAAAAGAATGAATATATTTTACTGAATTGGTCAATGTCACTCATTTTGTTCATGCACATTGCGTCCTTATATATATCTTGCCACCCCGAAATTAATTTACATAGTAATCTCTGACATCATTTATGGATTGACATGGAAAGTGACCTTGTTTTATTCTGAGGCATGAAGTTCAAGGTCATCGATTCAAATACAATGGGCGACTTCGTATATCCGGTCTCTAGATGGACCATAGTTCAACAAAAGTATCTTCTGTACTGCAGAAAATGTCAGTTGTATGCAAATATTATTGCCTCTACGACTACATACTGTTTTCTGGAGGATTTGAGTCTATAAAGAAAGACAATTAATGTGATTGTGAGTCTGAAGGCCGTTTCATTATTCATTCATCAAGTTTATTTTTATTTCTGACCGGGATATTATAAGCTTATATCGTCATAGTTACGCTATCAATAAAGAGGGTCATAACTCCCTTGGGACATTATAGATTTTATAATTCCCTCTACCTTTCACAAGTAAAAATAAAATTATATATATATATATATATATATACTATTTGATCGGCTAGGCTTCCGCGGTCAGAAATGTGCTGGCTGGAACTTCCGGTTGATCCGCGTCTGGAAAGATTTACTTGTCTACGTTTCGACTCCCATTTCGGAGCCATTTTCAAGACTTAGTGACCTTGCGTCTAGGTCTGAGTTGTCTCACTAGCTGGCTATCATCACTGGAGATCGAGGACAACTCAGACCTAGACGCAAGGTCACTAAGTCTTGAAAATGGCTCCGAAATGGGGAAGTTGAAACGTAGACAAGTAAATCTTTCCAGACGCGGATCAACCGGAAGTTCCAGCCAGCATATATATATACATATATATATATATATATATATATATATATATATATATATATATATATATATATATATATATATATATATATATATATATATATATATATATATATATAGTGAGTAGTAATATTTTTCCGTGTCAGCCAGTCCAGATATATCTTGTATTCTTTTTGGTATACGGCTTCACTTTTCGATGGAATTAAGGATTCTCTTGCTTGTTCAGCTTTTTTCAAAATATCCTTCATTATATTTGGGGTAGAAAACAGGTTTTTACCGCAAACACAGCTTGATAACAAAGTTCTGTTTATAAACAAGTAACATAACAACAACCTAGCAACAAGAAAACTCTACTATAATCAACGGTACCTGATTCAAATATACCGGGGAGGTAATGAATTGGTACATTTTTCCGTTTCAAAAATGAACAAAATTTTATTGAAATCGGTCAGAAATAAAATTATCTATGTACCACGGGAATTAATGAGCCTTAATAACCACAGGCAATTGCTGTGCCTTGGGCCAGAGGCCCTCGGGACGCAAACTTTGCCATCGGTAATTAAGGCCCTCCTAATTCCCTTGATACATAAATAACTATTAATTCTCCCTGAAAATTTTAAATGAGATGTTACATTTTCATTTCAGTTCAGATTTCATTCTCTATTCGACATTGATTTTTTTCACAGAACACGATGTGGTAAAGAGAATATATGTCAATACACTGTTCATTCTTCAATATTTCGTTTCATTCCTTTAAGCAAAGCAATATATTCAACATACTTTATCTGATAATAATCGGAAAAACAGTTGATTCGCCTTCCTATTATGTTGCGTCGAATAGATAAATGTGCTCCCAGACAATACAAATTATCAAGATAGCACTCTAGCCAGATTACAATAATTACAATTCAATTTACATAATGTTTCAAGATATTGATTAATTTCCTCTTCTATTCATATTGTAATTAACTAAGTAGTAGCGATAAATTAAAAGCTCTTGTTCTTTTCTGTCAGATAAACAAAACAAGTGTAATTTCATCAGCAATTTTCAGAACATTGACTTGGAATATCTTGAAGGAAATCTTGTCGACAACTATTTCAAGTTCATCGAACTTCACGCTATATCATCGACATTATCGCAATGTTTGATCCTTCATGTATGATTTGTGAAAAAACTATGAATGAACTCGAAACGATTCAGATTTCAAGATGAACTTTTGTTCTAAACATGAGTTGAGGCAACTAGGTTTCATCCAGAAAAGAAATTCGTTTTCGGTAATGATTCCCTGTAGAAACTCGATTTGAATTATCAAAAGAGATTATTGAATTGCATTGTTTTCAAACATTCTATACAATACCATTCAGACAAAAGGGCATCTAAGCGCAGATGACTTATTGTTTTACGCCTTATTTCTATAACATCCTATTTTGTCATGAAGAAGAGTGAGCAACTGATTGTGTTCTTTGAAACATTGCGAATGTCAACAAAGTGTTGGTTCTTATTTACTTCGCTTCCGATCATCTCAATCCCAGTTGACAATGAATTGAAGAGTTTGAGCCCGAAGTAATACATACTCCTGTGTGTGGCTTTTCTTGAAGAATGTCATATCCACACATATACCATTATAAACAATTCTGGTGTTTCTATTCTCAACAGTCTGGTATTATTCGAGTATCCATATGAGACAGTTATATGCATAAAACTTCTGAAATTGAATAATTTACTATCACCATACAACGCTTTTTTTTTCGTATTGTTTCGGTGTTCAAAAAACAAATCTTACAGATTGGATAGCTTTTGGATATTGTACAAAACATTGTCAAACATTCCCCCATATTGTGATGCAATACCTATCTTATAACTGACTCAACTAGTTGATTATACGGCGTGACTCACGGCGATGGTAGGTTAGACGTTTCTGGAAAACGCAACGCATGATTTCTCTGAAAATTTCACCTGTCACATTTTCTTACCTGTTGCCTGTTCTATCGATCTAAACTATTTTCAGCATTGCGGTGTTGCCACTTCCATCGAAGAGTCCTAGCAACTTTACTTTTTCAAATGGAACACCCCGTATATTCATACATTTATGGAGCATTGCTCTATTATTTTAATACTTTTTGTTAATAATGATATACTATACCTATCTCTATCTATTTTCGAGATAAAAAATAAATGGTGCTGAATATGGTCCAAAACATAGCCTTAATTGAACTTAAGTACATCAGTACTCTCAATTCATGAGACTTTTTGCTGGAACAAGCAGAGGCCGCAATGCTGAAAATGTTTCAGATCGATAGAACAGGAAAGGAAATGTGAGAGGAGAAATTTTCAGAAATATCATGCGTTGCGTTTTCCAGAGACATCTACCATCGACCCACAGTGGGGCAGAATCCCAAAAAGCTGGCCAAAAATCAAATTTTTGAATTGTATGTATTCGTCTATATACGTTAAGGTCGGATTAACAGGTAGTCTTAGCATGAAATACCGGACCTATCAGGTATATAACTGCTCTAGGGTCGCCACGGCATCAGTCGACATTCAGCCGTCGTTCGGTACGCACTGAACAAGTATACGCGTCAAAAAATTCTTGCCGGTTTCAAATTGCTGTAAAACGGACGAAACTATCGCAATTTGGATTCTGCAAAATGGAATCACTTTCTGAAGGTTTGCAGAATATATAGTTATGCACAGTTATTGCGTATTGTATGTTAGAAATATTTAAATTCTGCAACAAGTAAACATAAAAAATTGAACTTTTTTTTTCTAAAATCGATTTTCTAATAGAGTTTTAAAAATGTCTTCGCGAGTCTCTGCCTCGTTTCGACAAGGAACTAATAGTGTATAGTATAAAGTATAATATAGTAAAAAACTGGCTGCTCAGGAGTGCTCAACGAATAGTTAGACTAATTTTTCGGGAGAAAGACGTGGCGTGACATTAACGAACGTGTATCTTCAGAAAATTAACCATATTATTTGTGGACACCAGTTAGCAATCTAACATGCATCATTCATATTAAAAATATTCGTTTTCTTTATGAATATACAATCATAAGCATAAAATAATTTTAGAATAATCTCATTTAATTTTGTACATGTTTATATTAGTAATTTACAGAGTCTTCCAAATCTTTAAGTATGGAATTGTCAAGAAAAGATATTTTTTTATGGTGAAAGACAGTTTAAAAAACGAACAAAAAGACGTTATGGACGTTTTGAAGGATACAATTTTCAAGAAAACCGAAGATGTGATACAATTAGACGAGGATGAGAAGTCTTTATGACTGTTATTTGCAAATTTTCGATCTAGATGGAAAGCAGCAAATAGAGGCCAATAGGCTTCTTGTAACATCAGATCCATTCCTCTCAAGCATCAGGAAATTGCCCCACAGACCGGCGAAATCTCTATATAAAGAAGCTAGAGAGATGTTTAAACAACCTGAAGTCATCAGACAAGAGACAAGGAACGATTCCGATTTAGATACAAGTGTGTCAACATCAGAATCGGAATCGAATGATTCGAACATCGAAGATGACATTCAAGATTTTTGTTACTAGAAATAAATAAGAGTTATTTAATTTGTTGCAAACTTTGTACTCAAAAAACTTTTGAAAAATAAATACATTGCTCGAGAGATTGTTTACTCATTCAAACCAAAAAAAAAATCGAAAAATATTTTCTGTTTCAAAATATAAAAAATAATATAAAAAATTTAAAATTTTTACGGAATCGACCATATATCGCGTCTGCTTTTTCAAAAATTAACATTTCAATAACAAATTCATAATCTGCGATCCCAAAAACCCTTAAGAAATACGATTGGGTATTTTTTACTGAATAATTTGACTAATTAGTTGAGTTATGTCTGCCATTTTGGGTCCGCCATTTTGAAATACATGATTCTGATAACAGATTCGTAATCAGCGATCCCAAAAACCCTTAAGAAATACGATTGGGTATTTTTTACTGAATAATTTGAATAATTAGTTAAGTTATGTCTGCCATTTTGGGTCCGCCATTTTGAAAATCGTAATTCTGATAACAGATTCGTAATCAGCGACCCCGGAAACCCCCGAGGAGAGAATTTAAAATCATTTACGCCACTTTCTGATTTTTGGCCAGCTTTTTGGGATTCTGCCCCACTGTGCGACCGTGAGTCACATTGTATACCATCAATAATATTTTTTGTGGATCTTATATCCCGTAGCTTATACATATCATATTATGCTGCTTATTTCTGTTTATATCCGTGCTTATCATATATATTATGCTGCTTATTTCAGTCTTTCGAAGATGTATTATCTTAAAAGAGTGCCGTAGTATTTGTTTGAATAAGATGGCGACTCCTTTCGTTTTTTTGGTGCTATTTGACGTTATATATATATATATATATATATATATATATATATATATATATATATATATATATATATATATATATACTAGATTTGGAAGTTCTCAGGTATGCGGTCTGTTTACTAATAAAACTCATTTGTTCTTGATCTCAATATTTCGCTAATGTTTATTAGCTTCATCAGGAGAAAAGCTACAAAGAATGTGACAAAATTTTACAAGATTGAATCGAAAATAACAGTTCTACTTACAATCATAGAATTAATATTCCTGGTGTGTTCATTGCCTGGGAAAGCTGAATCAAACTACCCATGCTCGCATAGTTACTGCCTCACTTAAACTGAATCAGCTAGGCAAAATTCATGTTTATAGGAGTCCCTCAGCTGTACCAGGCAATGATGTAATTAACGTTAATCTAAGGGTTTTTATAAGTAAGCACATGTCTGTCCTTATTTTTAAATATTACAAAAGTGATTAAATAGAACTCAAAATATTGCAATAAATGTTACTTAACTGACCTGTATCGGTTTAATAATTAACTGTATTTGGTTTTTTGTTAATGTGGTACATTTCAAGGAACAATCTAGTTTTCTGGTTACTGACTCTGTCTAGGATTTTTACATTTGAATAATCAAATTGATGGCCGGTTTTTTGGGAGTGGTCGACTGCTGCACAAGAGTTTTTTCCTTGCCGGGCATCGCTCTTGTGGAGGGCTATTCTTTGTTTGAGCCACTGCGAGGTCTGTCCCACATAACATTGGTTACATCCACCACACGGGATATCATATATAACGTTGCTGTTAAGTGGGACAGGTGTTTTGTCTTTGACTTTTGAAAAGAGATCCGAAATTTTTGTGGTGTTGTATCTGGCTATTTTTATCTGTGGAAAATCTTTGAAAATATTTGTGATTTGGTGGGATAATTTGTCTACAAAAGGAATTGATTTGTATTTGAACTGTATGTTACAATCTTCAGTTGGTCCGTCATAGAAGTTAGAGTTGTAAATTAGTTTCTTTAGGATATGTTTAGGATATCCGTTGTTCGTGAAGATGGCAAATAATTCCTTTAGGTTCTGTTTTAAAAAAGTTTCATGACAAATGTGTGTGATTCTGTTTTTCATGGCAATAACTGTATTGTATTTCTGATTTGTGGGGTGATTGGATGCAAAATTAATGAATCTACCGGATGGGGTTTCCTTTTGATACCAGTCCAATACTATCTGGTTTTTTTCCGTTCGTATTAATCTGGTGTCTAGGAACGGGACGCTATTGTGTTTTTCTTGTTCTACTGTAAATTGCAAGTGTTTATTAAATGAATTGAACGTGTCTAAAGTTATCCCTACACTATCAACCGGCACTGCACAAATAATATCATCCACGTATTTATATAAAAATGGAAATTTGAACGGTAATTTTGGGATAATGGAATCGAGTAGGTAGTCTAGAACTATCTGTGCTAAAATTGGACTAATTGGGGAACCCATTGGGGTACCAAATATTTGTTTATAAAATTTGTCATCAAAACTGAAATAAGTGTTTTCGAAAATAAAGTTGATAAGATGAATGAAGCTATTTTTTGAGATAGTGGTGTGTTTTTTGATATGGTGCCATTTTTGTTCAAGAATCATTACCGTCAATTCTAAAGGAATGTTTGTGAATAAGGATACCACGTCTAAAGAAATTAGTACGTAGTTTTCTGGTAGTTTGAAGTTTTGGATCTGTTTTACGAAGGAGAAGGTATCTTTTATATTGTATTCGGAGTTGTCATCAAAGGCGGATTTGAGGATATTGGCCAGATATTTCGAGGTATTGTAGGTAGCGGCGTTTATGGAACTCACTATCGGGCGTAATGGTATGTCAGGTTTGTGTATTTTGGGTAAGCAATAAAGTTTAGGAAATGCTCGAGTTGTATATTGTGAGGTATTTAGCGTCAAGTTCGAGGTTATTTCAGTGTTATTTTTCAGTTTTTTGATTATATTATTGTGTTTTGTTTGAATGGTTAAAGTGGGATCTCTTTTCAGTTCAATGTAGGTGGCGTTATCTTGTAGTAGTGTTGAGGTTTTTTCTATGTATTCTCTCCTGTCCATTGCAACAGTACAATTACCTTTGTCAGACTGAAGAATATAGATATCTGGGTTTTCTTTGAGGAAGTGTTTGGTTTTGTTAAACATTATGTTGGTGTAAGTAGGCTTATTTGCTCGGGAGTTTTGCATGAAATTGGTAAGGACGTTAGTGGCTCTGGCTCTCAAAATGTCTTTAGAATTCGTTGGTATATCTCCAATGATATTCTCTACATCTGCTAATAAATGATTGAGTTTTAGAGTGCGACTGGTGTCTGGAATTGCGAATTTGGGTCCAAGAGAAAGGAAATCTGAAATATCTTCAGGTATATCTGCGTTTGAAATGTTTTTGAACCAATTTTTATTACAACTTGGTATTTCACTGTGAAGGTTTTTTGATAATCTTGTTAATTGTTCTAGTTTGTTAATGTTGGTCTTTTTAATTTTATTCAGATAATGTTCATACGTTTTTTGTTGTTTTTTGGAGAATTCATTGATTATGTCCTTTGGAAGTATTTTGTTCAATTCAAGTTTAATTTCACGTATGATTTTGTTGTTCCTTGAAATGGTGTTGCAAGTAATTTTTATTTCTAACGAAAGTGTTTTTTTAGTGAGTTTGGTGATGAAGTTCTCAATGCTATTGGTAATAGACATGTGGTTACCTGTTAGAAAGAGGTTTTGGATGTTTGTTCTTCCATCCTGAATGTGTCTGGGTATGATTCCTAATGTTCTGCACCGTAGTAGGAAGATTCTTCTGTTAACGTAGCTGGCTAATTTCCGGTTCAAACTGGCCCATTTCTTCAATAGACTCGTGGCTTGTGTTCCGTATGTGTTGTTGATTTGTTGATAGAAACCCATCATGTATTTATTTGTGATATATTCTCGACCGTACTTTATAAATTAGATTTGGAAGTTCTCAGGTATGCGGTCTGTTTACTAATAAAACTCATTTGTTCTTGATCTCAATATTTCGCTAATGTTTATTAGCTTCATCAGGAGAAAAGCTACAAAGAATGTGACAAAATTTTACAAGATTGAATCGAAAATAACAGTTCTACTTACAATCATAGAATTAATATTCCTGGTGTGTTCATTGCCTGGGAAAGCTGAATCAAACTACCCATGCTCGCATAGTTACTGCCTCACTTAAACTGAATCAGCTAGGCAAAATTCATGTTTATAGGAGTCCCTCAGCTGTACCAGGCAATGATGTAATTAACGTTAATCTAAGGGTTTTTATAAGTAAGCACATGTCTGTCCTTATTTTTAAATATTACAAAAGTGATTAAATAGAACTCAAAATATTGCAATAAATGTTACTTAACTGACCTGTATCGGTTTTATAATTAACTGTATTTGGTTTTTTGTTAATGTGGTACATTTCAAGGAACAATCTAGTTTTCTGGTTACTGACTCTGTCTAGGATTTTTACATTTGAATAATCAAATTGATGGCCGGTTTTTTGGGAGTGGTCGACTGCTGCACAAGAGTTTTTTCCTAGCCGTGCATCGCTCTTGTGGAGGGCTATTCTTTGTTTGAGCCACTGCGAGGTCTGTCCCACATAACATTGGTTACATCCACCACACGGGATTTCATATATAACGTTGCTGTTAAGTGGGACAGGTGTTTTGTCTTTGACTTTTGAAAAGAGATCCGAAATTTTTGTGGTGTTGTATCTGGCTATTTTTATCTGTGGAAAATCTTTGAAAATATTTGTGATTTGGTGGGATAATTTGTCTACAAAAGGAATTGATTTGTATTTGAACTGTATGTTACAATCTTCAGTTGGTCCGTCATAGAAGTTAGAGTTGTAAATTAGTTTCTTTGGGATATATTTAGGATATCCGTTGTTCGTGAAGATGGCAAATAATTCCTTTAGGTTCTGTTTTAAAAAAGTTTCATGACAAATATGTGTGATTCTGTTTTTCATGGCAATAACTGTATTGTATTTCTGATTTGTGGGGTGATTGGATGCGAAATTAATGAATCTACCGGATGCGGTTTCCTTTTGATACCAGTCCAATACTATCTGTTTTTTTTCCGTTCGTATTAATCTGGTGTCTAGGAACGGGACGCTATTGTGTTTTTCTTGTTCTACTGTTACTACATTAGGAATCATACCCAGACACATTCAGGATGGAAGAACAAACATCCAAAACCTCTTTCTAACAGGTAACCACATGTCAATTACCAATAGCATTGAGAACTTCATCACCAAACTCACTAAAAAAACACTTTCGTTAGAAATAAAAATTACTTGCAACACCATTTCAAGTGAACATACAAAATCATACGTGAAATTAAACTTGAATTGAACAAAATACTTCCAAATGGACATAATCAATGATATTCTCCAAAAAACAACAAAAAACGTATGAACATTATCTGAATAAAATTAAAAAGACCAACATTAACAAACTAGAACAATTAACAAGATTATCAAAAAACCTTCACAGTGAAATACCAAGTTGTAATGAAAATTGGTTCGAAAACATTTCAAACGCAGATATACCTGAATGATATTTCAGATTTCCTTTCTCTTGGACCCAAATTCGCTAATTCCAGACACCATGTCGCACTCTAAAACTCAATCATTTATTAGCAGATGTAGAGATATATCATTGGAGATGTACCAACGAATTCTAAAGTACATTTTGAGAGCCAGAGCCACTAATGTCCTTACCAATTTCATGCAAAACTCCCGAGCAAATAAGCCTACTTACACCAACATAATGTTTAACAAAATCCAAACACTTCCTCAAAGAAAACCCAGATATCTACATTCTTCAGTCTGACAAAGGTAATTGTACTGTTGTAATGGACATGAGCTAGAATACATAGAAAATAACCTCAACATCTACTACAAGATAACGCTCACCTACATTGAACTGAAAAGAGATTCCCACTTTAATCCATTCAAACAAAACTACATATAATATAATCAAAATAACTGAAAAATAACACTGAAATAACCGAACTTTGACGCTAAATACCTCACAATATACAACTCAGCATTTCCTTAACTTTATTGCTTACCCAAAATACACAAACCTGACACTACCATTACGCCCGATAGTGAGTTCCATAAACGCCGCTATCCTACAATACCTCGAAATATCTGGCCAATATCCTCAAATCCGCCTTCGATGACAACTCCGAATACAATATAAAAGATACCTTCTCCTTCGTAAATCAGATCCAAAACTTCAAACTACCAGAAAACTACGTACTAATTTTTTTAGACGTGGTATCCTTATTCACAAACATTCCTTTAGAATTGACGGTAATGATTCTTGAACAAATATATGGTACCCATATCAAAAAACACATCCACTATCTCAAAAATAGCTTCATTCATCTTATCAACTTTATTTTCGAAAATCACTTATTTCAGTTTTGATGACAATATTTTATAAACAAATATTTGGTACCCCAATGTGGTTCCCCAATTAGTCCAATTTTAGCACAGATAGTTCTAGACTACCTACTCGATTCCATTATTCCAAAATTACCGTTCAAATTTCCATTTTTATATAAATACGTGGATGATATTATTTGTGCAGTGCTGGTTGACAGTGTAGGGATAACTTTAGACCTGTTCAATTCATTTAATAAACACTTGCAATTTACAGTAGAACAAGAAAAACACAATAGCGTCCCGTTCCTAGACACCAGATTAATACGAACGGAAAAAAACCAGATAGTATTGGACTGGTATCAAAAGGAAACCGCATCCGGTAGATTATTAATTTCGCATCCAATCACCCCACAAATCAGAAATACTAATACAGTTATTGCCATGAAAAACTAGAATCACACATATTTGTCATGAAACTTTTTTAAATACAGAACCTAATAGAAATTATTTGCCATCTTCACGAAACAACGGATATCCTAAACATTATCCTAAAGAAACTAATTTACAACTCTAATTATATGACGGACCAACTGAAGATTGTAACATACAGTTCAAATACAAATCAATTCCTTTTGTAGACAAATTATCCCACCAAATCACAAATATTTTATAAGATTTTCCACAGATAAAAATAGCCAGATATAACACCACAAAAATTTCGGATCTTTTTCAAAAGTCAAAGACAAAACACCTGTCCCACTTAACAGCAACGTTATATATGAAATTCCGTGTGGTGGATTGTAATCAATGTTATGTGGGACAGACCTCGTAGTGGTCTTATAATCAAATGAATAGCCCTCCACAAAAGCGATGCCCGGCTAGGAGAAAACTCTTGTGCAGCAGTTGTACCACTCCCAAAAAACCGGCCATCAATTTGTTATTCAATATGTAAAAATCCTAGACAGAGTCATGTAACTCAGAAAACTAGATTGTTCCTTGAAATGTACCACATTAATCAAAAAACCAAATACAGTTAATTATAAAACCGATACAGGTCAGTTAAGTAACATTTATTGCAATATTTTGAGTTCTATTTAATCACTTTTGTAATATTTAAAAATAAGGACTGACATGTGCTTACTTATAAAAACCCTTAGATTAACGTTAATTACATCATTGCCTGGTACAGCTGAGGGACTCCTATAAACATGAATTTTGCCTAGCTGATTCAGTTTAAGTGAGGCAGTAACCATGCGAGCATGGGTAGTTTGATTCATCTTTCCCAGGCAATGAACACACCAGGAATATTAATTCTATGATTGTAGGTAGAACTGTTATTTTCGATTCAATCTTGTAAAATTTTGTCACATTCTTTGTAGCTTTTCTCCTGATGAAGCTAATAAACATTAGCGAAATATTGAGATCAAGAACAAATGAGTTTTATTAGTAAACAGACCGCATACCTGAGAACTTCCAAATCCAGTTTATAAAGTACGGTCGAGAATATATCACAAATAAATACATGATGGGTTTCTATCAACAAATCAACAACACATACGGAACACAAGCCACGAGTCTATTGAAGAAATGGGCCAGTTTGAACCGGAAATTAGCCAGCTACGTTAACAGAAGAATCTTCCTACTACGGTGCAGAACATTAGGAATCATACCCAGACACATTCAGGATGGAAGAACAAACATCCAAAACCTCTTTCTAACAGGTAACCACATGTCTATTACCAATAGCATTGAGAACTTCATCACCAAACTCACTAAAAAAACACTTTGGTTAGAAATAAAAATTACTTGCAACACCATTTCAAGGAACAACAAAATCATACGTGAAATTAAACTTGAATTGAACAAAATACTTCCAAAGGACATAATCAATGAATTCTCCAAAAAACAACAAAAAACGTATGAACATTATCTGAATAAAATTAAAAAGACCAATATTAACAAACTAGAACAATTAACAAGATTATCAAAAAACCTTCACAGTGAAATACCAAGTTGTAATAAAAAATTGGTTCAAAAACATTTCAAACGCAGATATACCTGAAGATATTTCAGATTTCCTTTCTCTTGGACCCAAATTCGCAATTCCAGACACCAGTCGCACTCTAAAACTCAATCATTTATTAGCAGATGTAGAGAATATCATTGGAGATGTACCAACGAATTCTAAAGACATTTTGAGAGCCAGAGCCACTAACGTCCTTACCAATTTCATGCAAAACTCCCGAGCAAATAAGCCTACTTACACCAACATAATGTTTAACAAAACCAAACACTTCCTCAAAGAAAACCCAGATATCTACATTCTTCAGTCTGACAAAGGTAATTGTACTGTTGCAATGGACAGGAGAGAATACATAGAAAAAACCTCAACACTACTACAAGATAACGCCACCTACATTGAACTGAAAAGAGATCCCACTTTAACCATTCAAACAAAACACAATAATATAATCAAAAAACTGAAAAATAACACTGAAATAATCGAACTTGACGCTAAATACCTCACAATATACAACTCGGCATTTCCTAAACTTTATTGCTTACCCAAAATACACAAACCTGACATACCATTACGCCCGATAGTGAGTTCCATAAACGCCGCTACCTACAATACCTCGAAATATCTGGCCAATATCCTCAAATCCGCCTTTGATGACAACTCCGAATACAATATAAAAGATACCTTCTCCTTCGTAAAACAGATCCAAAACTTCAAACTACCAGAAAACTACGTACTAATTTCTTTAGACGTGGTATCCTTATTCACAAACATTCCTTTAGAATTGACGGTAATGATTCTTGAACAAAAATGGCACCATATCAAAAAACACACCACTATCTCAAAAAATAGCTTCATTCATCTTATCAACTTTATTTTCGAAAACACTTATTTCAGTTTTGATGACAAATTTTATAAACAAATATTTGGTACCCCAATGGGTTCCCCAATTAGTCCAATTTTAGCACAGATAGTTCTAGACTACCTACTCGATTCCATTATCCCAAAATTACCGTTCAAATTTCCATTTTTATATAAATACGTGGATGATATTATTTGTGCAGTGCCGGTTGATAGTGTAGGGATAACTTTAGACACGTTCAATTCATTTAATAAACACTTGCAATTTACAGTAGAACAAGAAAAACACAATAGCGTCCCGTTCCTAGACACCAGATTAATACGAACGGAAAAAAACCAGATAGTATTGGACTGGTATCAAAAGGAAACCCCATCTGGTAGATTCATTAATTTTGCATCCAATCACCCCACAAATCAGAAATACAATACAGTTATTGCCATGAAAAACAGAATCACACACATTTGTCATGAAACTTTTTTAAAACAGAACCTAAAGGAATTATTTGCCATCTTCACGAACAACGGATATCCTAAACATATCCTAAAGAAACTGATTTACAACTCTAACTTCTATGACGGACCAACTGAAGATTGTAACATACAGTTCAAATACAAATCAATTCCTTTTGTAGACAAATTATCCCACCAAATCACAAATATTTTCAAAGATTTTCCACAGATAAAAATAGCCAGATACAACACCACAAAAATTTCGGATCTCTTTTCAAAAGTCAAAGACAAAACACCTGTCCCACTTAACAGCAACGTTATATATGATATCCCGTGTGGTGGATGTAACCAATGTTATGTGGGACAGACCTCGCAGTGGCTCAAACAAAGAATAGCCCTCCACAAGAGCGATGCCCGGCAAGGAAAAAACTCTTGTGCAGCAGTCGACCACTCCCAAAAAAACGGCCATCAATTTGATTATTCAAATGTAAAAATCCTAGACAGAGTCAGTAACCAGAAAACTAGATTGTTCCTTGAAATGTACCACATTAACAAAAAACCAAATACAGTTAATTATTTAACCGATACAGGTCAGTTAAGTAACATTTATTGCAATATTTTGAGTTCTATTTAATCACTTTTGTAATATTTAAGAATAAGGACAGACATGTGCTTACTTATAAAAACCCTTAGATTAACGTTAATTACATCATTGCCTGGTACAGCTAAGGGACTCCTATAAACATGAATTTTGCCTAGCTGATTCAGTTTAAGTGAGGCAGTAACTATGCGAGCATGGGTAGTTTGATTCAGCTTTCCCAGGCAATGAACACACCAGGAATATTAATTCTATGATTGTAAGTAGAACTGTTATTTTCGATTCAATCTTGTAAAATTTTGTCACATACTTTGTAGCTTTTCTCCTGATGAAGCTAATAAACATTAGCGAAATATTGAGATCAAGAACAAATGAGTTTTATTAGTAAACAGACCGCATACCTGAGAACTTCCAAATCTAGTATATATATATATATATATATATATATATATATATATATATATATATATATATATATATATATATATATATATATATATATATAACGTCAAATAGCACCAAAAAAACGAAAGGAGTCGCCATCTTATTCAAACAAATACTACGGCACTCTTTTAAGATAATACATCTTCGAAAGACTGAAATAAGCAGCATAATATGATATGTATAAGCTACGGGATATAAGATCCACAAAAAATATTATTGATGGTATACAATGTGACTCACGGTCGATGGTAGATGTCTCTGGAAAACGCAACGCATGATATTTCTGAAAATTTCTCCTCTCACATTTCCTTTCCTGTTCTATCGATCTGAAACATTTTCAGCATTGCGGCCTCTGCTTGTTCCAGCAAAAAGTCTCATGAATTGAGAGTACTGATGTACTTAAGTTCAATTAAGGCTATGTTTTGGACCATATTCAGCACCATTTATTTTTTATCTCGAAAATAGATAGAGATAGGTATAGTATATCATTATTAACAAAAAGTATTAAAATAATAGAGCAACGCTCCATAAATGTATGAATATACGGGGTGTTCCATTTGAAAAAGTAAAGTTGCTAGGACTCTTCGATGGAAGTGGCAACACCGCAATGCTGAAAATAGTTTAGATCGATAGAACAGGCAACAGGTAAGAAAATGTGACAGGTGAAATTTTCAGAGAAATCATGCGTTGCGTTTTCCAGAAACGTCTAACCTACCATCGCCGTGAGTCACGCCGTATAATCAACTAGTTGAGTCAGTTATAAGATAGGTATTGCATCACAATATGGGGGAATGTTTGACAATGTTTTGTACAATATCCAAAAGCTATCCAATCTGTAAGATTTGTTTTTTGAACACCGAAACAATACGAAAAAAAAAGCGTTGTATGGTGATAGTAAATTATTCAATTTCAGAAGTTTTATGCATATAACTGTCTCATATGGATACTCGAATAATACCAGACTGTTGAGAATAGAAACACCAGAATTGTTTATAATGGTATATGTGTGGATATGACATTCTTCAAGAAAAGCCACACACAGGAGTATGTATTACTTCGGGCTCAAACTCTTCAATTCATTGTCAACTGGGATTGAGATGATCCTCGATCTCCAGTGATGATAGCCAGCTAGTGAGACAACTCAGACCTAGACGCAAGGTCACTAAGTCTTGAAAATGGCTCCGAAATGGGAGTCGAAACGTAGACAAGTAAATCTTTCCAGACGCGGATCAACCGGAAGTTCCAGCCAGCACATTTCTGACCGCGGAAGCCTAGCCGATCAAATAGTATATATATATATATATATATATATATATATATATATATATATAATTTTATTTTTACTTGTGAAAGGTAGAGGGAATTATAAAATCTATAATGTCCCAAGGGAGTTATGACCCTCTTTATTGATAGCGTAACTATGACGATATAAGCTTATAATATCCCGGTCAGAAATAAAAATAAACTTGATGAATGAATAATGAAACGGCCTTCAGACTCACAATCACATTAATTGTCTTTCTTTATAGACTCAAATCCTCCAGAAAACAGTATGTAGTCGTAGAGGCAATAATATTTGCATACAACTGACATTTTCTGCAGTACAGAAGATACTTTTGTTGAACTATGGTCCATCTAGAGACCGGATATACGAAGTCGCCCATTGTATTTGAATCGATGACCTTGAACTTCATGCCTCAGAATAAAACAAGGTCACTTTCCATGTCAATCCATAAATGATGTCAGAGATTACTATGTAAATTAATTTCGGGGTGGCAAGATATATATAAGGACGCAATGTGCATGAACAAAATGAGTGACATTGACCAATTCAGTAAAATATATTCATTCTTTTTCACTCGATATCATTTCCAACAAATCATTTCCAAATTAGAGCTTGACACTGTATATTCCATTTAAAACAAAACCAATGTTACTAAATTTCAACCACCGAAATAATCAAGCATCTTCAATCCAATTGGCAATCGATGACATGCATTTTAGAAAATTTTATACATCTATTATTCATTCATTACTCCAACCCAATCAACCTGTGAGTCAATTACCTACGTTTTATATCTTATTTTTAGCTATGATAAAGACATAAAGTTTGTCGAAAGCTCGGCAGAGTCAAAAAGAATTTTACTTTTAGCCATACCGAATACTCGCTATTCCACCATGGCATACAAGAGAAGAGAAAAGAAGAATGAAGAGAATGAAGATTCTCGAAAGTTCGACCATATGACAAAAAATTTTTTTTAGAAAACAGACCAACATTTTGACTGCATTCTCACTATAAGATCCGTTTTTTTTCAACTAGTTAGTCAAGACTACCCCTCGCCTTCTATATATTGATTCTAGATATTAATTTTTTTATCCAACATGATAACCCCATTTCGTGATGGGATGCATATTTAACGAAATAAGTGATACAATCTTCCCAGATCCAATCTAATATAGTGAACTTTCCAAAAAGCATTGGAAAAATGTGTGTTGATACTGTTTCCGAGAAAAATAAATGGTGAGCCACAGGAATCCCAACAGCAATAGCACAGTTGGTATATATGGAGTGAACCTGATGTCCTTTCTCGAAGCCATTCAGAATGATATTCTGGTAGGTGAGCAAATCATTGACTTCCTATTCGCTCCGACTAAATTGCTTTTCAATTATTACGCCTTCACATTGCCACACCAGGTGATTATCAACTAGTGAGTCTAGAATTGGGATACATGCTTGTAGTCAGATGACTCTATAATTTGGTATATCCTGATTACAACCTGATTTGTAGATAGGTATCATAAAAATATATTCCAGAAGTTAGATAATATACCTATCTTCAGAGAAATATCAAGAATAATAGAGAACTCCTTAACACATTTCTTCAGTATGAAAGATGGAATACCATGTGGACCACACGAAAAATCTATCTTCAAGGCACATCATCCTGTCTCACAGCTGGTAGTACTTTCTCTATAATCTGAATACATCTCACTCGAAAATTTTGACCATGATTTACTATTAGCAAATCTCCAAAAAGACTGGGTAGGTTTTCAAGTTGCACTCCAAGTAGAAAGTAACGACGGTAGCACTCGTCTGTTAATGTCATGCACTGAGGACGTAAATTCAAGAAGAAAAATCGTTTTTCGAATGAGGCAGTTATTTTTTTCAGAACTCTACCAAACTGGGAAGATATAGGTCAGCTTCCTTCTTGAGATATAATATATTGGTATACCAAACAGTATGCAAAATATCATATTCCGTACAGCTTCATTGACATGATTTGTATTCAGATAACTATTCCAATCAATTGCTGTTGAATGGAAATAGACGTCATTGAATTTTCAGTTATTTCATATGCTTTTTCAGACGATTTCGTAGAAATATTGAAAACACAGGCGGTGAGATGAATGATATTGTGACGTAGTAGGACTATTATTATGGAAGGTTCAACGGTAAAGGTTGAGACAAATTCAGGCAACTGAACGACTCACAATGTAACAGCTGGTGATTTTAATGAACATTGAACAATTAAATAACTCGAGTAAATATTCAATGCTTGACAAACATTTTCGGTTGCCAAAATATACGGGTAAAAGAATAAACTTGATTTTCAGCTCGGATATAGCCTTCATCGTGGTAACGTCACTTATTTCCAATGTAACGGGTTCATATGAGGCGACTGGCTTAAGTTCATGGTTCCGTTTGTGCAATAACTTACAAGTGCTGCCTATCCTTGCATACGTCTATATCGTACTGAGTAAAGAGTCAGAAATTTATTGTCTGCGGTCTGCTTTTTTCCAGTGGTGTCTGTCCCCACTAATTATTTTCTTATTCAGCCACACGATACCGCAAAACGGTAAGTACATATATATATATATATATATATATATATATATATATATATATATATATATATATATATATATTTATATATATATACATGATACTATAACCATAAAGATAAACCCACGCGCATCGTATCTTCTATCTCTCTTCCTCCTCTGACGTAAGCGCGTGACAAAACGAGCGATCGAGAATGGCGAATCGCGCTGGGAAAAGGGGTGAGATGTGAATGCTGTCGCTGTGTTTAGGTTCCTTGCGTGTTTCTGTGTATCAAATACACGTCAAATATTTGAAAACAAAACAATGAACAATGGTTTACTGTGCAGTTACCGGTTGTACAAATAACAGTAACAAAAAAACTAAAAACAATTCAACTAGCTACCGATACTTTACCTTTCCAACTGCTAAGGAAGTCTGCAATTCATGGGTACAGAAATGCTACCAAAAACATAATTTTAAAATTAAGAATGCAAGAATATGTTCTGATCATTTTACGGATGATGATTTTTGTGAAAAAGAAAAACTTTTACAACTACCAAGAAACGAATGGAAATTGGGAAAGAATGCTGTGCCTTCACTTAACCTAGCCAAATCTCTAAAGGCCAAAACCACTAAACAGATAGACCGAGAGGAAAGAACAAAAAAAAGGGATTTAATTAAAAATATTCATAACTTGTAAGTATGTTTGGCACTGATTAGTATTAAAGAATGCATTTATAAAGTAGTTAGAGGGTTAGTTTTAAGGCAAGTTCAATAGTCAAAAACAACTTAGGTAAATTTTAAATTTATAGGTAAAAAAAGCATGATTTGACATTAACAAATATTGGTGAAGGCTCAGGTGAAGTACTTGGTGAGCTTGGTGAGGCATTATTAATCAGTAGTACAGGTTTAGGGGAGTTAGAAACAGAAACTACAAGTAGAGATATTTCGACACAAACAATGAGGTAAATACCTACAAATAATGAATAAATAAAATATTACATGCCTGCTAATTTTAATAAACATTATAATGACATTTTTAGTTCACTAGAAGTAGAAGATTCTGAGCTTTTGAATCATCTTCAGAAAGAAAACTTTGACCTAAAAGAGCAGTTGCAATCTTTCAAAACAATATTCACAGATGGACAGCTCCGTAAATTAAAAAGTAGAAAGCAAATTCATTGGACTGTTGATGACATAACTTCGGCAATATCTTTGTATTCCGCTGGACCAAGAGCATATCGCCTTTTAAAGAAAAGGGGCTACCCTTTACCAGCAATTTCAACTTTAAGAAGGTGGTCGGGTAAAATAAATATACAACCAGGTTAGTTATTTAGCAAGGTTTAATTTTGGTAGATTATCTAATAATCAAAGTTTTAGTAAAAGATTATTACATATTGTACTTACCTTTATTTTATCTGCAGGTATTTTAAACATAGTATTAAGTTTAATGAAATCGCAAAATACAGTTTTAACCAAAATGGAAAGATGCTGTATTTTACTCTTCGATGAAATGAAAATACAAAGTACTTATGAATATGACAAAAAAAATGATATGACTATGGCTCCAGCAAAATATGCGCAAGTTGTTATGGCACGTGGGATATTCGGGAACTGGAAGCAGCCAATATTTTACAACTATGATTGTGAAATGACAAAACACTTGATTTTCAAGATTATCACAAAGTTGGAGAATATTGGGTACCCAGGGCTCTTTGGAATGCTCTGAATATTTCTGAAGGAAACACCAGTTTCAAGAATCCAGCTAACGACAAGACATTCACATATTTGCAGACGCCCCACATATGATTAAACTTTTAAGGAATCATTTTCTTGACAGTGGATATCTTTCAAACGGAAAAATTATCAATTCCAAACCAGTTGTAGACTTATTGCAAAATACTAAAAATTTGGACTTGAATATTGCCCATAAGCTTAACGCAGATTTATTAACTGTAAAAGGTAACTACCATTCAAAATTAAGATTTCGTTTGTGTATAGCATGAGGTCATGAACTTATTATATTATAATTCCAATTGATTTTTAGGTGCTCAAAGGCAGAAAGTAAAATATGCTTCTAAGTTGTTTTCGTATACAATTTCAAAAGCGATGTCTAGATTGGGTATGCTGGGCATTTACAAAACAGAAAATAACTGGCTTGAGTGCTCTAACTTTTTTTAAATTGTCAATGACTGGTTTGACGTTTTCAACTCGTATGGTCTGGCTTTACAAGAACAAAACGAAATTTTGGAAAAAATGAAAAATATGGTTAAAGATATGAGAAAGATTGGGTCAAATATTTTACTACCGTTTCAGAAAGGGATTATTATAAGTATAGAATCCTTGCAAAAGCTTTTTTTTGACCTCAAAGAAGAATTTGGTGTCAACTATTTATTGACGTACCGGCTTAACCAGGACCCACTTGAAGGATTTTTTTCTATTATGAGAGCGATTGGTGATCTGCATGACCACCCAAATGCCCTACAATTCAAATATCGGCTAAGAAATTATTTGGTGGGCAGAAATGATAATGTAATATCTAAATCCGCAAATATTGAAGAGGAACTTGACATTGTAACTAACCAACCAACCACTTCTGCAAATATTGTAAATGAGGCCAAGAATTCAGTAATGCAGCAGGTATTAAGAGGATTTTATTTCATTTATTGAATTTGGTTTCATTTTGATTTATTTTCTTTCTTTAAAATTAATTTTGAATAAAAAAATGTACTTTTAGGCTCTTACCGGAGAAATGCTTAGTGCTTTAGATTTATCTGAGGACGATGAAAATGAGAAGGAAATATTTGAAAAAAATATACTCGATACAAAGGAAGAGTTAAGGTGGGACGGATTGGAAAATTTGGCAGGTTTTATCGCATTTAAGTTGAGAAACAAAGAAAAACTTGGTTCTATCCCCGATTCCAATGGGATTTCTTTTTCCTGGGTCAACCATTTAACAGAAGGTGGATTACAGAAACCTAGTGAAGAGTTTTTATCCAAATGTAATGAGCTAGACCATATATTCACCAAATATAATGGAGAATCTTTGAAAATTGAAAAAAATTATCTTGTAAATTAGCGGAAAGTGTGCAGTTAAGCAATGCAGCAAAAAATTTATTTTTCAGGTGCAAAATGTTTTTTAGAATAAGAATTTTGAACAGAAATATCAAAGAAATATCTAGTATGAGAAAACGCAAAATGACCAAAATTGTAAATTAATTAAATTAAATTATATTCTTAGACTAGACCATTAACTTGTAAAATTTACTTTGTGTGAAATTGAGATATTCCCATTGATAAATAAATAAACATTTAAAAAAATATTGTGTATTTGTGTCGTTTATATAATATTATGTTGATGTCTTCCCATTTTAAAATGTGTTGTACTAACTTTATACACGATTTATTCTGCTACGGTAAAAGCATGACAAAAAAATAAAATTCGCCTCTGTAATGCTATTTAAATTATATAGACTGATTTTTCCATTATTCAATCTCATAAAATTACCGGTTGCAAAATAGTTACAATGTTGTAAAAATCGTCGAAATTAATCCAAATTGCATATAAAATCCATGCTTCGCTGAGGCGTACTAATGCATTTTGTCACGCGATGACGTCGTGCGCGCAGAGGTCCAATTCTCGTCGCCCATTTGATCATATCTTTATGGTTATAGTATCATGATATATATATATATATATATATATATATATATATATATATATATACATAATTGGAGAAGACGGCAGGAGGAAAAACAAGAAAACGAGAACGAAAAGAAGTGCTCCAGAAAATTCTCGAAAATGAAAAGAGAGAACGAGACTAAGCACTCCAGAACATTCTAGAAAAACAAAAGAATGAATTAGAACAAATGAAAAAGAAACGGAAAGCAGACTTCGAGAAGATTCTAGAACATCAAGAAAAGTTCTTCGAGCATGTGTTACATAAAACTGAATTACGAATGAAAGAACTAAAAGTAGATCTGAAAGAAGAACTAAAGGAAGACGTCAAGAAAATCGATGTGGTCAATGAGGAAGTGGATACAGTGCGAGAGGAGGTGAAAGGACTAGAAAGGCAGATAGCTCTTGTCAAGGACCAGGATCTCCAAGATAGGGCTGCCACATCAGCAATTTCCGTAAAACCACCAACTTTTGACGGACAGTCGTCTTGGTCCATGTATCGCTGACAATTCGAGGCTTCGGCAGAGACTAATGGATGGGGCGAAGAAGATAAAGCTACGGCACTTATAGTAGCTTTGAGAGGGTCAGCTTTGGGTATACTGCAGACCATACCCATCGCACAGCAAGAACAATGAGGACCTGATTTGTGCTTTAGAGTTGCGGTATGGCGATCAACACCGAGAACAGCTGTACCAGGCTCAAATGAGGACTCGCGCAAAAAAATCGGGTCTACAAGAATTTGAAGAAGATGTGAGACCCTCATCCAGCTGGTGCAGATGTTTATAGACGGACTGAGAGACCCAGAGATCCAAAGGAATTTACGACTGACAAGTTTCAAAAGAAGTAGCAATGCCTTGGTACGTTCGCTAGAAGTGGAGGCGGACTTTATCACCTCGAGACCGAAAGTGCAAGCGCTCAGGCGGAATGAACACCAAAAAAAGAGTACTTGCTATGAATGTGGAAGCCCCGGAAATTTAATCAATGACTGCGAGGTGAGAATGCCACCAAGATATAACTCACCTGTAAGGGTGCCATCACGTACACAATCACCTGTGAGGACAAGGTCATCCAGCCAGTCCTCAAATTGGCGGCAGGAAAACTAGAATTAGCTAGCATATCGGAGCGCATGCTGGCTAGCAATAACAGAGCCCCCAGGGTCATCCATGTTAACAGGCTAAAACGAACATCTCAGAGCCTTACCATTCCATGCACCATAGACAACGGTGCTGCAGTTTCCTTGGTTCCTCTCGCCTGAAAGCGTGAATCCTGGGTGCTGCGTTGGAAAAGTATAGCCATGTCATAAATTCCCAAACAACTTAGTTCTCGCACGAGCCTTAGTAAAAACGAAAAAAACATCCCTGTGAGAGTTGCCATCGTGTATCCTGAAAAAGTAACAGGTGAAGAAGGTGATGTCATTGGAACCTGTGAACCAGATACGTGGGTAGAGAATTACAATTCAAATGAACACCAGGAAATGAAGGCAGCGTCTAAAAGTGTTATGACAACTTTTGAAAAATCATCTGAAGACTCATCAGGAGAGGAACTGGAAGATGCCAAGACTTCCATCGGGAGTGAAAGTTACATCTTCGTTTCGAAAACAGCAGGAAGAACAAATTTGGTCAAACACTGGATTGATACTGGCCAAGCCCACCCGATTCAACAACCTCCAAGGAGAGTTCCATTTGCCAAACAACAAGAGGTGGAAAAGCCTGTTGGCAAGATGTTGAAAGAAGGTGTGATTGAAGAATCATTGAGACCTTGGTCTGCACCTGTTGTGTTTGTTTCCAAGAAGGATGGATCCACGAGATTTTGTGTTGTATGAAGGAAATTGAATGATGTCACTAGGAGGACAGCTACCCTCTACCAAGAATAGATGACACATTAACAACCTTGGCATGTTCACGTTGTTTTCAACACTAGATCTGAAGAGCGGGTACTGGCAAGTGGGCAAACATGAAGATGATAAGGAGAAGACTGCATTCTCGACTGGAAGTGAACTTTACCATTTTACTGTTATGTCGTTTGGATTGTGCAATTCTCCAGCAACATTTGAAATACTAATTGAGCTGGTCCTGCGTAGGCTCACTTTGAAGGCTTGTTTATATACCTCGACGACGTTTTGGTCATGGAAAAGACATTCAAAGAACATCTGCAGAGTTTGCGAGAAGTCTTTCTACGATTCAGGAATGCCAACCTCAAACTCAATCTCCAAATATGCTTATTGTTCCAGAAAGGGAAAGTTTTTTTTAGGTCATAGAGTGTCATCAGATGGCATTCGAACAGATGAAAGGAAGATACAGGCAATAAGAGACTGTCCGAGACCAAAAGACAAACATGAAGTGAGGAGTTTCCTAGGTCTCTGCACCTACTACCGCCGGTTCGTATAAGGATTTGCTGATATTGCGGCACCCCTTTATAAGTTGACAGAAGACCGAGTCAAATTCGTCTGGTCCAACTGAAGTGAAATAGCATTTGGGAAACTGAAATTTGCTGTAGACCACTTCCACAAATACATGTATGGAAGAGAGTTCCTCATTAGAATCGATCATGCAGCTTTGAAGTGGTTACCCGAGATAAAGACTCCTGAAAAACAAGAGGCAAGATGGATTGAGAAGTTAAACCAGTATCACTTCAAGATAAAACATCGACCAGGACGATTACATAACAACGCAGATGCCTTTTCCAGAAGATCTTGGTCGGATGCATGTAAGCACTGTGAGCGAATTGAACGTCGCGAAGGAATCAACCAAGTTAAATTGATGGTATACGACAATTGGGCCACAGCAAAAATGAGACGAGACCAAGAGAGCGATCCAAATGTAAATGGATGATAAATGGAGCGGAAAGACCCACCTGAAAGAACATCCCCGATCAATCACCAACGTTCAATTCATTGTGGGCGCAATGGGATTCCTTGGTTGTTGAGAATGGCATACTGAAGGAAGCTTGGGAATCAGCCGATACCAAGAAAGTGAGTTCCCAACTGGTTGTGCCTATGTCAAGAATAAATAGATGATGTATTGAAAGAGATTCATGGTGGTAAAACGGTGGACATTTCGGAGTTAACAAGACCTTGGATGAAATACGGCAAATGTTTGCAAGGTTCCGAGGGTCAATGGAGCTATATATATATATGGAAAGTGTGTGAATTGATGGAAATTAGAAGACCAGAACAACTACCCTCCACCCACAGTCTGATGGCATGGTCGAGAGCTTCAACAGGACTATTGAGGAACATCTTTACAAAGTAGAGGAAGAGCAACGAAATCCCCTAACGCCACCGCTGAGCATAATGAGCAGAATTCACGAACTAAGCCAGCCGCCGCGATCCCGAAAGCGCTGTCGCTCCTCGATGCAGATTCTCGGAATGTTTGAGTCGTTTCCGAGCGAAGACTCTCGATGTTCTAGGCATTCTAGATTCGAAACTTCGAGGCGCGAATGAAAATTTAAACTTCTAGATGAATCGATATACTTCGATTTGAGTATAAATAGAGGAGCAACCATCTAAACGGGAGTTTCAGTAAAGAACATTGGATAGTCTAGCTCAGCAGTTCGAGTGTTAAGTGTATTGTATTGTGATAAAGTGTTAATGAAAGTTGTTTAGGTGTTGTTTGGAGTTTTAATAAACGAACCCAGGGAAATATCGTGAATTATAAAAAAATCATTAGTAACCTCTTAGTAATGGAGCTACCGAGGATTATGATTACGACAAAGATGATTTTTTTCTCATCATATTTTTTGAGAAAAAGCCAAACGGTGATTTTAGATTCATTCTGAATCTCAAAAAGTTGAAAGAGTTTATAACACCTTCCTGTTTCAAGTTATAGGATTTCAGAACAGTATTACGTCTGATTACTCCTAATTGTTTTCTTAGTGTTCTGTGAATACGAAGATCAAAAAATATGTGAAATTCAGTTTTGAGGAAAAAATTTACAAATTCACGTGTTTGACATTCGAACTGAATATTGCTCCGTATTTATTATAAAAATTGATGATAAGAGTTATGAGAAGATTGAGAGTACCTACAATATCGGTGATATATCTAGATGATATGTTAATAATGGGGATAATAAAAAGAAAATGCCAACACTCCGTAAATGTGACGAAAGAGTAATAAGTTAGGTCTAGGTTCCTCAATTAATTTCGAAAAAAGCTTATTATCTCTCTCTCCATGACCATGTGCCCCCCACAGGACAAGCGAATTAAAATTCGAAAAAAGCTACTAAATCTTAAAGGCAAAACAAAATTCTCGATACAACAATTATCTAGCGTAATCGGTATTTGATAGCAGCTTGTCCAGTTGTCAGTTATTGTTGGGTTCATACAAAAGATTTTGAAACAGCAAAATACGAAGCACTTGAGAAATATAAAAATATAAAACAAGTATTTTCCTGATAACCTCGAAAATGATTGTTTATGGTGGCTAAGAAATATTGAACATTCTCAACAAAAAATCAAGCAAAATAAATTTACGTTACAATTTTATAGAGATTCATCAAAATCAGGTTGGGGGGCAATGTGCGGGGGTATGAAATCACATGGATTTTGGAAAAAAACATTGATTATTCAGAACTGTTAGTCGCTTGGAATGGTCAAATTGTCGGGTACTTATCAGAATCGATAATAAAACTCACATTTCCTGCTTTAACATAAAGGGGATTGTGAAATATTCTGGGGAACATCAGTAAGCAAATATGACTGTGGTGCGAAGAGAAAAATATCCACTTATTTGTATCTTATATCCCAACAAAAGAAAATGAAGATGCAGATGAAGATTCTAGATCCTCACGACGAGAGACAGAATATGAACAGGATGAACAAATCTTCAAAACAGTCACAAGGAAGAGGATGGGACAACCTACTATTCAGTGGCGGATCCACGGGGGGGTTTTCGGGTCCGGAAAATAAGAGATAATTTTTTTTCAATTTTTATCGGCTCGTAATTTCAAAATTTTGTTAGGGAACGAATAAATGTCACATGAGCAAGACAAAAAAATAAAATAGAATGAATTTTTTTGCTTTAAAATTGAAGGACTTCAATAATTATTATTACATTCCATTGAAAACTAAAGAGCAGGCTACATTTAAACATTGATGAATTTTAGAGATTTTTTGGCGCCGTATTTGAAAAATTAGACTTGTTACATTTGTGATGAGTAAGTATTGTGTATGCCGGTAACGATTTGAATATACTATGTATGAGTAGAATATGCTGTTGATTAGGTTAAATCAACTCGATTCGATTTAAAAAAAGTAAAGTTTCGAACCTACTTCACCTCCTGGCTACACTTTCAAATTTTGCTCATGTCAATCTCTTTCACCTTTTTTTTTGGATCTTGACTAGTTGTTGCTATACGGTAGCTCATAATTTTCTTTTTATATATATAAATATATATATGTATATATATATATATATATATATATATATATATATATATATATATATATATATATATATATATTTATTTATATATATATATTGATTCAACCAACTTTGACAGACCCAGTACGTTCATCAGGCAACCACAGACCCACCAGAAATAAGAAATTTCACGGAATATATTAAATGGCCAATTGACTATTTTAGTGCCCCGAATATAAGCATACCTTGAGGGGAAACGATTTATTGGAAAAAAAATTTCGCTACATCCATAAGTCTCTCTCAATTCCACAATATTCAAACGCCTTTCCAGACCAATATATCAACTCATGGATATCAGACCGACGTTCCCGCTCCCAGCGGTGTTGCCATGATTATGTGCTTGATAACGTCAGGTGTATGTCATATCTGTATTAAATCATTCCTCTTATTGTTTGTCAGATTCATTTATCGGTATGGAGTTCAATAGTGAATGTTTGAGAATGATTGCTTATGAGGTAGGCTTACCGGGCTGATTCGTATCTATTCCTCCAGACCTGGATCCTTTCAGATATTAAAATACACTGAGTAAATGTGTCGGTTCACGTATCGAATTGTATGAACCGCCCTTCATTTACCTATTCAACACATGTTCATTTATGCGAATCGCCATCGCAATGATCACATGTATTATATTTCGAGGAACTGTAATAAACAGCGAAGGCAATAGTTTTAGTGAAGAAACAGTATTTTTCATTTTTCTTGCGAATTGCCGTTTAATTGGATTTTCAGTAGTAGTTCAATCTATTCGGCAAAGTTTTGATTTGAGAGACTATTTTTGAGAAAAGCAATTTTTCGAAATACTTGTATTTTACTATTTCATTGTTCACAATGGAATGTTTGATTCAGTTCAATATTGTTCACATTTTTGTTGATTGAGTAAAATCCATTTTCTGAACCACCATGTAGATATAAAAGTGAATTAAACAGAGGAATGGGCACTTTTGATATAGCAGACTTTTTCGTCAGGTATAACGTTTTTCATATATTCAAAAATAAACTCCTTTTCCTCGTGCGACCTCAATCGGGGCATATTTTTCTGAGTTCTATGGTTTATGAGTAATCATTCGAAAATATCATTACTTTTAATCACAATCAGCTTGGAGAGTGACCAATTGTTCACACAGAAGAAAGCAAGGTGGTGAAAACATCTCCAACCTCGTCTTCTTCTATTTGAAACGTCATTCTGCTCATCGGAAGTCATGTGTTCTGGTCCCCCTTAACGTGTACACACCAATGCAGTTATACAAAACAAGCTATTTGACACGAAATCACAGTTATTACTCACTATCGCAGTACCAAAAGGACAGGAAATATATAGATACGCAATTTCTTCTTTGAGAACGCTAAACCTCTTCAAAAACTACGGCATTAGTTTCCAGAAATAGTACGCTACCGTTTTATTTGCCATCTTCTCGAGTACAAAATCCAGCGCACTCCATCGCTCAAGGCCAGTCTTTTTTTATTGCCGTTGATATGTCAGTTCGTAATCCAAACGCTGTCTATTTGCAGTAATCCTCATAAATCATAATTGAGATATGATAATGATTGGCCTGCCAAACACATTCATTAAAATGAAGCAAGAATGTGAAACATATTTCAACCTTTACGTAGGCAATTGACATCTACAAAGAATGACAATCACGACGTGTTGAAAGCTTCATCAAATGTGTCGACATGGAATTTCACTTGATACACAAAATTCATTTTAATTATCCTTGCAAATATTTTTTTCTTGTTCATTGCATAACATTTTTTCGAATGATTCTGAAAAAAAAAATAGTATAGAAACCTCGGCGAAGGAAATGATTAACTTTCCGCCTCGGTATGTGATTATTATTCCGCCACTGAACCTGATCATTCTCATCTGATTGATCTTTTTCAGTAACAATACATGATGAAGAGGTTTTCACAATAATCCTTCCCCAAAAATTATTTATGGTGTTGAAATTCAAATAAAAAACACAGAAACATTCATTAGGAAAATTTTCTAATATGTCAATCAAATTTTCATCACTTTGGAACGGCTTGTTCGATCCTCAACAGATTGAAAATTAAAACATATAAACTCTACTTGTAATTGATATATATTTCTGCATCTACTTATTAGGTATATATGTATTGATGAAAGTGAATATTTTCCCATACAAAACAAAATTTATTAACTTTAATTGGTCAATTGACCGGTAGATTTTTAGCTGATTCAAGACAGACGCATTGAATTAATATAAAAACGATGATAAAAGCAAACCAGTGTTGATTTAAAAACTCGAGTTCCTTCCAAACGATTACACAATTTGGAAAAAGATGACGTCATTGGTGTGTATTCTCTCTTCGCATATACTTCATTTGAAGTCGATATCTTGCCCCGTTAGAAAGTGTGAAGGGAAAGGTAGAACTTTGTTTATAATGAAAGTGCTTCAACATTCTTTTGATTTTTTTTTCAATTTGATTTAATATACATCTCTTTCAGTATTGAATGGTATCATTTTGAGGAGTTTATTTCAAAATTGTTCGATTAACGGATTCAAATCAAATTATAGATGCTTGACTCCAGATACGTTGATCAAATCCAATTATGAAATGCGAAATACTGTTCAGAAACTGGTAATTTTGACAGATTTGAAAAGACTATGTCTGTGAAATAATGGCCAAGTACATATTTCTCGAATCAGATTTAAAGTTATCACCCAAAATATATGGAAAAGTTAATAAAAAGTGAATATATTGAGTCTTTTGTGATATTTCGAAAGTACTATGTATCGTGGGAAGTTATTAGTTGACTTAGCAACACGTGATTCACCAGGTGAGTTATTTCAATATTGATTCGATATGGTTACAACCATCATATTTTTTCCTCAGTTGCAAAAGTGCGGCGGCAAAATAGCTCAAGGAGGGGAACACAAAATGCAAGTGAGAAACAGGTGAAGACAGTTTGTAATTTTTCATTGAAAGTTAAATCGCATTAAAAGGAGTATACGAATGGAGATGAATTAATATAACTTGCACGAAATTATTATCATTGAAAGGAATAATAGCCAAATAATGTACTTTTGAACCATTGAAATCATTCATGCGCCTTTTTTGCGTGAAAACTTGAACACACATCTTTTGTAAAAAGAGTTTTTCAAGATGAAAATTTTGCCGAATGTTCTCCAGATCATTTTTATTTTTCACGAAATATTAAATGATGTACTGAAATCTCAGTAAAAATTGATGTTCCTCAATGAGATGGTAATATTGAGACAGGTGATTTATGGAAAATGTGTGAAAATATGAAATATACAAAAAACGTATTTGATAAGTCGCAAACTTTTAGACATCGAAGTGAACATTTTTTTATCCTGAAGTAGAAATATTAGCGCTGGTGTCAGTGCAGCCGAATTTTCGAAAACTTACTTATTCTTCTCAAAAAAAAATTGAAATACTCATATTTATTTTTTGTGCATTGATGTCTTGAGCAATTGAAAAACTTTTTTATTTTTAGGAATTTTCACATACTTCTTGCGAGTAAATTGAAGCAAAAATATAACAGAAGTTTTTTAAAAACATTGTCATAGGTTGAGATCAATAGGACACGTAATAACCGCACCGAAATTAAAAGCATGTGTCTCCCGCTTGCACTTTACCCAGAAGATAAGCGCGCGCAACACGAAATGTGAAAACTCGTTCAAGTTGGGGATCTTAATATGATGTGATGTTCACTGTTAGTGAGCAGAATCAACAAGAGTGAAAAAAGGTTTTATCTACAGTGTCACCATTAAAGTTTCACTTCGGCACCTGTTTGTGCTTTAAATTTAACGTAAAATGATGCCGCCAACTGCGACCCACTGACGTTCAGTGTTTGTCAAATTCGCCTTTTTTTTCCTAAAAAAAAGTGAAAAAGTGCTTTTCTAGATCTAATTCAACAAAAAGTTACTCGAAAAAGTTGTGTCTACGGCAATTTTATATCCATATGCCTTTAGTTGCCTCTGCTTTTTTGAAATCAAAGGTTTGTTCAAGAAAATAGCCAAGTGATTGAAACTTTGCACCAGGCATGTGGAAATTTTTATAGTAAATTTTTGATTTCTCTCTAAAAATGTCCGTATAAGTAATAATGTATCAAAAAAGTAAAACTCCATGATGAGTTTGTTATGTATACATGAATTGATGACAAGTAACCGAACCTGTTTTTTAAAATAAGGGGATATCTGTCAAAAATAAGCGAAACGTTAACTTGATCCTAGTTATATCTGGAATCACAGGATATATATGAAATACCATGTTCTGATTGCCATAGAACATATGTAGGCCAGACCAACAGACGTGTGACAAGTAGAGTATACGAACATCAACTTGCTGTCCGAAAATCAGACCCATCTTCAGCTCTGTCCAAACATCATCAAGAGACAGGACACAATATAGACTTTGCGAACACTAAGACCATCGCCACAGCAAAAACACTACAAGCTCGTATAATTCGCGAGGCCATCGAAATCGAGAAGCGATCTTCCTGCTTAAATAAACGTGACGACGGCCAGAGACTTCCAACTGCATGGAAACCCCTAATTTCCAGATGCCCAGTCCCCACCAAGACATCCGACGGTCCTTTAGTAGCACCCGCTGCTATAAATCCTACCCAACATCCCTCGATACCTCAGTTCGATCTAAGGAGTAGGCAGATTGAGACCTTAGAAAGAACTCGTGACAAGACCTGGGGAGTAGGCAGATTGAGGCCCCGGCGTCAAGTAACAAACCCTTGCCCCCTGTGACAACACCTGAGGAGTAGTCAGATTGAGACCTCAGCGTGAAGTCACATTCACCTCTTGAAAATGGCTCCAACATTGGAGCCGAAACGTCGAGAACAAAACTCCAGACGCGGTTCAACCCGAACTCAACAACAACATATATATATATATATATATATATAAATATATATATATATATATATATATATATATATATATATATATATATATATATAAATTTTGAGTTATAGACCCTCCCCCTTGACCTGGTCCTGGATCCGCCACTGCTACTATTGATTTATTATATATTTATTCTCAACAAAATATAAAAATGCGATAGATATGTCTCTTGGCGGCAGTATCCTGAATCTTCCTTCGTGGATGTCCTCACTCTAGACTGGAGCTCAGAATATTTCCATGCTTTTCCGCCTTTTTGACTAAACATGACAGTTTCATCAAAGGTACAGGAAGATAATGCTGAGGCCAGCTCAACTCTGGTTCCCAGTTTTTTGAAAATTTTTGGTTGAAGAACCAATTCATATGGTACCATGCAAGGACTTACTATTATCTCCTTGCAGAGCTCCACATCCCATAAACCAGACTCTTATAGTAATAACAGGAAGATTATCAGGAAGTTAATGGAAATGAGAAGTGTCCCTCAACGTTTCTCACATATAATTATATCTTCATTAACAGATAATACTCGATTTCAATAAAATACCTGTTATAAAGAATGGTGGAATTTTTTTTCCAGAAAAAGAAAGAACACTTCTAGAATATTCATTCGATTAATTAGATGCCAAATTATCATTTTCCATAATAAATTTGCGTAAATCTGCTCTCCTTCTCAATAAAAATATTCAACAACTTGGGAGCCCACATCAGTGTTGATAGGGGAGCCCAAGCGGGGATTTCGGGATATACTAAAGTGCAGCAGATTAATATACAGGGGGATACCTTGTACCCGGTTGAGTACTTCCACCATATATGAGCCCTATATATATATGGCCACCCTTCAAGGATAAAGGATCAGATTAGTAAAAAAAATTGATCATCTGAAATTCTCGAGCGCGTGACATTAAGGTAGGTTGAGTTAGTTACATCCTGAAACGTGTATATTCCTCTAATCTAACAATTCGAGAATGTCTTAAAAAAGAAGTAGGGCTAAAAAGTTGTAAAAAAAATCATCTCGACATTCTCGAGCTAGGCTAATTTCATTTTTTATTCTGAAGGGAATAATTCAAGAATTGCATAAAATATATAATCTGACGATTACTATTATTATTAAGTCGAAATAATAAAACTTCATCGATAAATTTTGATGTGTGCAGCTACGTGATGCCTGTATTTCCCTCTCCACTTTTCTATTTCTCTCTCACTATTTCTTTCTTTATCTATTTCTCTTCCACTCCGTCCCCACTCTGGTTTCTGTTGCCATGATGCCATGACAGTTGATCACACTCGTTGGTGGCATGATATTGTTTACACCGAATATCCACGTTTTAAAATTTTAAAAATTCAATTGCTTGAGTATAACTCTTTCTTATAAATACAAGTATTCTACTGAAAAATGTTTACACTTGTTTCATTTGCATGCTTTTTCCTGAATTTTTAAATTAATTGAGTTCAATGATTAAAAAAACTTCAAATTGGCAGAATAGGCGAATCCCTCCAGATAATCGTCAGATTATAAGACTGCAACGGCTAGGGCGTAAAGATGAACCATATATATCTTAATCTGACGCGCTTGTGTATTTCAAAATGACTTTTTTTTTCACATTCTAATAACGGCCGCGAGTCTGCGTCACATCCAAACCGTCAGATTATTAGATTATTAGAGCTTTTTTTAGGTTCACTTAACATCCCCTCAGAAAATCTGACGCGCTCGAAAGATTTTTTTTTCATTTTCAACCCTTTCGTACGACCACTCCCATCATGAAAACAATCAGATAAACATACGTACATTTTCAAAAAATATGTAGGACATAGATGATATCAATATCTGACGCGCGAAAATCTATAGCCGCTTTCCCCACCGATGAAAAGGTATACATTATATAACATTTTTTTCTTTTTATCATCTGAGCTTCGTGGGCTCTCCTACTATGTTAGAATACTTACGGAGAATGTATCCACTTTAAGCTTCAAATTTGTGAAAACTGAAGAAAATATTAGTCACGCTACTCGCACATGCGATTGCACACGGGGTACAAACAATATCCAAAATTAGTCTCGATAATATTTTGATTCAGGATAGAGTTGACATACGAATTTCAGATAGAATAAATGAAAACATCTAGAAAAAATAAAAATCAACCTTGTATGTCATTTACATTTTTTAAAAACGTTCCCGAACTCTGTGTGAGGTCAACAGTGATTCACTATTCGAACAGAACAGAAAATCTTCAAGGAAATAACGATATCTACCTCTTTTTCGCCCATAAAAAACCTATACACACTGATTCTTGTCAAGCCCTGAGTGGAAAATGAAAACAATACTTGAAAACAGCGGTATTGACACAAATATGTATTCGAGTCATTCAACTCGATATGCAGCTACTTCATCTGCCTCTTGATCTGCCTTCACATTAGTCGTTGATATTGATGCGATAAAAAATTCAGCAGGCTGGACAAATTCGTAAGGTATTTGGGAAATTCTACAACAGGCCTGTTGCGAATGATAATCACGAATTTGCAAAAGCTATTACAAGCTCAGAGAAACTTCAATTTGCTGTTATTTGTTCGGTATATTGAGAAAAAATTGTATACATTGCTGTCATTCTTCAATATAGACATCTTGTTATATATGAATATATTTAGGAACTATTTGTACATACTTATTTCAATGATTTTGGATACAATAAATGAAGGGATATTACAGTTTCAGATCGATATTATATTTTCTTCCTCAAACATCGACAGTGTGTAATTATTGAGGAGGACAACGGAGGAAAATTGTAAGATTGACTAACTTACCTAAAGCAAGATCAATCTCGAATTTTCGAGTTGTCCTCCGAAAATAATTACAATCCTTCCCCTACTATATAATCCATCAGAGTGATCTAAAAAATCACAAAAACGAAGTGAGATGTCAGGGCCAGGCTGATTAAGAGGTAAACAGCAGTTTTTTGAGGTTTCTCGCCATTAATAGTACCGATCGACAAATGTGAATCACGACACTACAGTGTGTGTAGAGTTATTTTCTGAGGACAACTAGAGAAACTGAGATTGATCTTCCTTCAGGTAAGTCAATCAATCTCACAATTTCACGTTTTACTATCATTTGCGTGGAGGTGTAACGGATTAGCAAGCGTTGTACGGAACTCTATTATCACCGTGGAATTAAATTGGTTAATAATACACGTGGTGAAGTTTCGGTGATCGAAACTTTTCAAATAGAAATTTCATCTTCTTCAAGAATCTGTTTGAAGAATTACCCTAACTTCAACGATTTTTAATAGATATGGAACGAATAATTTTCTTACTAATTTGGATTGGATAGGTTGAACATTCTTCGGCGCATTATTCTCCAGTCGTCGCTTGTTTGGTTACTTCTTCAGTTTCTTCATTGGATTCTTTCTATGCACCGGAGATTCTTTTACTCGTTCTGGGGCTTCTATCTCCTACATACATACAAGATACTGGTCTGATAATCTCTGGAGCAGTAGCAGCTCCAAGATATAACAGGCTGAACACCATTCCGGATAGCTTTGGAGCTGGCTGCATCCATCTTAGCAATCCTAACACACCAAACATTGCTAAGATATTTTTTCTCATATTCCCAATGATTTGATATTTTCATTATTATTGCATGGATACCCTGAAGTGACCTCAAAACAAACTCCCCCTAGACCTAAATGCATACCTTGTAGTTGGGTATCTGGTATCATTATTGATTTCTCACTTCGGAACGCTGTTGTGTAAAATGGAAAATGAAACTCATAGTATCAGATGAAGAATATCAAATCTATGAATAGAATCCACAAAAGCAGTTTATTGTATGTGGGACCTCTTCATAACTTCTATCATTATGTTGAACATCTTCAGACATATTGGCCATAAAATCAACCAACGCTTTGGAAACACCTCGCTTTGTCATCATCGGATTCCAAAGTACTACCACATCTGAAGATAGAAGAAAAGACATCACAAAATTCATAACTGCAGATATCAATAATATTCGAGTTTACTTGAATTCTGAAGTATATCCTTATGAGCGATGCAATTTGGAGTTCGATGGGAAACGTAATGAGCATGAGTGAATATCTAATGTATATTGGGCAATATCGTGAGAATCCACTCTTCATCATCGATTGTTCACATCAATCTAATGTCACAAAATCAACAACTATCGATATAAAGGTTGAATTTGAAACCAGGAAGACTAATTTTCCTGACAACACCCAAGCAGTATATGCTCTCATTTCGCATGATACATTTCTAACATAAAATGCATTGGATATCTCAGTTCACAGAAAATATTGACACATAACTTTATTGATACTCTTATATCATTGATAGTAATTTTTTTTTCATTATATCTTTGCATGTTTTCATTTCCTTTTCATTTTTAGTTTGTAATCATTTTTTCGATATTATTTAATGGGAATTGAATAAATAAAACTGAAAATGATACTGCGATGTGTTTCATTTCATATTTTGGTACATATAAACAATGCAGAATTATTTCTTTCTCATATTCATCGTCTGCACGGACCATTTTTTGAATGATCCATTGTGGTAGATATGGTTGAAGACGGTACAGGAATCTTCTCAGCTTCAATTCAATCATTGTCTCATGAAGATGACTCAGATCCAATGTCCCAGCCAAAAATTTGTCATAAGCTTCCACGTCACTATTGTAGTTCTCAGCATCACGAAGACACAATTCAATCCGGTCTTCATCAAAGCACATAGTCAGGTCATGAACGGTTGCATGCTCAGCATTCTCACTCAACGCCTTCAGTTCGGAAGACTGTGGAGAGAGGTGGAAAAAAAAAGGTGGTACACCAAGCAGAATACTTCGGGTAAAAAGGGTTTTATTCCCAATTGGTCGAATCGTATGACAGATAATGTTGGAAATAGAGTGAGTTTCTAAAAAATGAAATCAGGAATATAAATATTATGCCTTACTTCTAGCTTATTGATATATTACACATCTAGACCAGACAAAAAAGTTCAATTCAATTCCTTTTCTCAATACCGCTAAGGTTCCAGAAAAACTTGTTAGAATTTCCAATGCGCAAAATCAACCACGAGTTAAATCCCAGACGGATCGTAAATTGTTGAACTTTTCACAATAATGTTTCTCAGATAAGGAAAAGAATAAAAAGTTTGTTTGAATTACACCAAGAAAGTTACTTACTGCGCCATCTCTACGCGAATAGACTAAGCAAACTAACGTCGATAATTCTGCCGATACAGATCCCGAGCATTTAAACGGGGAAAAAAGGTTAACGAAAAGATGTAAACAAACATGGTACAGGAAGTATTTAAAAATGATGACAAACGAACAACGAAAACACTTTACGATTACTGGCAGTGGCAGTAATCACAGTAAAAATATACAGCATTTTCTTTCTCTTCGTGTGAAGACGATTGCGGATACCAGCCATTGAAACGTCGTGAGTACATTCAACCTGAAACTTTGGTTTCAACATTCGTTTACATTACTTCATATTTTTTTATTCAAATATTTTCACTCTGCTATATCAAATTCGATATCTCAGTTTTTTTGTCACAACATTATTCTCTTCGATCAATCATAACTTTGATTTTATTGTTCGACCAAAAAATCCATTCCAAACTTTTTTGTTTGGATTTGATTGCTTTACTTGATTGCACTCAGCAAGAAACATTGTCACCCAAAATATATATATATATATATATATATATATATATATATATATATATATATATGTTACAGTGAAGGTTTTCACGGATGCTTGAGTATGCGGAATTGGTTTTCTGGGGTTTATCCGTTGGTTTGTCGGTATATTGACTTTCGACGTTTCGCCAACATCTCAGTTGGCATTTCCGAGAA
>JAVJAQ010003448.1:109776-293718 GCA_032362365.1 Zygogramma bicolorata | reverse complement strand
TTCATGTGTCAATTTTACTCCAAAATATTCATGCCTCAATTTCATTATCCCAAGTTACAAATTTTTGAGTTAACCCGTTCAAAAAATAAAAGGGGGAGGACATTAAAGAAAAGCACTGTATACTTAACAGACAACTCAGGTACGACAACAAACAAAATGAAGGACTAAAAACATGAAATTCATATAACCACCGACACATTAATGTGGGTGCCCCTTTGAAAGAAATCATTGCAGATTTATGGTCTTCTCTTGTCACATCGAATCTCGATCGGGTTAATGATTTGAAACCTGATATACATATGAATGGAATTTTTATCTATACGAATTATAATTTCAAATGTAAAGATATCAATGAATGTACCTGGAAAAAGATAATTACTTCTGAGCGTATGGTTTTATCTAGGATTATGACACAGTTGATAAGCTTTTTAGCACGTCGGGGACATGTTTTGGATGATAGTTCAGATATCAACTACTTGATGAATATTATACCATGCTTGAGTTGTATTATAGTGAATGCAATTCGATAGTCAAATAGTCACCAAACGATACCAATAGTGATCAAAGATCGTAAACTTTCACCGCCGGAGGTAACTGGTTCTGGTATTACAATGTTCTTGTTCTCACAGTAAATACTACAGTACCTTCATACTACTACGTACTGTGAGAACGGCAACATTGCTTCCGTTACCTCATAGACATAATGCCTACCACAGCTGTAGGCGAAACGTCAGGTGTAAAAACCTGTGGACCACGGCAAACAAACCCGAAAAACACCCCAGAATGCGATACCAAAAGTGAATTGGTGTGATGGGATTAGAGTGATGGAACTTCCTCGTCGATATTCATCTGCTACCTCCCATTTCCTCATGAACGAAAGTACAGTTTCGTCGAATAGTTGATAAAACAACATTTCGACGCAACTCACGGCCGCACTTTCGGCCATTTAAGTTCGCGCTCGGTGGCGCGGAATATTTAGTTTCGTCGGTAAATCGTCTTTCTTCTCTCGAGTTGGCGTGTGCCCCTTTCACTAATCGATTAAGGTGCCGCTGCATGTCGTGCGATGCGTGAACCAAATCGAGAATCGTGACAGCCGTGACGCGTCGAGCGTGGCGATGGGGCTACTAGATGGAACGCTGATGCAGAGTTTAGCGGAAATTAAGTAATCAAAAAATGTTTTTAAAAGAAATGGTTTCATTGAGAATACACATGAAAATGAAATTATAAATAATTCAGTTGGTCCTACGTGCCAGTTATCACATCACTCTCCGGCAGCCATCTTAGATTCGAAATTTATCCTAGCGTACGGTATTTCATTTGATACCCACATTGAAGGAATTTTGAGACAATATGTATATAATCCAGCATTTTGTTAGCGGCCATATCGAATTTGCTTTTTTTTCATAGGATACTACTAATCTACTAGTCAAGCGAAGATATCTTATTTGTATCCAAATGATGTTATGATGTATTGAGACGTTTGAAAGATATCCCAAAGATGTATTATTTATACCTTATATAATGCATCTTTGAGATATCTTGAAAATATACTTCATAAGACCAAATCCTCAACATAGGATAACTGATAAATGTTCTCAAGTGGAACGATGAAAAACAGTTTTTGTAAATATAATATGTATATTGAAGAAAATTAAAAACAATATATTTTTGATGTCGTTCTTACGTTTGAATGGGAAAAGACATTCAGATATTTGTTCCGTACTTTGCTGTGTTTTTGACCTACAACAATCTGGAAAAATAAAGATATAATAAAGAAGTGTCAAGAAAGGTATAGTAGAATGCCTTTATGATAGAACAAAAATTATATGTAACTCACAAGAAAAACTCAATGGAGAGATAAACTTCACAAAATCAGCATTGAAAGGAGTGGATATCCAGAAAAATTCATATAAAAAACTTCAACAAAAATTGAAAATCCGAACACAGTCCACAATGAAAACATACAACCTTCACAAAATACACAATCTATATCAAACATTATACCTTATGTCCCTCGTCCATCTGAAAAGATAAAACGGATCGGCAACAAATATAATGTTAGAACAAGATTCAAAACAACGAATACTTCACGGTCAAAACTGACACATACCAAACAAAATAACACAACGGAAAACACAAAAAATTGTATTTATCAAATTCCTTGTTCGTGCGGTCAAAAATATATCGGTGAAACGTCTCGACTATTGGAAGTGCTAAACAGTGAATACAAGATGTACATCAGGAACAGACGGATAGCTGGTTCTAAATTATCAGAATACATTCTTACTGCCATGGAGATCACACAGTAGAATAGAACGACACTAAAATTATGACGAAAGAGAGCAATGGTAGGAAACAAAAATGAAAGGAATTTGCTTTCATCACGCTGTCTGGTGAAGAATGCATATCTATGAGTTCGCTTGATATGGATCGCGAATGGCTGCTCTTCCTGAAGGACAAAATGTTATATCAGATTTGAAATATTTGACAAATGTCAATTACGAAGATTGCCAACAAGATATATTTGCATTTGAACAGGAATTCGAGTATTATTATTATATCATTTCTATTTTTTTTTGACAGGTAAAATTTGGGATAACGAGAAGTTGCTGACTGATTGGACTTCCAGAAAGAACTGTTTTTCAATAGACGCAGCAACTTTTCGGGGTAGATTGATAATCTGCCCTTCTACACTTGTATAAATTCCAATATTGAATCTTATTTTTTCAGATTGTGGTAGGTTACAAACCCAGAAAACTGCGGAGCAAATATTGATCCACCACGAAATAATGACGTTCAAACAGTACATTCAGATAATCTTGTATCATTTATGAATTTGAACCGCGGGCACTAATTCCGATAGCTTTCGTGCTCAATGCGCCGCCTCTAATTCTTGATATGAAATTCATAACCTAAAACCTAAACTTCGTTTTGTTGTCGCGGGTGCTCGATGTGTATTTTGTTTTCTGTTTGGTTACCAACTGGAAATTCAATAATAGTTTTATTATTTTTACTATAATAGTAGTGTAGGTCTTCTGGTGATATCAAACCTGTTGAAAGTATAAAATTTCTAGGCATAAACATCGACAAAAATCTCAATTTTTGCGATCATATTGATTACCTGAATAAGAGACTGAGTAAATCAATATTTGCAGTGAGAACGGTCAGGGGCCTGTTTCATAAAATTACAAGTCTTGCAGCTACAAGAGAAAGACAATGCCGGTACAGGTGAAAAACGAGTAAAAAACAATTATTTATCATCGTCTTTCTTTGTGTTTCTCTTGTAGCTACAAGACTTGTACGTTCTTGAAACAGGCCCCAGGAGGCAAGTGGGAAGAGACGCTGCACTAAACGTCTATTACGCCTATTTTCACAGTCTTCTATCATGGTATTGAATTCTGTGGATCTTGCAGAACAGTTCACAGTACTCTCATTCTTCAGGAGAAGGCAATCAGAGCAATTTGTAATTTAGGGCCGAGAGAATCATGTAGATCTCACTTTCAACGATTGAAAATTTTCACAGTTATGAATCTATACATATACAGATTATTATTGCTGATCTTCCAAAATCACAGTACAATAAACATGCCCTTCTATTTTCACAATCACAATACCAGACAGAAAAATATGTTAATGTTGCCCAATATCAGATACGAGTCTAATCGAAAAGGGCCTCAATACACAGGAGTAAGAATATTCATCATATACCCAGGACGATACAGGAAATTGATAATTTAAAATTATTCAAGGAAAAAATACGCGAACTTCTCAGTTCACATTCCTTTTACTGTTGAGATGAATTTTTTTATTGCCGGGTCTGATACAATTCTAACAATGATAATGTTTATTTATAGTTTGATTATAATTTATTATAATTTATTTTTTTTGTATTTTGTTTGTGATTTTCAATGTATATGCTCGCTAATTCACATTTAATGATTATATCTTTTTATTTTTCTTTATGGATATTGAGAAATAAATTATCTATGGATTATCTATAAATTATCTAAGGTTAAAAATGAAGAGGAGTGGTTTGCGGAAATGCTATATGCAGCCAAGCAACGATAGCCATGCAGCTGGACTCAAGTGAAAAAGCAACAGTAAATCTAGTTCCGATTCTCGGAACATGGACTCTGCTATTTCACCTCATAATAGTGAAATGTATGATGAAGATACTCCGGAAGAAAATAGTTCAGACAGCGGTTCTATCAGTGATTTGAATCTCTGTAGGTTTCACAACGGATCAGAAATTCGAAAACAACACTGGTAAATCGTTTCGAGTGAAATTTCTCATGTAACTAGATAAAAAAGATTATTCGATAGTATCTTTCAGATGTTATCGAAAGATATCTTCAAAAGGTTGTTGTGAATACATTCCAACTGAGCAGTGGCGTACAAATATTTGTTGCTATTAACAATATTGAAAAAGTAAATTATCGTAAGAACCTCTCTAGAATACGTTCAAATTTGAAAAGATGTACACTATCGTTTATAGAATTCCAAGATCTTTCAAACGATGTGCGACTCGCCCCCAGTTCTCTATTAAAATTCCAAGGTTTGTTCACCCCTATGCTCCGGGGTTGATGTGACGACGCTGTAAATGGGGAAAAAACTGTTCTCCATCAAATAAAAATCGACAATGTCTGAGCGTTTTTTCAATGATTTGCGAGATTAGTACCCAAAACCTCCATGTCAAGTTTTTGATGGCACACCCTGTATTTAAGACGTCTTAAAGATATGTAAAAGATTCATGCGTACATCTTTAAGGCATCATAAATGTCTTGAATGGGATACATTTGAGATTTTTTTAAGATTCCTTTGTGCTATCTGGTTACCCATATTGTAGAGGTTGTGAAAAAGAAATATGTAACCCATCATTATGTAGGCGGCCATGTAAGTTCATGTGTTTTCATGGCGAACTCCATTCTATCAGTCAATCTCTTTCATTTTTCACCCGTATTGTCATAGTTGTGAAAAAATATACCAATTTTTTAGCTGAGACCAAATTGGATTAACAATGATCAGGATATATTAAATTGTATCGGCTTCAGAACTAAAGGTGTATACCAAATTTCAGATCAATTCGTAAGTAGGAAAGGGGTCGAATTTCAAATAACAAATTTGACCCAAATGAATGAATGATCAACCAGGGCAATCTGAATGAAACCGTTTGATTGAAAAAGTGAGCATTATTTATGTATCGTTAGAACCTCACGAATACGATTGTATTTCTCAAAATTTGGCACCATCAAAGTTCCATACAATCATACCCTGATATGGGTTAACTGGCTCATTTAGTAGAGGGGAATTTTCAGAGTCGCGAAAAATGATATTTTTGTTCCATTTCAGAAAGAACAGCAAAAAATTTTTTTTATGCAGATTAGCCCTGTAATGTTCAAAGAACACCGCGTGATTCAAGAGACAGGAGATATGAATTAACATTCACTTTGAATTTTTGAAATTTGAAAGCCTCAGGAAAAACCTCTCTCGGCAAGGAGTTCCAAAGCTCAGCTATTCTATTGAAAAAAGATCCCATAGCAAGAGAGGTTCGACAGGTCTCCAAATTCACAACAAAGGGGTACTCGTGTACTCTTCGAGGCCTCCGTGTAGATATTGCCAAGGGTGGAACGATTGATAACAATTCAGAAGAGCACCGACCGTGAAAATACCTATAGAAGAGAGACAAGTCTCCGACCCTTCTACGATGTTCCAATGAGGTGAGCGAGTCTGTGAGCGAAGAATCACCAAGAAGACGGATTGCCTTCCTCTGAATAGAATCGAGAAGCCTCAATAAATGTTTTGATGCCGAACTCCACACATGAGAGCCATATTCCAAGACAGGTCGTATCTGAACCTTGTAGATCATTAGAAGCTGACGAGAGGTGAAGTATTTCTTCGTACGAAATAGAAATCCAAGTCATATAAAATTTGCTCGGACTATGATCAATTTTCATAAATACGGATAAACGCATAGAATGGATTTGCGAAAACTCTTTTGTCGAAGGTTCCCAAAATTTCTCAATTTTTCACAATCGGTAGTTATTGTGTGTAACGAAATTACCTTCGATATTCCTGTGATTGCGATAGCAATTTTTATGTTTCCAGAGTGTGCCTCCCTAGTGCCTATATCTTCCTTCCATATGAAAACAAACTGAGATGTGGAAAATGTAGATTTTCATGAAGTTAATTCCACTCTATTCCCTCCTGACTCCCACACGTACAGTCACATTCTAAGCGAATCATTATCGCCCTGCTTCAATTTTGAACTGATAGAGACCTGCTACAAGTTCCTTCCTAGTGTGAATTTCAAATCACTCTACTGGTATAGTAGTTTTCACAATAAATGGTATTGACTGAAGGATTATAATAAAACCAATTAGACCCTTGAGTTGTAAAATCCGAGATGCACATCATAAATGTAAAAGGACCGGATTCAGGTAATTTTGTTTCTCAGAGAGGGATTGTAGATTACGGACTTTAATAGCAGAGACTTTATACCCCAACGTACAGAATAGGCAGTATGTGGCGTCCGTGGATAAAAAGTAATAGTGCTTCTTCCAGTGGTTCGTTAAAGAAGAATCACTTATCTTGTGACGCGAAAATCATTATAAAAAATGTGTATAGTTCCTTATTTCAGCAAGGATATAACGCGGATGCTGCAGCAAAAGTAACCAGTAATTTGACGAAGGTGCCTCTTACTTCAGTTAGACGAATTGTTGAAAATTCCATGGAATCAAGAAAAAAGCGTAAAGATTTCGGTGTCACAAAAAGTCTAGACGACTGGGAAAAAGACTTGATAAGGCAAAAAATCTACACTTTGTACGATGAGCAGCGTGTCCCTTCAAACAAAAGTCTGAAACAGCGGCTCATTAATGACGAAACTCACATCAACTGTGGCCTCACTACTCTTTGGCGAGCTCTGTCTGCAATTGGCTTTAAATATCGCAAAATTGACAAGAGACAAGTATTAATGGAATCCATACGTTCAATAAACTGGTGTTCTGAATATATAACGTCAATAAGCAAATACCGTTCTGAAAATCGGCCAATACTCTACCTCGACGAGACGTGGTTTGACACGCATGACACCCCTTCTAAAGGATGGTCTGATTCCTCTGATGAGTGTAAAACAAAAGCACCATCAAATGAAGGAAAGAGAATCACAATATTACACGCAGGATCAGAAAATGGTTGGATCCCAAACGCTATGTGGCTTTCTGCCAAAAATATTGAGGACTCTTGTGTTGCTCACGAAGATACGACAGCAGAGCTTTTTGAAGATTGGTTTAAAAGTTGTCTGTTACCCAACATTCCGCCAAACAGCGTTATAGTAATGGACAACGCAAGCTATCATAGTCGACAATTGCAAAAAATTCCTGGCTCAAAGAATACGAAATTGGAGATTCAAAACTTCATGGCTGCAAATGACATATATTTTGAGGAAAATTATACAAAAAGAACTTTTACAAGTGCTGCAGTCATTTTTTCACTTTAAGTGGTAGTGTGATAGAATCAATTAGGAACTGTATGAATGACATTCATACCGAGAGTTGGAAAAGTTCTGTTAGTCATGTTATAAATGTTGAAAACTCGTACCTTTCTGTAAAATCAATTGCGCCAATTATAATTAATTTAGATGAGAATAGCGATAGCGACACTGAACTAAATATAGAATAGAATTGTAACATTTAAATAAATAACTTTTATCTACACCCGTACTCTAATAATACACTTACATGCCCACAACCCGTTTTATAATGAAATCCATTACGATACAGATTTTCATTACGATACAGATTTTCAACCAATAGAAACCCATTATTTTTCAATCAAGCATGATGTGCAAGCTTTGCATTTTGACGTTTGTCAAGTCAAAATCAGAAGGTATTGAATTTTTGAAGAATTCAGTCAATTTTCGATAATCGAATGAAAATGTCTTATAGCAGTGATATAGAAGAATTACCAGCGACTCCCCCACAGATGTCTTAGACAAGAAAAAAATACAATCGAAAGGATTATATATTTCATTTGACAAATGCAATACATATGTTCTTATTTACTATTTAGTCGAATGTGCTTTCATGGCCGAGTGGTCAGCGGCGCGGGCAGTGATTACAAACGTCTCGGGTTCAATTCTAGACCTCGGCAAAGACTTTTTTTCATTTTTTTCCTTCTCATTGTTGTATTTTCCGTGGTTATACCATTGATTATAATTCTGTAGAATTTTTCAAAGAAATACGATTGATTACCTACTATTATTGTGTTCAATATAAATACCTAATATTATAATATTTATAGTTCTTCATCATTTATTGGGTGTAGATAAAATAGCGTATGCAACTCTCATGTAATGGTTATTAATACACTCGCATAAACCATACGAAACTCACCTTCGGCTCGTTTCGTATCCCGGTTTATGCTCATATATTAATAACCATCATTACACGATCGTTGCATAATATACTAGTATATCTCCTACATTATGCAGAATTCAAAATTCTTAAGTTCGACCCTGTAGCACATTTGCATCTTTTACCAGATAATTTTCTACACAATGGGATTAAATCGGGTAGTTTATTGCAGTTAATAAGCCAATACCATTTACTGTGAAAAATACTGTAGTGGCTGACGTTACCATTTTAGAAAATGTGTTTTGTTGAGTTACATCGTACGCTTCGTAGTACGCCAAGAATAAGAAGGTACTTATTACAGAAAATAAATTCTGAAGTTGTCTGTATTTGTTATTTTTCTCGTGCAATCGACACTTTCCGAGTGATTCTGTCACGAACGTGGTTCGTCTCAATAAATTCAGGCTGGCAATCCATGGAAACCATTTAATTTTATAGAGGATCGCTCATTTCATTAGTACGAAAGCGTAGAAGGGCCACACCAAAATATTTTTTTTAAATTGTATAATTCTGACTTGCAAGTCAGAATTCTAACCTGTATCTCAGAATTCTGACTTTCATCTCAGAATTCTAACTTGTATCTCAGAATCCTGACTCGCAAGTCAGAATTCCAACTTGTATATCAGAATTCTGACTTTCATCTCAGAATTCTAACTTGTATCTCAGAATTCTGACTTGTATCTCAGAATTCTGACTTGTATCTCAGAATTCTGACTTGTAACTCAGAATTCTGACTTACATTCGGAATTCCTATTTCCACTCGGAATTTCATTATTGTTCTCGGTATAGATATTTCTGATTCTTGATATAATAGTGGACTGTATATAATTGTTTCAAAATCCCTTACTTTTGCGTAGACAGAAAATTATAAGAATGATCGCATCTATCAAAAGTTCTTGATATCAATCTGACAGCCCTTTCATCTTTTTCAAACAAAACTTAAAAATCGAAACGGAATCGTTTACCGAGCAAGGAAAGGTTGATCTGAAGAAATTAATATACAGAGCAAGAATATTTATTTGAGACAATATTTATCTTCTGATTCCAACAACCTCCCACCGGCTAGATAGTTTTCATCAGAACAAAATGGAAGTGGACATAATTTCGTAATTGGTCTAGTAAAGCATCCGTTCATTGTAAGAATTTTTACAACTCGAACCTTGTTATCGGATCCTGGCATTACCTCTACAATGCGAGCTAGTCGCCTATCCAGCGGTGGAATATTATCCTCCTTTACTAAAACTAAATCATTGACTTTCAAATTCTCATATACTTTGGTCCATTTTGGTTTATGTTGAAGCCTGTTTAAATATTCTACGGAGCAACGTTTCCAAAAAGATTGTCTAATTTTTTGACAACACTCCCAGGCCTTTAGCCTGTTGACGGGAACCTCAGATATATCAAGTTACGGAAAAGAAATTGATAATTCTTCTATTAAAAGATGACTGGGTGTAAGACACGAGTAATCTTCTGGATCTGTTGAAATGGGAGGGAGAGGCCTAGAGTTGAGTATAGCTTCAATTTGACATAAAATAGTTGTGATTTGTTCAAAATTCAGAATACTTTTTCCCATAACCCATTTGAGATGAAATTTTGTAGATTTTATACCGGCTTCCCACAATCCTCCCCACTGTGGACCATTGGGGGGTATAAACTTCCACTGTATTTCCTTCGTAGATAAAAAATCATTCACAAAATTTCCCTTTTCTCGAAAAAAAATTTAAATTTCTCTAAGTGAGTTATTAGCGCCCTGAAAATTAGTTCCATTGTTACTGTATATTATTTGAGGTCATCCACGACGAGCTATGAATCTTTTGAGTGTTGAAATAAACGCATCTGTTGATAGACTGGAAACAAGTTCGATGTGAACTGTTTTTATAACCATACAAACAAACAACGAAATATATGCTTTCGATTCGCTGCTTTTCGAAGACGTGATTCCTTCACTGCAATAGGACCGCCAAAGTCAACCCCTACTTTAAGAACAGGACGTACAATAGAAAGTCTATGAGAGGGTAAAGAACCCATTATTTGCTGAGACGACGATGCTTTGAATCTAAAACAAGTAACACAATTATTAAATTCTCGTTTGATTGGTTTCAATCCATTTATCGGGCAAAATCTCAACCTGAGATGAGAAAGAATAGTTCAGAAAATTTTAAGAATGATCGCATCTTTCAAAAGTTCTTGATGTCAATCTGACAGCCCTTTCATCTTTTTCAAACAAAACTAAAAATTCGAAACAGAATCGTCTACCAAGCTAGGAAAGGTTGATCTGAGGAAATTAATATACAGAGCAAGAATATTTATTTGAAACAATACTTATTTATCTTCTGATTCCAACAATTATTATTCATTAATACGTTGTGTGTACTTATGTGGGGGGCATCATTAGAAATGGACACTGTCGAGGTGAGTATAAGTTTCTTTTATTGCACTCAATTCAATGTTTAGAGTACTACTTCATTAAATACGAAAAGATGGATCCATTTACTGATTTTTCAATATTTGTAGTCGACTAGCTTTATGCCTGTATCGTTATCCGAGTTGATCTGTTATTCAACAGATAAAACGTCCTACCATCGTGTTCATTGTATTATTTTGAATCAGTATTCATTACAGTATGTTGTTCTGGTAGGATGAATACTGATTCAAAATAATACAATGAACCCGATGGTAGGACGTTTTATCTGTTGAATAACAGATCAACTCGGATAACGATATAGGCATAAAGCTAGTCGACTACAAATATTGAAAAATCAGTAAATGGATCCATATCTCAATTATTGAAGTAGTACACTGAACATTGAATTGAGTGCAATAAAAGAAAATTATACTCACCTCGACAGTGTCCATTTCTAATGATGCTCCTCACATAAGTACACACAACGTACTAATGCATAATAATGAAATTTCGAGTGGAAATAGGAATTCCGAGTTATAAGTCAGAATTCTGAGATACAACTTAGAATTCTGAGATACAAGTCAGAATTCTGAGATACAAGTTAGAATTCTGAGATAAAAGTCAGAATTCTGATATATAACTTAGAATTCTGACTTGCAAGTCAGAATTCTGAGATACAAGTTAGAATTCTGAGATAAAAGTCAGAATTGTGAGATACAGGTTAGAATTCTGACTTGCAAGTCAGAATTATACAATTCGAAAAAAATATTTTGGTGTGGCCCTTCTACGCTTTCGTACATTAGCACTTTAAGCTTCGCGCGTCTTATCATGCCGTTTGGCGACATATAACTTTCTCACGTTTGGTAGCACATAAAAGTTTATATCCAAGATTATAGGAAATTTCAAGGGTTTCGAAATTGGATAATATAACATATAACTTCAATTCGGAATAATCCCGCTCATTATTCTTCTCTGCCTCTCTAAAAATTATATTTTTTCTACGATTTCTAGTGGAGGAAATAGCAGTATATTAGGTGGCCCTATAGAGTAAGGTTAACCTCATTATTTTCAAATGGAAGAAGATACCCAAACAGGATTCAACAGTATTTTCATGAAACGTTTTTTTTATATAAGTAGTATACATATTCACACGAGAAAGAAGCCATGTAAAGTTCAAATAACACCGTGTGAATCAAGGGACAGGAGATGCGAATCAATATTGATTTTGCATTTCTGAAGTTTGTGAGCTTAATAATTAATAGTTGATTGAAATGGAGTAGTCCCTAAAATGGAAAGTTGTCAATACATTGACCGATAAGAAAATGCATTGTGTGGACTGCGGCTAATGAAATTCTTCACTTATACTTACAAGAGAGCTTTTTTTTTGTAGAAGTAAACTTGACATTTCGATGAGAATTTTGTTGCCTGGCGGGTAATTTCATCTGGCAGTTTTTTGAGTTAATTTGCCGGAAGGCAACTGAACTCGAATCATAAATGTCAAGTTTTCTTCGAGAAAAAAAGCTCGAGTTTAATTCGGTACAATTCAATGAATACAGCTCAGTTTATTCAATTCAACGGAAGATACAATTGTTAAAAACACAATTCTTATATTTCGTTTTCACAGATCAGATATACTCTTTTGTAAACACAAGTGAAAATTTGACAAAGACGCCGTCAAAGATTTGTTTACAATTCTGGTTGCCATGCTTTCAAGAGCATGAATCATCATTGAGCCTTCTCAAGATGACCTGCGGTAGAAGTCCATTGTATCTTAAAGTTGAGTGTAGTAGATTTACGATTCAGAAAAACTCTAAGTCGTCTTCACAATTTAATATTCAAGAGATGTTAGGACGGTGATTCAGTACATGTTCCGAACCTACATAGGTTCATCATCAGCTGAATTTACATTTAATTCTACAATGAAGAAAGAGTAATATAATATTAGTTGATACTATGAAGTATAAAAATTACTTACATGAAGATGAAAAAATTCAATGGGGAAAAAAAGGTCACATGGTGAAGTTTAGATAGACATTAGAAAAAAAATATTAAAACGAATCATGAATATTTTTGTAATTAGGGAAATTTAGGACATCTCTAACACAATGATGACATTAAAATTGGGAGGCTTGGAGCCCTTGTGACCTCTAATATTACATATTCATATGTATACTACTTATATAAAAAAAAACGTTTCATGAAAATACTGTTGAATCCTGTTTGGGTATCTTCTTCCATTTGAAAATAATGAGGTTAACCTTACTCTATAGGGCCACCTAATATACTGCTATTTCCTCCACTAGAAATCGTAGAAAAAATATAATTTTTAGAGAGGCAGAGAAGAATAATGAGTTCCGGGATTATTCCGAATTGAAGTTATATGTTATATTATCCAATTTCGAAACCCTTGAAATTTCCTATAATCTTGGATATAAACTTTTATGTGCTACCAAACGTGAGAAAGTTATATGTCGCCAAACGGCATGATAAGACGCGCGAAGCTTAAAGTGCTAATGAAATGAGCGATCCTCTATAAAATTAAATGGTTTCCATGGATTGTAGCCTGAATTTATTGAGACGAACCACGTTCGTGACAGAATCACTCGGAAAGTGTCGATTGCACGAGAAAAATAACAAATACAGACAACTTCAGAATTTATTTTCTGTAATAAGTACCTTCTTATTCTTGGCGTACTACGCAGCGTACGATGTAACTCAACAAAACACATTTTCTAAAATGGTAACGTCAGCCACTACAGTATTTTTCACAGTAAATGGTATTGGCTTATTAACTGCAATAAACTACCCGATTTAATCCCATTGTGTAGAAAATTATCTGGTAAAAGATGCAAATGTGCTACAGGGTCGAACTTAAGAAATTTGAATTCTGCATAATGTAGGAGATATACAAGTTATTTATTTAAATGTTACAATTCTATTCTATATTTAGTTCAGTGTCGCTATCGCTATTCTCATCTAAATTAATTATAATTGGCGCAATTGATTTTACAGAAAGGTACGAGTTTTCAACATTTATAACATGACTAACAGAACTTTTCCAACTCTCGTTATGAATGTCATTCATACAGTTCCTAATTGATTCTACCACACTACCACTTAAAGTGAAAAAATGACTGCAGCACTTGTAAAAGTTCTTTTTTGTATAATTTTCCTCAAAATATATGTCATTTGCAGCCATGAAGTTTTGAATCTCCAATTTCGTATTCTTTGAGCCAGGAATTTTTAGCAATTGTCGACTATGATAGCTTGCGTTGTCCATTACTATAACGCTGTTTGGCGGAATGTTGGGTAACAGACAATTTTCAAACCAATCTTCAAAAAGCTCTGCTGTCGTATCTTCGTGATAAGCAACACAAGAGTCCTCAATATTTTTGGCAGAAAGCCACATAGCGTTTGGTATCCAACCATTTTCTGATCCTGCGTGTAATATTGTGATTCTCTTTCCTTTATTTGATGGTGCTTTTGTTTTACACTCATCAGAGGAATCAGACCATCCTTTAGAAGGGGTGTCATGCGTGTCAAACCACGTCTCGTCGAGGTAGAGTATTGGCCGATTTTCAGAACGGTATTTGCTTAACACAATGATGACATTAAAATTGGGAGGCTTGAAGCCCTTGTGCCGAATATGTAATATTAGAGGTCACAAGGGCTCCAAGCCTCCCAATTTTAATGTCATCATTGTGTTAGAGATGTCCTAAATTCCCCTAATTACAGAAATATTCATAATTCGTTTCAATATATTTTTTTTAATGTCTACCTAAACTTCACCATACGACCTTTATTTCCAAATTGAATTTTTACATCTTTTCATGTACGTAATTTTTATACTTCATAGTATCAACTAATATTATAATACTTTTCCTTTATTGTAGAATTAAATGTAAAGTCAGCTGATGATGAACCTATGTAGGTTTGAAACATGTACTTAATCACCTTCCTGACATCCTTCAAATATTAAAGTGTGGAGACAACTTAAGGTTTTTCTGCATCGTAATTCTCAATATAAGATAAGACTACCGTAGAACATGGATTCTGGTTTCATCGTGGTTTCGTGGAATTACACTGTATACCATAGAACTATAACATGTAGAACATCGAAGGTCCATTCCAGGACAAACAGTCCCAAATAGATATTGCAGAATTTCCACGATTTGACCTCCAAAATTAACAATAGATTAGATTTTCTCGAAAATTTGCATTCAAATGATGAAATGCTGAAAAATGGCTTATATTTCAACACCTAAGTTGATCTGAACAGATCTTATATTCCTCTCCGTAGACGTTCGAGAAAATTATAAAAAAAACACTTTCGATTTTTTTTTAACAAAAATCATTCAGCTTAATTCGATATTTTCTTCATCCGAACACATACATATTATAACTTCTCTTCCATGAAGATGTTGCTTTAACTCAATTTGTAGTTTAGGTACCCTTTCAACTATCTCCTATTCTGAGAACTTGTTCACAATTTTCATTTCAAACGATATGACAAAGTTGAGTTCTGTCGGTATGACTCTTAGTCAGGATCTCATTTGACTATTCCCCCGGTTTGAGATGGAAAGATCCATCAACAAACTTCTCGAGATTCTGAAGATTTTCTGTGGTTCCTTCGTATGGTTTTGGTTCTACTTCCCTTACCCTCTTTTTTTGGGGGTGTCAGGTTGAGTTTCGGGGACTGGGAAGGTTCTCATCAGACCTATTTTACGACCTCGATCTTGATCTTAGATTCCCTGGAGTTCACGGAACCAAAGTAACAAAAATGTTCTTCCAACTAAATATCGGTATCATCTCCAAGTATTCATATATTTCTTTTACATTTTCGGGGCCACCAAATACCGAATGAATTGCAATTCGACACGCATTCGGCTCATGTCGCTTCTTGCTTCGTTATCCTTCCGTTCTCTCGGGATCGGCTCTGGCGATAGACAAGCCGGAAGTTCGCTAATGAGACTCCTGCATCCCCTCGCGCACTCGAAACTTCGAAGCCAACAACATTACCAAGCATTCCATTACATTACCTCTAGTTGAGCTGAAGCCTTGCAAACTGCATCGGATATTAAAACAATTATGCTAAAACGGACAGCGAACGTCATCCTAGCGGCTATTGTCTTGTCGTTTAACTAGAACCAATTTGTTCAGATCATTTCATGGGGATGATTCGTTGGCGTTCACTGTGTTTCTGCTTCATATCAACGATTTGCTAGAGAAAACATCGTGTTCAATACATATTTTTGCGGACGACAGTACTCTCCATACCAGTTTCTCTTCCAGAGTCCCCATACCCGCACGAGAAACAAAAAACAAAAGCATTACCGTCAATGAAATCAAAGATGACATGGCGAGAAGAAATACCATGGGATAACATCAACTTGGTGGTGGAATTCAATGCTGGAAGGACCCAGGCATGTTTCTACACGAAGAGAGTCGATCTTTCTTTATCTAGTAGTCAGATGTCAGGACTAACTATTCCCACAGTCTAGTATCTCCATGATACTAATTACGAACAGTAATAATCTCTTATGGGAAATCCATATGGGATCGATAGCTAAGGGTGCTTCCCAGACAATGGATTTCTAACTACCTCTCTTGCTCTCTTGCTCAGGGAAAGAGGTTTTTCCTAAAGCTAACAAACTTCAAACATTTAAAGTGGATGTTGATTCGTATCTCCAGTTCCTCGATTCAGGCAGTGTACTTCGAACATTTCAGAATTATAGGGCTTCTCTTTCGTGTCAATCTATATACAAAAAAAATCAATCTCAAATTTGCGTCCTACATAGAGCGGACATGCGATATCTTTTTTCCTAATTTCGAGTTACAACTGTGAATCGAAGTAGTTAATTCCGAATCGTGAAACGAAATTACCACTAATATCGAGTTGTAACTCCAAATGAGCTCAATTTCGATCCGTAACTTGGAATTAGCACTCATTTCGTATCACAACTGTGGAAATCTCGAGTTACGACTCTGTCATTTCCTCTTCCACAAATCAATATTCATATATCAGTTGTTGATTGTTTTTTCCTTTTTTGATTCAGTACCCTTTTCTGCTACAATTTCATGGTCTCGAAATGGTTAATTTCGTATCCTACAAGGTGGAAGTTCCTCAGCAAAGTATGAAAAATTCTGATTAACATGTTTTGTATAGTTTCATAATCAAAAATCAACTTTCAAAAATGAAAACAAGTTAGTCCTCCGAACTTGTCTTCTCGATCTCTCAATCATCACCTAGAAGATGGCAAATGAGACATTGCCGAAACGTTGTGACAATTATTCTTCAGAGGATCAAAACCACAGAACACGGAATGAAACCCGAAAAAACAACTCATCATACTTTGTCCGTGAGAATCTTCATGCTAACATACAGTGTCACACATAAAGTTCGCGACATATGGAAGTTTTTTTTATTAATAGATATAATGAAAATTTGACTTGGCATGATTCAAATTTCATAATTTTGATGAATACGAGACTTCAATGTCATATCTTGCCCAGAAAATACCCGCATTGGCCTGTTACCAGAAAAAGAAATGAATACACCTCCAGAAATTCGTCTTTGTTGTTGCAAAGTTCATCTAGTTTTTTCATTTAATTGTTGAATTGATTCGGTTTTTCAATGTATGGACGTTAATATGTCAGTAATCGAAAAAACGTATTTCTCTTTATTCTTATTACACTCGTATTCCTTTTTTTAGCAGACTTGTATCCCATTAGCTGCAGATGATGTCCGAATATTTTGATGCAGTTTACACCCAACAGTGTGACTGTTGGATGTAAACTGTTAGATGTAGTTATCGAGCAAATAATAACGCTTCTTGAGTTAATTTCATAAATCTTATATTTTTTATTTTCACCATTAGGTGTGTAAATAACATTAAAACAAAATAACTATAACCAAATTCACAACAAAACATCATAACATTCATTGATTTATCTCAATAATCTTATAAAGAACCCGAATTCATCATTCAGTATGCCGTCCTTCCCGTTCTATACAAATTATAGTCCTTTCATTCACAGACTTGGTGGCATTTTTAATAAATAGGGGATTTATGTTAGAACAACACTCCCGAATGGTATTCTCCAAATGTTCTTTGTTTGCAAATGGTCTGTGCTTATACACTTTTTGTTTCAGATAGCCCCATAGAAAAAAGTCCATCGGAGATAAGTCCGGTGATCTCGGTGGCCAATAATCTTCCCAATCTCGTCCTATCACTTTGCCCCTAAACATCTGACTGAGACACTGTTTCACTTCTACCGTTTGGTGGATCGGTGCCCCGTCAAGCTGATACCACAAATTTCGTCTAACACTTAGAGGCAGATTATCCAAAACTTCAGACAACTGATTCATAATGAAATTTTTGTACATGGCTGCGTTCAAATTTTCTCTAAAAAAATATGGTCCAATTATTTGGTTATGTAATAACCCACACCACACATTTGTCTTGAATGAATATTGGTCACGGCATTCTATTACAAAATTTGGATTAGTGTTGGACCACCAGCGACAAACTGTTCCGTTCGACGTGAAAGTTGCCTCGTCTGTCCATAAAATCCTGTAGGGAAATATCAGCGATATCATTTTCTCTCTCACCTTGGAACCAAAAGGAAAATCCTACTCGAATATCGAAATCTCTTGCTTTAAGAGTGTGTATGAACTTTGGCTTATAGGGATGGAATTTATTTTTGTGCAAAATTCTTCTCACAGTTTCTCCGCCAACCCCTGTATCTTCACTAATACTCCTAATATTAGTTTTTTCGTTTTCAACAACGCTCAAACAAACATTGAGTTGTTCTTCTTCATTATACTTTATTGGATTATGTGGTTTCTTGAAACAATTGTCCACAGAGCCAGTTTCTTTGAATGTTTTCAATATCCTTCCCACGGTACTGAAGTGAATATCTTCCTGGATGCCGGCGATTGAAAATACAAGCAACATCTCGATATGGCACATTCTCACCACATAAAAGAACGATTTCCACTTTGTCTTGCGTGGATAACTTTGTACATAAAACTTATTTGTGTATAAATGTACGAAAATATGTACACAAAACAACTCGATTTATTGAAAGCAATAATTTGACATTAACCAAAACTAAAAATTTGTTTCAAAAGCCTACTGAGGGAAAATTTTATTTCGATTTGATCAGTACCTACTATTTTCTTCCCGACATGTTGCATTAGTCTTGTAATGTTTGAAATCACGAAATTTTATATCATGTTCAGTACAAATCGCTAGAACCAAAGTCTTTTGAATAGTTTTGAAACTGTAGGTCAATGTTTAGTTTACAGAAAAGTATGATATTTCGGGTTAGTTTGTAACTGAATTATTGGTCAGAAAAATAATCAAACTGGATAAAAATCTATTAAAAAAAGAAATACGAGTGTAATAAGAATGAAGAGGAATTCGTTTATTCGATTACTGACATATTAACGTCCATACATGGAAAAACCGAATCAGTTTAACAATGAAATGAAAAAACTAGATGAACTTTGCAACAACAAAGACGAATTTCTGGAGGTGTATTCATTTCTTTTTCTGGTAACAGGTCAATGCGGGTATTTTCTGGTCAAAATATGACATTGAAGTCTCGTATTCATCAAAATTATGAAATTTGAATCGTGTTTCGTTCGAATCGATAGAGCGAAAGATTCGAAAAATTAAAAAAATTGGAAAAAAGTCGAAGTGACAGTAAAGAGTCCAAATTTCGAGCAAAGGTATAAAATTGGAAACTGAGCCCTTTTTCTCTTTGGCATTTTTCGAAATTTCCAAAAAAAAACAGATTTTTTGAGGATTTTAGAAAAAAATGTCAAATTTGACAGGTTTAGAGTATTACATGACAAAAAGAAAGAGGCTGTTTTTTACCAATTTTTCAAGCACAAACTAACTGCCAAGCCAAATTTTCATTATATCTATTAATAAAAAAACTTCCATACCTATGTCGCGAACTTTAGTGTTTAGTGGTCAGAAATGTGATAGCTGGAACTTCCAGTTGATCCGCGTCTGGAACAGTTTCCTTGTCAACGTTTTGGTTCCCATTTCGAAGCCATTTTCAAGACTGAGTGACCTTGCGTCTAGGTCTGAGTTGTCTTACTAACTGGGTTTCATCACTGGAGATTGAGGAAAAAACTTCACATAACTTCAAACAAGAATTAGGGAATGTTTCAAGAACTGTATTTCTTGAAGTTAATCAACAACTCAACATCAACATTGTATATAAACAAAATATTCATCGTTATGAAATACAGAGCGTATTTCCAACAGAAAGTGGAATTTTTTTCTCCTTTTATTGTTCATCATCACGTCCGAAGAAATAAATTTCTTTCACGTGTCACAGAAAAGCAAAAAGAGAACCGCTCAGCAAAACTTGCTATATTGTCGAGATTCCACTACAAATAGTAACTACAAAACCACAAGATCATATACTTCAGAGGACGACTAACTTCATTCCCTTTTTTATCTGCACAATTTCTCCCGAAGAGTTATATTACGCTTTAACAAAGTTTGACTTGTTTATATATTTCTTGCCTCGGAATACATGCTCGAAAACACCTCAACATCTCCAACATGCTCAAAATTGGATGAAGATATCATAAACAACTTTGGACTGCTTAGCTGGCCCCAGTTTTTCTCCTGGCCGCAACACAATAGTTTTCTACTTTACCGGTAAACTTCTACTCGAGTGCTCTTACGATGACCAAGATGAAATAAAGTTTTATTCAGAGATTTGCCATTAACTTTCGATCGGTTGTCATTTTCATGTTTTCTTGGCTTTTACTTCATCAAGTTGGGGAATGGTGGAGTTTGATAAGAAGTTTCAGTCAACTTCATTAGGTAAACATAGGCTTGATGAGAAGTTTGAACGTCGTTAGGACCCTTACTAGGATATAACTTTGGGAGAATAAACTGAACTAAAGACGACATCTAATACTCCATTTTTGAAGACCGGAAAAAACATTTGAGATGTGAAATGGTGATCAACATCATCAAATGGGCATTGTCGATTAATCGCCCTGTACCAACTCAGCTTACATTTTGGTAAAAAAAGCTCTCTCTGAGCCAAGATAATAAAATTCTTCATCATTGTTCAGTATTCAGAAAAAGCTATTTGCAGCACATTGCATAACAGCGCGATTGATACAAATCACGCAATCGCATCACCTTTTTTATGTTTCGAATGTTATGTCAACAAGAAATAATAAATACTTTGACAGAAGTGATTGTCTTTACAAAAACACAAATACAGTCCACAACAACTTTCGAAGACAATTTAATCATTGGCGCCAGAGGAATTTCCAAGGAATTTCGATTAATTATGAAATTTGGTAAATTTCCTGTCAATTTGGGAACTATCAAACAGTTCAAAATAAGAGAGAATTCGCTTGTCAAAGATTGAATTTCAAGCGAACTTTTTTGTTTAACTCCAGAGTATGTTCCGTTTAAACCTCCAATTGCTAAACGAATCGAAGTTCGATTGATTTGTAATAATTCACAAAGATCAGAGGTGACAAAGCTTGACTGCGAACCTACGTCTAGAAGTCCTCGTACTATATGCGGTTTATTAGATTCATCAAATACGCGAACTAAGATTGTAGAAAGTAATATCTGGCTAACATTTGAAACATTTTGCGAAGTTAAAACAATGTTAGGAGATTCCTCAATATTCTCAACAGTTTGAGCTTTGGATCCTTGTTTCAGATCACTCCTTTCAAAATGTAGTAATGTGTGATGACGTTGTTTACAAATTTGACAAGAACCTGGCCGACAATTTTTTATTGTATGACCCTGCTAAAAAAACAGTTTATACACAAACCCTTGCGTTTAACCAGTTCTAAATGATTATTTGTACTCAAATTCATGAATTCAGTACAATCAGAAATGTAATGCTCACCTTCACAAATTTTACAAGGGGAACTTGCGTATGAGAAACGAATGCCTTGCATTTGGTGTGCAATTTTGGTTTGTACTTGACTTCTCTATTATTTTCTTTCGATTGCAAATTGTTTGCTCGAGATTTCAAGAAATCTAATAGATTTTCCAGAGTAGGGTGTTTCAATGAAACTTTGACCTAATCCCATTTGTCGATTGTGCGATCATGAAGTTTTACTACTATAAGAAATTTTATCAAACTGCCTCATTGATCTACCGGCTGTTTCAGGCTTTTCAAGGCCTTCAAACGATTAGTAACGACATCTAAACCTGTTCGTAAAGCAGCTGATGATTCGTGAGTGATTTTTTCCAAGTTGTAAATTGCTTTGATATGTGTGTCTATCGAAAGCTCCTCATCATTAAACCGTTCGCATAGAGATTGCCATGCATCTATGTAATTTGCACTAGAAAACTCTAAATTTTCAAAAGTTTCGCTGAGTTTGGGACCTACTGCAGATTTCAGATAGTGAAACTTGTGGATATCACTTATATCTGCCCTCTTGTGGATTAATGAATCGAAAGTGTCTCTGAATCCGAGCCACTGATTAGCATCTCCATCGAATTTCGGTAAATTTATAATGGGCAATTTAATATTTCCCACTTCTGCGTTTATGGAGTCGTGAGATGATACAGAGGGGGATACAAGTATATCCTGTGTATTAGTATTCAACATGGTTTTTGCCTTGCCAATACAAGCAAAAAGGGTGTTTGCAAATTCTTCCCTTTCTGGCAACTGGCTGTCCGCGTTAACATCGTGAGATTGATCGATTTCATCTTGAATGAGATCGAAAAGTTCTATATAACCGTGTGCGACTTCTAGTCTTTGCTTTAACTCGAAATATATATCCTTATCTATGATTTTTCTATCGAGATAAGTAGTCTCCAATTCATGGATGAATTTTTTGAAAATTGTTAACTAAGATTTGACCGAAGCGCGTTTTCTGATCAGCCTATCTAAAGTATCAGGTTCATTGCACATTATGACTTACTCCGAGAAGCGCCGGGTTCGAGTAGCAAAATCTCACTGGTAAAAAGGTTTGGAATATCTGATTTGCGGGCAATCTACAAATTCGGGATATTTGCTGACAAATTCAGATCGAAAGAAAATGAGGAGTTGAGGAAAGGGTAGGGATAGAAGGATGACTCACTTCGAGAATATTCGGCGTGCTCTTCGTTTCTTTGGATGTAAATACTTCCAATTCAATCCGGCTGCTATGGATCAATGTTTAAATTGTCTTCGAAAGTTGTTGTGGACTGTATTTGTGTTTTTGTAAAGACAATCACTTCTGTCAAAGTATTTATTATTTCTTGTTGACATAACATTCGAAACATAAAACGGGTGATGCGATTGCCTGATTTGTATCAATCGCGCTGTTATCAAAATGTGCTGCAAATAGCTTTTTCTGAATACTGAACAGTCATATACCCCTTTTTCACGATGAATGACGCTACCAGTGTACCAGAATTTCTTAGATTTGAGCCTACAGTTGTATCAAGACAGTGGGCACTCTGTAAATGAACGTTTTGACTTTCCACTCAATTATGGATAGCTTCACAATATCGACTTTGATACCCAGTAATCTCTAGCTTGAAGGATTTTCTCTTGTTCAAACGATTTCCAAAATCCGAATAGAGTAAGAAGTTTCAATGTAATCATACAACGCATTTGCTTTTGTGCCCATGTTGATCAGTATCGGTTGCTAACAGAAACAAAAGCTCAAACTTTCGAAATTCAATCTCAAACTTTTTTCATTCGAACAATTTTCCAAAATGTGATAAACTTTTATTGTATCATCCCATCCAATTACGCATTACTTATCCGAACTCAAACAGAAACGCTTTTGCGTCTAAGGGAACGATACCCTCTTTTGATATTGAAACGCACAGGATTGGGAAAAATTTCGTAATCCTCAATTATCATTCAGAACTTCTGTTACTTCGAATAATTGAGGAAGTTGATGCAAAGTTACGGTATGAGTTTGGAAATGAGATTAAAAGATGATAATTAATTTTTGATCCACGTATACTTTCCTAATTTCGCAAGATAACATATGGCATTTATAAATGTTTAATTTCATTAGTCCACTCAATTTCAATCCATTTCTAATATATCTAACTATTTCTCGATATCATGAAATATGATTTGATATCAGAATGTTTTCAATATTTTATTGCGTGGTCTAGTTTGGAGTGAATTTGATTCACATGATAAATAGTACAAAAAGCTTACAAATTTATATTATTCTGACAAATTACAATTTACCATCGGCGGAAGATATCAAAGAGGTCAATTCCTTAGCATGAATATATTTTCAACATGAACCCACTTTTTTTCGGAGATCCACCGAGAATCAAGAGAATGTAAAAATCGCAATATTTTTTCTGATACCCTCTCTCACCTATTGGAAAGGCAAACTTGCTTTCTTTCAATTTTGAGAATTTCATTATGACGGGTAATCAGCTAAGTATAGTCAAAACAAACTTCTGAATGCGGAACAGAATTCAAGAAATTGTGTTTATGGTATCCCATGTGTTTGTGGCTATTTTCATACTGCTGAAACACAAGGCTATTAAGAATAAGAACAGCTGAATATTGAAACAACTTAAGAAGACGTGAAATTATATACCAATTTGTCCTATAAACAGATATTATAAGAACTTGAAGATTTTTTTTCCATGAGAGATGATACCCAGAAGATGACTATCAGCTGATTATTTGGGAAAAAAGTTTTATGGGCACGGTGGTTCAGTTGAATAGTCGTGACCAAATCCTCTGCATATAACCTTGTCAACTGTTGCCTCGTTCACTGTGCATCGACTTTGCATGAATCGATAATTATCTTCTACATCTGTATTCATCTCAAAGGAAATTAACGGATTTTGAAATTTGCTTCCATATTTCTGAACTTCCAGTCCAGAAACAGAAACCCACGCATTCCAGGGAGGACATCATGCTGTTTCGAACAAATCTCGTTCTATTCATTCCCTCCTTTCTGAAACTTTTCAATGTCCACTCCAGCAGTCTTTCAGCATCACATAATTCAGGAGTGAAAAACAGTTTTTCATAAAAAGTCCATTTTTAACTTAGCGCCGGCGAAGTGAACATTAGTGCCAGAAGGGAACACTATAGAAGGCGATATAAGAGCAATTCAGTGAATGTCGATGGTCTCGTGAGTTTTATTTGGCAAATAGAACAGGAAACGAATGCAATATATCATTTTCGCGAAGTGCAATTTTTCACTTAAAAAGTTCGTAGTCGCAGAGAACTTTTTGTAACCAAGCTTCATTTGAATTTTGTTTAGCTTCTCTTACCCAAATTTCAAATTAGCGGAACAAAATGCCAACCTGCTCGGGATAACATGAGTTGTTTGAACTAGCCACATGAGTGACTATGAAATGAATATTGAAATTTTCATCACGGAATAATCCAAGAAAATAAGTACTGCGATAGTTGAAATCAGTACCACATCGAAGTTTTACTCAATGATAGGTTCAACCGAAATCAGACTCGTTCCAAATCGCGCTTTGTGATAACAGGATATCTTTGAACTCCCAGAAGAAATATCTCCGGAACTGGAGGAAACAGTTCCATCCTACAAACGCTAATTTTTCTTTATTAGAGATTGCGTTGCTCTTATTTATCATTTTTCAATGACAGCTACTTTTAGGTCATTGAATCTGCAATATTTCTTACAGATTTTTTTGCGAACAGCTTTTTCAGAAAATGTGCCGTTTTCAAGATATACAGGTTTGAAAAACGAATATTGGTTCGTGGGAGTTTCAATGCGGAGTTGATTCAATCAGTTTTCCCGATCTAATCGATTGAGCTTTTTTTCCTCATTTGTTTTCACATATCTCAATCATTTAATTATTCTCCCACTTTCAGTTCTTGTGAACTCATATATATATATATATATATATATATATATATATATATATATATATATATACATATATATATATATATATATATATATATATATATATATATATATATATATATATATATATATATATATTTGATCGGCTAGGCTTCCGCGGCTAGAAATGTGCTGGCTGGAACTTCCGGTTGATCCGCGTCTGGAATGATTTACTTGTCTACGTTTCGGCTCCCATTTCGGAGCCATTTTCAAGACTTAGTGACCTTGCGTCTAGGTCTGAGTTTTCTTACTAGCTGGCTATCATCACTGGAGATCGAGGATTGAAGGTTGGTTGGATTTAAGGGTTCATTAGTAATTATGGCAGGATCAGGGATCAGACGGTCGATGGGAGGTTCGAACGGATTAGTTCCCAAGTCGGAGTGAATAGAAGTATGTCGGACCAAGAGTGGTTTCCAGGTATCGGGGAGTCTTTGAGAATCGTCGCGTTTATTGAGGCAGTTGGGACGTTTTTCGATTTCAATGGCTTCACGGGTAACTCTGGTTTGGAGGGTTTTGGCTGTGGCAATGGTTTTGGCCTCATGGGTTTGAAACCCTACCAACATTCCTGACCCACCTTAACACCATTCACCCCAACATACAATTCACCATGGAAATAGAAAAGGACGACTCCCTCCCATTCCTGGATGTTCTCATCAGGAAGTCCAACAATTCTTTCACTCACACCGTCTACCGCAAACCAACCCATACAAACCGGTACCTCAATGCCAAGTCTCATCATCACCCAGCACAATTGAATTCGGTTCTGAATTCTCTCATACATAGGTTCTTCAAACTCACCGATAACCACAATAGATCCAATGAAATGGAAAAGCTCAAATCCGCACTTACCCAAAACGATTTTTCCGATTCCCAAATCCACAAGTCTATTAAACTCCAGCAAACCCGAGATCTCCACCCTAGACCCCCGAAGGACGAACCTGAACGACAAAAAGCTTTCCTTCCATATATTCATGGTGTTACTGATAAAATAAGTCGAATTCTGACACGACATGACATCAAAACCATTTTCACAGCTAACAACCAAATATCCACCTACCTTCGAACACCCAAAGACACAATCCCCAATGAAACCCAAGGAATATATGAAATACCATGCTCTAACTGTCCCAGAACATACATCGGCCAGACCAACCGACGAGTGTCCTGTAGAGCATATGAACACGAACTAGCAGTCCGTAACTCTGACACAAACTCAGCATTATTCCAACATCATTTAGAAACAGGCCACAAAATAGATTTCAAAAACACCAAAACCATTGCCACAGCCAAAACCCTCCAAACCAGAGTTACCCGTGAAGCCATTGAAATCGAAAAACGTCCCAACTGCCTCAATAAACGCGACGATTCTCAAAGACTCCCCAATACCTGGAAACCACTCTTGGTCCGACATACTTCTATTCACTCCGACTTGGGAACTAATCCGTTCGAACCTCCCATCGACCGTCCGATCCCTGATCCTGCCATAATTACTAATGAACCCTTAAATCCAACCAACCTTCAATCCTCGATCTCCAGTGATGATAGCCAGCTAGTAAGAAAACTCAGACCTAGACGCAAGGTCACTAAGTCTTGAAAATGGCTCCGAAATGGGAGCCGAAACGTAGACAAGTAAATCATTCCAGACGCGGATCAACCGGAAGTTCCAGCCAGCACATTTCTAGCCGCGGAAGCCTAGCCGATCAAATATGTATATATATATATATATATATGAGTTCACAAGAACTGAAAGTGGGAGAATAATTAAATGATTGAGATATGTGAAAACAAATGAGGAAAAAAAATCGATTAGATCGGGAAAACTGATTGAATCAACTCCGCATTGAAACTCCCACGAACCAATATTCGTTTTTCAAACCTGTATATCTTGAAAACGGCACATTTTCTGAAAAAGCTGTTCGCAAAAAAATCTGTAAGAAATATTGCAGATTCAATGACCTAGTGAACTTCAACAACTCGAGGGAGTTCGATTATCTCTCATTTCGTTCATAGTTCGCCCACAACATAACAAACTAGCAAATTTGAGACGTATGATGCTGCACCGTATTAATCTTGATAAGAGTCGACCTGAAGTTCGCGGTTTTGAACTTCCTAAGTAGACAAGCATCACAGTGACAAATTACCATAAAAGTAGTTACTATTTGTCCTGCAGGCGTTGGTTCCGGAGAACTCCCAACTTCACAACTTCTATTCAGCTATAATTCACCGCTAAGCGTTTTGTGCTTGAGATACAATTTTTGCGATATGGAGTTCACATATAGTCCGGAACAGTGGGGAAAATCACTGCCAGGAAGATGTTAGAGTAACACGAAATAAATGTGATTCCGAGAGTAAGAGTGAAATCGTACGAAACAGACAATATTTGAGTATTATTACTGACGTGTACCATTTTCTTCGATATAGTTTGTATTCATCTGAATAAACGTTGAGAGAAACATCCCACTTCGCCACTATTGGAAGAGCTTCAGTGTCAACACCATATGCTCCTCAATTCTACATTTACTATTTTAAAAAAGGATGGAGTATTCAGGAATATTGTTTCGGGGGTTATATCCCGAGTGCACCAAGTTTAATCGGTTAAAATGTGTGCTGCAGTTCCATGATTCTCGAAATTTTGCTTAGCAAATGACTTGAATGTATGATAATTTGATAAAATCCCTAGACCGCAGGTCGAGGGATTTTATTTTGAATTATTATACATGAAAGCATTTGCTTGAAAGCAAAATTTTGAAAATCATGGAAATGCACGCATTTTGGTCGATTGAACTTGGTGAAGGAGGGATATATGTTTAGATTATCTCCAGAAAACATGTAAACTCAGGAAACATCAAAATCGAACACAGGAAAAATATAGTACCAGAGATATTACCTGAAAAGTGATCCAAACGCCCGGTTTATTTCGAACATTTTGATCGGTAAAGGTCTAGTGCATTTAATCGCTGTAAAACTCTGTAAAAGCAGTCTAGCCTTCAACTGTTTCGTTTATTCGCATTGAGGGAAAAAATCAGCATTAAATCCTAAATATTCGAAGAGACGATAGCTGTTGCACTTGATATTTCAAAAGCGTTTGATTGAGTTTGGCATCGGGGTCTCCTTTCTAAACTGCCGTCTTATGGTTTGCCTCCCCAGTTGTGTGCTTTGTTGAAGAGTTTCTTGACTGATAGGTCTCTATATGTGGTTGTTGAAGGAGTATCATCTGATATTCTCCCGATAAATGCAGGTTTTCCACAGGGTTCAGTTCTGGCGCCCATTTTATTTTTACTTCATATCAATGATTTGCTCGAGAAAACATCTTGTTCAGTTTAGTTTTGCGAACACAGTACTCTTCGTAATACTTTCTGTTCCAGAGTCCTCATACCAGCTAGAGAAACAAATATTCAGAGGAAATTTCACGTCAAAAAAATTAACGATGACTTGGTAAAAATAATAGAATGGGGTAGCATGGGTGAAATTTAATGCTAGGAAAACCCAGGCATGTCCCTTCTGGAGGAAAGCCGATCTATCATCATCTACTATTCAGATTTCAGGAGTAACTATTTCTACAAATTCAAGTATTTCGATACTAGGAATCACGATCAGTGGTAATCTCTCATGGGAAAACCATGTGAGATCGATCGCTAAAGGTGCTTCCCAGAAACTTGGATTTCTATTTCATGCGAAAAAATACTTCACTTCTCGTCAGCTTCTAATGATCTACAAGGCTCAGGTACGTCCTGTCCTGGAATATAGTTCTCCTGTGTGGAGTTCGACACCAAAACATTTACTGAGGCTTCTCGATTCTATTCAGAAAAAGGCAATCCGTCTGTTAGTGATTCTTCGCTCAAAGACTCGCTCACTTCATCGGAACATCGTAGAAGGGTCGGAGACTTATCTCTTTTCTATAGATATTTTCACGGTCGATGCTCTTCTGAATTGTTATCAATCGTTCGAGAATTCCCACTCCCTGTTTTTGAATTTGAAGACCCGTTGGAATCTCTCTTGCTCAGGGATCTTTTTTCGAAGCGGAAAAAGGTTTTTTCTGAGGCTTACAAATTTCAAAAATTCAAAGTGGATGTTAATTCGTATCTCATATCCCTTGATTCACTTGGTGATTTTTGAAGATTACAGGGCTCCCCTTTCTTGTGAATCTTTATATAATAAAAAAAATTCTATCGCGGATTGACGAATAACTCAGCAAGAAAGTAAACTTTAGAAGCTGTAATATCTAAACTATTGTTATCATTCTAGTAGAGAGCATTTAGTTTCGCTACTAATCATCATTTTGATTTTTCTTTCATGTATAGATACTCCTGAAGAATATGATAGTTTTACCAAAACGAAGGCAAGAAATAAAAAAAAAATACTTTTTCATATAAAACTCCAATCCCACTATGATTGATTTCAACCAGAATATAAAAATAAGTTACCTCTGCTTCAAAAATTTCATTTTCGGTGCTGGTAATATCAATAATGCTATCAAACGAACATAAAATTATAACAGATACTCCAAGATACAGTTATTCCTTCATTATGTCCTTAGAGAACCATCGAGAGTTGCCGTAGCACATAATTTCATTTGAAAGTATACAGACAATGAATAATCCTTTCTGCATCACGAAGGGAATTCTCAATTATCACGTGGAGCAATCAATACAATTGTTGGAGTATACATTATTTTTGATAGATCATTGAAGATTCATGAAGATTTGGAATTCCCGAAAAAAAGGAGTCAAATAAACAAAATGGTACGAAATAGCGAACTGGACATAACAATGAGTCGAAAGCAATGCGTTTTCGTTTGAAAAGGTAGGTGAACCCTAGTTGAGGCCCTTGGCTGTGGTTGTGTAGTTCGAGGGTACACAAACCTAAGTCGAAGTAATCACCGAAGAAGCAACAACAATCCACATATTTTTTTCAATAGAAAGATTATAATTCTTCATCATCCTATTTCAACCAACTCATGCTGCCAAATATCGACTGCGACTCACCCTGTATTTTGAAATAACGATTATGAACCAGACCTCTCAGCAAATGGATTAAATAACTTATCCATTAATAAATAGCTAGCTATTTCATCATCATAAATGCGAACGCGCCGAACGTAGATGCAAAGATCTTTCCCTCGTCGCTTTCCTTCATACGAATGTTATTCTCATTCGAACTTCAAAGAGCACCATCAGTTTACTAATTTGACAAATTTGCTTAATGTAAATTTCAATACCTCCGCGACTAACGAGAACGGAGTAACGAGCGGTGCTCCCTTTGCACGAACCACTGCGAACCACGCAAATACGATTTGAAGATGAACACAATTACAGATCCGGAGCAGAACAAAAGATGAACTTTCTTACCGGAAAACTTTTGTTTGAATTACAAATTGCGCGAACAATCCAGAAACAACTTCGAAACAAGAAACTTGGCCGAACTCGAGGAATACTGACGTACAGACTCTGTAACAAAGTTCTGAATAATTTTGCTCTGGTTTGGTAGTACCAGAGTTCGAATGAGAGTTATCAAAATTCGTCGAATGTCGGGATAGAAGGTGGCTGACATTTCGACGGATACGCTTCAAATATGCAGGGTGAGACAGAATCATGATTTTTTTAATATACAGATTCACACGAAAGGAAAGCCCTGTAATGTTCAAAGAACACCGCATGAATCAAGGGACAGGAGATACGAATTAACATTTTCTTTGAATTTTTGAAGTTTGTATGCCTCAGGAAAAAACCTCTCTCGGCAAGGAGTTCCAAAGCTCAGCTGTTCTATTGATAAAAGATTCCTGAGCAAGAGAGGTTCGACTGGTCTCCAAATTCACAACAAAGGGTTGAGAATTCTGTACTCGTCGAGCCGTCCGTCTAGATATTGCCAAGGGTGGAACGATTGATAACAATTCGGAAGAGCATCGACCGTGAAAGTATCTATAGAAGAGAGACAATTCTCCGACCTTTCTACGATGCTCCAATGAAGTGAGCGAGTCTGTGAGCGAAGAATGACCAACGGATTGCCTTTCTCTTAATAGAATCGAGAAACCTCAATGAATGTTTTGGTGCCGAACTCCACACATGAGAACCATATTCTTAGATAGGTCTTATGTGAGCCTTTTAGATCATAAGAAGCTGACGAGAAGTGAAGTATTTCTTGAGAAGAGACATGCCTGGGTTTTCCTAGCATTAAATTCCACCAAGTTCATGTTACCGAATTCTTTTATTTTCACCAAGTCATCGTTAATTTTATTGACGTGAATGTTTGAAGTGATCTCCGTGTCGAAACGGATTGGCACGCCTATGACGTAATGGTAAATCTGGCGCAGGCGTGGATGTACGGCGGACTGAGTAAAAGGGGTGAATAAGGAGAGGGGAAAAAAGGCAGATGGAGTAACGCCGGCGAATGGCGAGCATCGAGGATGGCATCGACATTGTAAAATGCCAGTAATATTTCCTGAGCGTGCATGTGCATAAACCTAAGTAGTTTTTGATTGCCGAGAAAATTCAAGTGGTTACTGCTATTGAAAAACCACCCCTGGAAGCTGTATGTTCCAGACGAGCTCCATCGAGGGATTATTCACGTGAGTCAACTCCAATTATCTATTCCGATAAGAAGAAAGAACGCATAAAGACATTGTAGGTTAGGCTGGTTAGTTAGGGCTTGCGCTCGATTTGTAATAAATAGGGTATTTTGAATAAAAACAAAATCACAGTAATCAACTGTTTGCGCCCCACGTTGGGCGCCAAATGAAGAATACCTGGGTTCGTTGAATCACACTACAGAAATGCAAACAGTCGAAAACTATGATTTTGTTTTTATTCAAAATACCCTATAGATTACAAATCGAGCGCAAGCCCTACCTAACCAGCCTAACCTATAAATGTCTTTTTGCGTTCTTTCTTCCTATCGGAATAATTTGAGTTGACTCACGTGGATGATCCCTCGATGGAGCTCGTCTGGAACATACAGCTTCCAGGGGTGGTTTTTCAATAGCACTTGAATTTTCTCGGCAACCAAAAACTACTAAGGTTTATGCACATGCACGCTCAGGAAATATTACTGGCATTTTACAGTGTCGATACCATGCTCGATGCTCGCCCTTCGCCGGCGTTACTCCATCTGCCTTTTTTCCCCTCTCCTTATTCACCCCTTTTACTCAGTCCGCCGTACATCCACGCCTGCGCCAGATTTACCATTACGTCATAGGCGTGCCAATCCGTTTTGACACGGAGATCACTTCATGTTTCCTTGAATTTTTGTTTCTCGTGTTGGTATTTCGCGGATTATTGAGTGCCGGAAGATCATACATTTGTCCCTGAGGTACTAGGCCGTGTGTCACTTTGTGTTTCTAACAAAATTGTACTTTATCAAAATATAGTGCATTACACTAGTAATGATTTACGTAATGAAAACTTTCCATAGAGATAAATTATCTCAACACCATATAACTCTACACGCGTTCTGCTGAAAAGGTTAGCATCTTTAGAAGAAGGAAACATTATTTCATATAAACTCGCCTTGTTCATTCATTTCTATTATAGAATCAATTTTCTCCTGAAGATTCGTGAAAATGTTATCCTGTCTAGCGTAACGCGCATCGAGTGTTCTTGATATCAGTTTGGTATTATGGTGATTGACCACTTATCAACGATGAGATTGAAAGCTTTGGAGTGAAAGTTGAAACTTTCTGTAGAGATCAATAACCCTGGCATCAAACTGATAATATTTGCACTCGACGCCCGTTTTGCAAACCATCCACACCAGATTCAGATTCTGGCTGCGTGGCAGTGCTGCCGAATGTCACTGATGAGACCCAAGGCGGGTCTCAACAGCTATTCGGCAGGGGATTTGAGAATGGAATCATTTCGAACGTAGAAATTATAATTGATTACACCTGTGCAAATGGCGCATATGATTTCTCAGTACGTTCCTAAAAATATCAACAGGCCTTTTCATAATCATTATTAAAGAAATGAAAAATCTAAACCTTCAATACGTTTATTAATATTATTGTTATTATGAACACTTGTATTGTCTTTTTTTTAGTATTCGTGCTAGCAACATTTTACAATGTTCTTTTCTCTAGATTACATCTTGGTATGACGAAATAGATTATTACATTACTAGTGCGGAAAGTGACAAGTGAAAATCACTTTCACACAAGGAATTCACACTATTTTTCCTACGACCACCTATTTCATTGAACAATATGTAAATATCAAATCGTGTATATTGAGTTGCCCGACCAATCCTACGTTTTATTTGTGACAGTCTATGTTTGATTATCGTTTTTATAAAAAGTTTATAGTGAAATAAAGAAAAAGCGATAATTATTCGAATAATGACAATAAGTAAGTACTTATGAACTACAATTGAGAAACAAATTGAATTATTTGGAATCATAAAAATTCAAAGTAAATTGGTTATTGTTACAATTTGTAAATTGTAACGGTGTCTCCAAAAAATTCGTTCCAATACCAACTACTGAAATAATTATTATTATTATTAATTTTGTTTTAATGAAATGAAAATACCAGAAATACCATAATAAGATTAATGTGAAACGACTTACGAAATATATGTACATATAATACTTACATTGTTGCAAAAGGATAACTCCAATGCCAATCCCTCCCCACATACACACATCTCTTAAAACGTTAATTCAAATCTGAATTAGCTCAGTTGGTAGAATATCCGGTAAAATAACCGTAAGGTTGTGGGTTCGATTTTTGACGTCAACACTTTTTTTCGTTCCTTAATTTTTTATAAATAATTAGTTTTTCAGTCCAGGTTTTGTAACGTTTAGTTAAAAAAAAAAGAAAACTAGCAGCAGACAGAGACTCTCTTCAGGTGGGTTAGACTGGAGACTATTCACTATTGGTGGACATTGCACTGCCGTTGTTGAGACCTTACAATGTTTATATTTTTTTAAGGGCGCCACCACCAGTAGTGAACAGTTATGAGAAAATTAACAAGTCAATTAACAATAAAATATGACATTTATTTCCTATCAAAACATAAATAATGAATATGAATTTAAAAAAAAAACACTAGGAGTACACAGGAAGTGCTCCTGGATGTCCCAGCTTGCTTGGATGTGTGTGACTTGCCCGACTCAAAAAGGTCTTTGTAGAGATAGCCAGACTCAGAAGGGTGTTTCCAGATATGCCCCTGGCTTAAAGATGTATGGGTTTCCAGATATGCCCCGGCTTAAAAATGTCTGGGTTTCCAGATATGCCCCGGCTTGAAAATGTCTGGGTTTCCAGATATGCCCCGGCTTGAAAGGGACCTGTAAGTTTTATAGGCCTTAAGAAATGCACCACTTCTACACACCTCCATTCGACTCGAGTTCTGTGTCCCATTATCACAAATTTAATAGTAACGATTAACACAATATGATCATAACATGTACATTAGAAAGCTTACACAAATCTGAATATTATATCTATTGAATGTAAAAACAGAAGCTCTGGGATCGACTGAAAGCATGTGAAAATAACCACACATATACATGAAGCGTTGAAATTTAGCTTAAATAATCTCAATGAAATAAAACCACATCGAAAAAGCAAGGGATTTGGTAAGGTAAAATCTGAGAAAGTTGTGTAATGCTATCTCAAATAGAAAAATGTGTTCAATAATAAAACTAACCTTATTTAGTGCCTGGAAAGAATTTTATACACGGGCAATCAATTTAAAAATATGAATAATCATTCGAACTAACCTTTATTAGTCCCTTTAGGAATCGAAGAACCAAATCTTCCGATATTTATTCAGCAAAAAAGATAGCGTCTCTTCAGATATTCAATCAGAAAAATGGCGTCTCAGTGCACAAACGCACAGCAAATATGCCTCTAATTCCTCCAGTCGAAAAAGAGAGTGAAACAAGGTGCTCACCGGTTTTATTAATTCCGTCTACACAAAAAAATAATTTCCGGTCGAAAACACATCTACTTCCATCTTAACGCCGAAATTTTGACAGAATTGACGGAGGTCACAGAACCGCGATCGATAGCCGTTTATTGACGAGTATTGAAATAGTTGTTAATTTGTGAGCGTTAAGGTAGGCATTTGTTTGCGTCTTACGGATACGTTACCAAAATATTTGTAGATTTTCAGAATGAACTGTCATGACTTGAGACTTTTAATGATTCATAGGATATGTAACAATTTACTTGTTACAGTTTTATGTCAATAATATCAATAAGCGAGAGCAATCAATGATTACTTCTGTGAATCTTGTAGGATTCACAGGTTTGACGGCTTATCGAAAGCCGTGTGGAAATCACTTACCGCACTAGTGCGATTTGTACTTTCCTATGTGGTCGCAGGAAAAGTTATTTCCACCTACTACTTCAACAATCGTTGCATCCTATGAATATCGAATTATCAAATTATTACAGTGAAAATCATGCTGTTATGACTCATGATATAATTTTTTTCTTTTTAATTTTGTCCATTCAACCAATATTCAATTTAAGTCTAAGTTGACAAACGTGTCAAATATGTCAAACTAATAAGCGGTATGATGAAACAACTCGATTGAGTGTGAAATTCTATTACTTGAACATGGTAAAAGAATATTTTCTCTCAAAATCAGGAACAAACAACGATGAAGAATAATTTTATATAACTCACGCTACTTCCCGAAATCTTCCTACGCTCGTCCAGAAAGAATCACTTAGATAAGTAGATAACGAAAAAGAATTTTCCTTACACAACTTGTATACTATGTATCGAGGTACACAAGTAATTCGAATCGAATGGCATTCATAGCAAGCTCCAATATTCCAGATTCTGTAGTTTCTATTTGCGATATTACCGAGGAGGATTATTCATGAGCCGCTGTATAAGGTGAGTGGAGAACTTATGTTAGATAGGAAAAATAATCTCATCACATTATATAGGTTAGGATTCTCAAAATATGATATTCTAACTGGAAGTCAATAATCTAAATATTCTCAATGTATAACAGGTGATGAATAATCAATCAATCCTGCAGAAAACTTCATGAATATCACAAAAAAAATCTATGAAATGGGAGGATTCTGAGGAATCCACATAAGGTCAGAAGCTGAAATATTCTCGCTTTCCAAACTGACAAATACCAAATTGAATGTGTTTGGTCACTCTATGAGTGACAAAACCCTCTATATTGGATTCATCAGAAAATTCCCATAAAGAAATCAGAAAAATTAAAGATTTATTTTTGCCCTACAAGGATTATTTCTGTGAATTCACATTAAAAAATCAGTGATGAAATAAACTCAATTATTCGAATGTAATTTGGAACATGAAATGGATTGAATTTCAATATTACAAAAATAATTCAGACATATTCCAGATTCTTTTTTGGAATTCCAGATTCTTTTTTGAAATTCAATTTTCTTGAGTCTCAACAGGAACTTGTAATTTTTGAACTTAGACTTCGAGGTATGGATATTTCCTATAGGAAATGCTGAATTTGATATTCATCTTATTTTATGGTTTCAGCAGTTGTTGAGAAATCACTATGGAATATGGTAACTCCAACACTCTCTATTAACTCTCTGCTGGAACAGAAAAATTAGACGCCTAGTATATTCAGCATTTGTTATTCTTCGAGGTTGTTGTTTAAAGCATACAGATTCAAGATTGAACATGGAATTTCAAAATGGAAAATGTATTAATCTGATTGCAATTTTTGTATTTGTCCCTCAATTCATCAAGTTTTGGCAATATTTTCATGGATAACGTCATAGTGACACCATATTTGGAAAAATTGCTTCTACGCCCACATTGTGAAACGAATGACCACTGTGATATTTCATCGAGAAGAAAATTTTATGTTCTATCGAAGGTTCTAGGGAGTTATATGGAATTTGTGACTTGGTCCGTTTTGAGCAAGACGTTATTGAGATTGCTTTACTGTTGCTATCGGCCTCAATATGAACTATGCTATCACATTGAATATCAAATTTCTTACCCTGAAAACGAATAATGGATTTTGTTTTCAATACAAACAATACCCCTTTCGAACTGTCACATAAGGCAATATTTCAGTTCAGTGAAAAAATCAGATCAGATAAATCGAACGTGCTTCATCAGTATACCACGTAACGTAGTACACAGGAAGTATGTTTATGTCATACTGAAAGCTCGAATATAGTAGACAAAGATATTGATTTTTCTCCATGCGAGTTCAAATTGTTGAAAACAATTACACGTTATATCCGTGAGGGCGAAGCGTTTGCAGCGTGAAAAAGAGACCCTCTGATAGGGAAGGGACTTTACAATGTCGAGAATGATTACCTTTCATAAATAATAAATTTATATTTCGATCAGTTATTCTGTTGTTGTGTCAGTGATTGATTAGGATTCAGAGCCGTACGCAGAGAGCATTCATTTAGATTTATTGAAGTTTTCAGTTGATGGGAAAGCAGCAGTAAACTAATAAATAAAATATCGAAGCTCTAGTATTTTTACTGACAATTCCATTGGCGATGATGTATGGATAATTTTTATCTAACACTAATGGAATTGTCAGAGTTGAGTATTTGAAGAAGATTACTTACTGACTCCTTTCTTGCAAGGGAGACCAGAGGGATATCGGTGACGTTGATACATAGCTAATAAATGCAAGAAAAACGATATGCTTCCGTTATAGATTCTCGTACAAAGGAATTGGATTTGTGTTCTTTGGAAATATCTTCTCACATTGTTGGGGATTCGGTTCAGTTTTCGGTGGATAGTTCTGTTAGTTCCGAAATTCATTTCCAGGGTGTTTCATCATGAGAAGAGATATTAAAGTTAAATCTGTCTCGAATCATTATATGTGAAGTATTGGACCTTTTTGAAATATATGTGCTAAATTTCAGCATTCTATTCAATATCGTTGCAACAAATAAAGTTGGCGCTTACCTAAATGAATATCAGTCCGACTGTCAACTCATCTATTTGTGATCATACTATGTTAGCAGAGCAGAATAGTCCTAGTTATCAAAAGTTGAAGTTCACGGTGCGTTCAGATATTCGAGATTGGAATAAAGTATAAAAATATGAAGTGAAACTTCGTTTTATCGAACGAAAATAAATTTAAAACCATCATTATTAGGTTTTGCCCTTCATTTTTCGAATTGTATCGATGAAAGTTCATTTGTATTGTACTCACCTAATAACCTTGAATTATGTCCATAAATAGTTATCGTTGATAGCAGTAATAGAGGTTTATATCATTACGTTGTGGTTCATCAGTCGAATATTCACGACAAAACCCGGTATAAAGGATAACAATGGATAGTAATATCAAACAAACATGAAATCGGTTATGTTTTCGTTTCATGGAACCGATTTCAATTAACAACGCAAATTCCGATTGCAATTACAGCAGAGTATATATGCAAATATATATTCACTTATTTGAATATTTCATTATTGCATGTTCCCCAACTGTAGCAAGTGGGTTGATTGAAAATATGATGAATTAGTTTATTTACATTATATTCCAGAAAACAATATTACGCTAAGGGAGATTGCGAAAGAGTCATAAAAAAATTTAAATTGAACTGGCTGATACGGAATCAAAATTCATATTTCACACCATATACTGGCACATCTTTCGCTTTGCAATAGATTCCATAAGCAGGATAATTTTATTCACAGTCAAAAACAACCTTATTTCTAACATACTACGAGGTTGTACAAAATATGTGCGACCTTTATACCAATTTATTCTTTTGTTATGTTCATAGTAATATATCAAGTGTCTAGATCGCCGTTAACGTGTTTCCACCATTGTAATTATCCAAAACAAGCTAACTCTGCCAAAATAGTACAGTTACCACTCACTATCTCAGCATAGAAATGTACAGAAAATATAAAGGTAGGTACTTTTCTCCCAACACCCTAATCGTCTTATTTATTCAAAGCCTCACTAACTTCAAACAAAAGTACATTACCACTTCTTCCGCCATTTTTTCAAGTACAAAGCTAACCCTGCCGAAATATTACAGTTACCACACACTATCTTGGTAGAGAAACGTACAGAATATATAAAGGTAGGTACTTTTCTCCCAACACCCTTATCGTCTTCAATATTCAAAGCCTCACTAACTTGAAACAAAAGTACATTACCACTTCTTCCGCCATTTTTTCGAGTACAAAGCTAACTCTGCCGACATATTACTGTTACCACACACTATCTCAGTATAGAAACGTACAGAAAATATAAAGGTAGGTACTTTTCTCCCAACACCCTAATCGTCTTATTTATTCAAAGCCTCACTAACTTCAAACAAAAGTACATTACCACTTCTTCCGCCATTTTTTCAAGTACAAAGCTAACTCTGCCGAAATATTACAGTAACCACACACTATCTCGATATAGAAACGTACAGAAAATATAAAGGTAGGTACTTTTCAACCAATACCCTAATCGTCTTTAATATTCGAAGCCTCACTAACTTCAAACAAAAGTACATTACCACTTCTTCCACCATTTTTTCAAGTACAAAGCTAACTCTGCCGACATATTACAGTTACCACACACTATCTCAGTATAGAAACGTACAGAAAATATAAAGGTAGGTACTTTTCTCCCAACACCCTAATCGTCTTATTTATTCAAAGCCTCACTAACTTCAAACAAAAGTACATTACCACTTTTTCCGCCATTTTGTCAAGTATAGCATTTGGCGCTCATCAGTGCCAATCCATTTGAAAAAAAATGACTCCAATATATAAGTAGTAAGTTGTTGGTGATTCTTCGCTCAAAGACTCGTTCACTTCATTGGAATATCGTAGAAGGATCGGAGACTTTTCTCTCTTCAATAGATATTTTCACGGTCGGTACTCTTCTGATTTGTTATCAATCGTTCCACCCTTGGCAATATTTATACGGATGACTCGACGAGTACAGAATTCCCACCCCTTTCTTGTGAATTTGGAGACCTGTCTAACATCTTTTGCTCGGGGATCTTTTTTCAATAGAACAGCTGAGCTTTGGAACTCCTTGCCTAGAGAAGTTTTTCCTGAGGCTTACAAACTTCAGAAATTCAAAGTGAATGTTAATTCATATCACGTGTCCCTTGATTCACGCGGTGTTCTTTGAACATTACAGAGCTTTCCTCTCGTGTGAATCTGCATGTAAAAAAAACTAAAATATGGGAGGTGGATATTCAAATTCACATTTATGGGTAAAATTCGTATTTGGAAATGTTCAATGGGTTAATATTTGGTGAAGTGTTTCTAAAAAGGCCTTGCGTATCATGACACTTCAGGCCTCTATAAAGATGCCCCCTCAAAGTATAATTTTCAAGGAATGGGGTAAACTGATCTTTGAATATGTTTTTTTATCAAATTTCGTGGATATTTCTGTGTATTCACTTTATTTGCTCGTCTCAAAAAGAAGTTAAATGAAATCTTCTTAATGTTTAATTTCGACATCCCATCGTGGTATTCCTAACACTTCCAACAAACAGTAAAGCTAACTTTGAACAACTTCCATATTTCATGAATTGAACTGGCAGGAACAATAAGATCAAAATTGTCTGGTGGTTCGTCGACAACACGTCCAAGTTTGTTTTTACAGATTTAATTCCTTTGTTACTCGAGTCGAGTCGAAATGAACCTTTGTTTCTGGTCGATTTTTGTTCCGAACAAAGAGCTTCAAACTCTGTGACGAATCTTCCAGTTCGGCGGTCGGTTTCAGTAGAAATGTGAAATATGCGGTCTCCAAATCTCCGAATGTTCCAGTCCAGTTCCTGTAAATATTGCAATCGTCTTATTTATTCTAGCCGACCAAATCTCCCAGTGGAATTCATTCGAAACCGTTTTTATCCCGATCGCGGTCAGGAAGAGCTTGACAACTTCATTTTGTACTTTTCTCAGGTTTACGTTCAGTTCCAAGAAACATACGATGAATTTTAGTTTGAGGTTCGAGGTTGAATGTTCAGAAGTTTTTTCTGAATAAAATGGTTATGGCTTTCGCGGCCGAGGTTTTCAGTATCACTACTTTGGTTCGAGTTCGATGGACGTCGTTTTCTTGGAATTTCTTCCTGACGTTTCGTTAGACGGGTGGCTAGCTTCTTCAGAGGCTTATACATCTAGAGTTAGACTCCGATGACTGGATATTACGACTTCGTAAAACATATTTTATATGGATTCAGGTAGCCTGGAGTGATAATTACTTTTTCTGGATTCGGATAATTTTCACTAATATTGATTGCCGTAATTACTGGATTCGGATAAAGACAAAAGAGACCCACTGTCAGCAGCAGGGGTTTATCGCATACTGTGTACCTGTGGAAAGGTATACATCGGTACTACCAAAAGATCGCTGGGAACTAGGCTGAAAGAGCCTGAAAGACTAGGACAAACTGACAAGTCAGCTGTGGCGGAACACGCACTCAGTAAGGGAAACCACAGGATTCTGTTTGAAAACGCGAAACTCGTTGCCCCCAACTATGGATACCATAGTTGACTGATACGGGGGGCAATAGAGATCCACAAACACACGGATAATTTCAACAGAATGGAAGAAGCTGTGAACCTCGACCAAATGTGGAATCCCATTTTAAGAAGATCAAAAATAACAAATAATAGGTAGAACAAAGAACGTAAACTTTCACGGCCGGAGGTAACTGATTCTTGGGTGTTTTCCGGGTTTGATGGCCGTGGTCCACAGGTTTTTAATCCTGACGTTTCGCCTACGACTATGTTAGGCATTATCAAAGTCTGTGAGGTAACGGTCGCAATGATCTCGTTCTCACAGTAGATACTACTTCATAGTAGTATCACAGTAGATACTACTTCATAGTAGTATCTACTGTGAGAACGAGATCATTGCGTCCGTTACCTCACAGACTTTGATAATGCCTACCATAGTCGTAGGCGAAACGTCAGGAATAAAAACCTGTGGACCACGGCCATCAAACCCGGAAAACACCCAAGAATCAAATAATAGGTAGTTTGGCAATCAATACTGATGATACTTTTCCGAATCCAGTAATTACGGCAATCATAAATGAAAATTATCAGATTCCAGAAAAACTCATTATCACTCCAGGCTACCTGAATCCATATAAACACGGTTAACGAAGTCGTAATACCCAGCGATCTCAAGATCTATGAGCCTCTGAAGAAACTAGGCACTCGCGTCAGCGAAACGTCAGGAAATTCCAAAAAACGACGGCCTTCAAACCCGAACCAAAGTAGTGATATTTTTTTGAATAGTTTCGAAGTTCGAGACAAATTATGTTGGCCAAGGTGAAAATAGTTTCGGTCAGATGGAAACAACAAATTTTAACGTATTTTTGATTCAAAATTCTATAAACTGAGGATTGTTCAGCAATTTCGGTAGAAATTTGAGAAAGAAAAACCTAAAACATCAATCTTCTGCGTAGAATTTGAATTCTGCCTGAAATAAAATTCCCGAAGGGTCTGTAGTCCGATATCGGTTCAGTTAATATTCTGACCTTTATTTCGTCAAAACATCCCTGTTTGATATGAAGTAAAATGCAATAAGCATTTCTCTTAGTCGGTGAGCATAAATCAAATCATCTCAAGAATCTATGTGTTCAGGCCAGCCTCAATTCACCAACACAACAGTTTAATGGACTGACACCTGTCAGAAATCGACCAATTATTTCAATAAAATTTTCCAAAAGTACGGATGTACCTAGAAACGTCATTCACACAACATTACAGAATCTAGAACTCGGTTGCTACAGCTAGAACATACAATAAGGTTATAATGCCAATTAAAAATGAGAAAATATGGAAGGAAATCTCATATCTCTCCACTGGGCTGGAAAACCAATATGTTCCACCCCGTTGCAAATCATAGATCATGAAATGTTTGTTATAATAACAATCATCTGTTAGGCTGAGGACCTAAAATAATCGTCAAAGCTATAAAATGTCTGTACATCTACACATAGCATCAATACACCTACACACTCATAATGCCTATATCACAGAATAATAATGACGAAAACTCCTCCATACTTCTACAATAAAATCACTTTTCGTACGGATATACATAATATCAACGTACGTTATAAAAATCTTCTTACGCCTCCTACACACTACCATGAATATTTCAAAACTGTTTTGTGTTTAATCGGCTGGCGAATAATGACTCGATGAGTACAGATTTCCCACCCCTTTGTTGTGAACTTGGAGACCTGTCGAACCTCTCTTGCTCAGAGATGTTTACTCAATAGAACAACTGAGCTTTGGAACTCCTTGCCGAGAGAGGTTTCTCCTGAGGCTTACAAATTTAAAAATTCAAAGTGAATGTTAACTCATATCTCCTATCACTTGATTCACCCGGTGTTCTTTGAATATTACAGGGCTTCCCTTCCGTGTGAATCGGCACATAAAAAAATGATCATGGCGGCTGGATGTCAGACGGATAATCAGACACTTTTCATCCGTGCACGTGCTGGGATCTGGATCAGGAAAATGATTGAGGGTGAGCATAGCTCACTGCACTCAGTCCTCATTGGGCCCATTTTAGTTCCCACGATGAGTTAGGTTACCCTACTAGGGATTAATCAGCCCTACTGTTCTGAGACAGTTGACCATCTCACAAACGAGTATCCCTCTTATATTGCTTGTACAAAATAAGGCCTGCTTCACCGATAGTCGACACATGACAATCAGTTGACAACTGGTTTGTTATTTTACATGTTGACAACTTCAACTAACTAGGGTTGTTGCTCTAGTCGAGCTTAACATTGGGCCCATTTTGGTTCCCCCAATGAGTTAGGTTACCCCACTAGGGATTAATCAGCCCTACCGTTCTGAGACAGTTGACTATCTCGCTAATGAGTATCCCTCTTATATCGCTTATGCAAAATAAGGCCTGCTTCACCGATAGTCGACACATGACAATCAGTTGACAACTGGTTTGTTATTTTATATGTTGACAACTTCAACTAACTAGGGTTGTTGCTCTAGTCGAGCTTAACATTGGGCCAATTTTGGTTTCCCCAATGAGTAGGTTACCCCACTAGGGATCAATCAGCCCTACCGTTCTGAGACAGTTGACCATCTCGCTAATGAGTATCCTTCTTATATTGCTTGTACAAAATAAGGCCTGCTTCACCGATAGTCGACACATCACAATCAGTTGACAACTGGTTTGGTATTTTACAATATTATGTTGACAACTCGAACTAACTAGGGTTGTTGCTCTACGAGCTTAATATTGGGCCCATTTTGGTTCCCCCAATGAGTAAGGTTACCCCACTAGGGATTAATCAGCCCTACCGTTCTGAAACAGTTGACTATCTCGCTAATGAGTATCCCTCTTATATCGCTTATGCAAAATAAGGCCTGTTTCACCGATAGTCGACACATGACAATCAGTTGCCAACTGGTTTGGTATTTCACAATATGTTGACAACTTGAACTAACTAGGGTTGTTGCTCTAGTCGAGCTTAATATTGGGCCCGTTTTGGTTCCCCCAATGAGTTAGGTTACCCCACTAGGGATTAATCAGCCCTACCGTTCTGAAACAGTTGACTATCTCGCTAATGAGTATCCCTCTTATATCGCTTATGCAAAATAGGGCCTGCTTCACCGATAGTCGACACATGACAATCAGTTGACAACTGGTTTGGTATTTTACAATATGTTGACAACTTGAACCAACTAGGGTTGTTGCTCTAGTCCAGCTTAACATTAGGCCCATTTTGGTTCCCCCAATGAGTTAGGTTACCCCACTAGGGATCAATCAGCCCTATCGTTCTAAGTCAGTTGACCATCTCGCTAATGAGTATCCCTCTTGTATTGCTTGTACAAAATAAGGCCTGCTTTACCGATAGTCGACACATGACAATCAGTTGACAACTGGTTTGGTATTTTACAATATTATGTTGACAACTTGAACTAACTAGGGTTGTTGCTCTAGTCGAGCTTAATATTGGGCCCATTTTGGTTCCCCCAATGAGTTAGGTTACCCCACTAGGGATTAATCAGCCCTACCGTTCTGAAACAGTTGACTATCTCGCTAATGAGTATCCCTCTTATATCGCTTATGCAAAATAAGGCCTGCTTCACCGATAGTCGACACATGACAATCAGTTGCCAACTGGTTTGGTATTTTACAATATGTTGACAACTTGAACTAACTAGGGTTGTTGCTCTAGTCGAACTTAATATTGGGCCCATTTTGGTTCCCCCAATAAGTTAGGTTACCCCGCTAGGGATTAATCAGCCCTACCGTTCTGAAACAGTTGACTAGCTCGCTCATGAGTATCCCTCTTATATCGCTTATGCAAAATAAGGCCTGCTTCACCGATAGTCGACACATAACAATCAGTTGACAACTGATTTGGTATTTTACAATATAATGTTGACAACTTGAACTAAATAGGGTTGTTGCTCTAGTCGAGCTCAACTAACGGTGGTTGATTAGTGACAGTCTAGTCCGATGAACAATTTTTGGTTATTCTAGTTGTTCAATGACATTTCTAATTACATCATACTGAATGAAGAGGCAAAAATTTTACTTGTTATCGAGTCCGTTACCAGTGCCTAATGCTTGACAGGTGTGAAACTGGTTATTGCAAGTCGACGTCAACCAACAGTCACTTGATCAGAGGATAGCTGAAGCGGCCCTTAGATGTTTCTTACATCAACATGGGTAATTACTGTGGAAAGGCCACCAACGATAAGAGATAACGTGATCTTTGTTGGGCTGTAGGAGAAACAGGGTCACGAAATCAAAACTTTAATCCTGTCGATTATAAATATTATGCTTGGGAGGAGAGTGCCGAGTGTCATACCCATTGAAGTTTCGATTCCTGAACCTTCTCTGACGGAGTCCTAATAGAATGAAGGTCTTCACTAAATCTGATTTCAATGGAATTAAAGTTTCGTAGGATCTTCTGCCCTTTTACCGAACAAGGGATCGTTATGAGCTCCAGAAAAAAAGGGTAGATTGGAATGTAATGAAAAACCTCCCGACTGTGATGAACATCTATGCCACGGTCAATAAAACTTGTCCAACCCATCTCTGATGGATTAAAAATCAATGCCTGATAATACGCTTCTGTATGGTACAGGATATTACGGAACTTTTATATAAGGTTCACTAAAGTTCAAAAAAAATTAAAAAAATAAATAAATACGAATTGAAAAATGCACACATATGAGGAACTATTTCGCGTATTATTTGTACATGCAGAAGGAGTTTTCTGAGTGTTTAATTCTTTTGTACCCGATTTTGCATCATGCATCTGGTTTGTGTGAATCACAAGCAGAAGAGAAAAGTGCAGTTTTTCATTAACCTGAAATCCTACTTGTGACCTTCCATCAATATAACGGTTTTATTGAACAGCAAAATCGTTAATAGTGACACAATATTTGTGGTCATTGGTATATGTAGGATACAAAACTCGTACACAGTTTTTTTTCCACCATCAAATCATCAAAAACAGGCATTTCGTATCTCTGCATGTAACAATGCGAAACAAATGAGAAGAAAATAAGTACGTTCTTTGAAATGTCATGTTTTTCTATTTATTCATATCGTTTAGTGAGAATACATATATATTTTTGTGGGGATGTGCCAAATTATATTAAAAATTGAAAGGATCCAACATAATTTGAAGGAATCAAATAAAATGTACCAGATTTTGTCACATCAATCGAATTTTTTGTTATTTAGGTATATAAAATACATGAAAAATCAATTCATACAATTTGAACCCAGAACACCATTAAATTTCGAATGGTAACTAGCTGTTCCGCATTTTTGCCTCTATAGTTTCCTAAAAACCCTTTTACAACTGCTTTCAGTGATAACCAGGCATAGAGTTCCTTGTCAGTAAGCTTTCCGTCACAATTCGAGTATTTCATCGATGTGTGTATTAGTGGTCCCACGAATACATTTTCTTTGACTTTGGCGTCACTCAACTTTGAAAATACCGTCTTAAAATATAAAAATACATCTCTCTTCTTATTCATAGCCTTGACAAAATTTATCATCAAACCAAGTTTTATGTGGAGTGGTGGTAATATTATATTTTTAGGGTCTACTAATGGTGTATGTTTCACATAAGCTTTTCCGAAAACAAAATCCCACAAAGAAAATATCAGTAAATTCACCCATATGGTTCTTTTAAGACAGTTGAGTATGCTATTGGTACTGACGCATACCTATCACTATTGTGTAACAATACCGTCTTCAGACTTGTGAGGGAGTTGAAATAACGATTGACATGTCACTCGAAAACTAGATATGATGGATATCACATACGTTCAGATCTTTTCATGACTCATTACCAATTCATTCCAGTGGTCTCGGTAGTGTAGTGGTTAGCATATCTGCCTATCAAGCGGAAGGCCGGGGTTCGAATCCTCGCCGGGCCACCGTGCTGGGTAATCGCACGTTAAAAGGTGAGGCCTCGTTGATCCATTGCTCGCACAAGTTTCGACTTCTGAGGGTTGACGTTCGTCAGCTGGTTAACGGAACGAACAATTTTAGAACAACAATTTTTTTAGCTACCAGTTTAACGGGTACCAAAATCGCGTAACACAGTGTGATACTCATACTATTATCAACCCTGCACCTGATTCCAGAAGTGGTTTGAATTTCTTCGAGCAATTCAATAAGGAGGAAAGCATTACTTATATTAATTGATAATATTCAATAACTAATAAATAAATGAACAATTTCAACTCATCATGCTATTGACCAAAATTCAGTTTCAGAAATGTCGATATTTGTCCTACATCAAATCCAAACGGCACTGTACTTTTTTGCATCTGGTATGATCTATTTCATCGCCTTCAAACTCTCCAAAGCTAAGTACTATTGATTTTCAATGCCTCGAAATAAAAATCATTTCGAAAACCATAAAGAATTCTTCTGTTGCGTATCTCAAATGATTTTTTCTGCACCATATCAAGTCTACGTTCGATAATATCGAGGATCAATCATTGATAATTTCAGTAACAGCATGAAAATTACCACACTCGCATACTTCATTAGCAATATTTTCCATTACAGATTGAATGCTTTCATCTACCCAACAATAATTGAATCCTGTTTCAGTCTGCATTAAAAATTAATTATCGTTATGAAAACATGAAAAATTAATTTCCAAGCTGCACTCAGCAACAGAGCACTTTCATCACGGAAACAGGTCGACAAGATCAAAAGGTTGCGTCTACTGCGGAAGTAGAAAAAAAAAGCTCATGCCTCCGTTTCCTCATCTTGTATTGAATTTTTTTCAGAAATGTGTTCCTCTACTATACAGTTTGATAATGACGAAATATTTCTCTTTACGATTACACGAGCTATCATAATTGTGATATTTGATCTTCAATATCATACATGAGTATTTTGTTCCCAAATCGCCTTCAGATGGATGCTGTAGCAAACAATATCTCAGTGGCATACATTGTTTTTCCAATGTTTCAAAATAATATCAAAGTTGACTGAAGTTTTTTTTTTCACCAGTTGTTAGAACAGACCAATCAAAAAGTATAGAAAATAATGCTGTTCCGTAATCGTATATTATGCAACGATCGTGTAATGATGGTTATTAATACATGAGCATAAACCGGGATACGAAACGAGCCGAAGGTGAGTTTCGTATGGTTTATGCCAGTGTATTGATAACCATTACATGAGAGTTGCATACGCTATTTTATCTACACCCAATAAATAATGAAGAACTGAAAATATTTTATTATTAGGTATTTATATTGAACACGATAAAAGTAGGTAATCAATCGTATCTCTTTGAAAAATTCTACAAAATTATAATTAATGGTATTACCACGGAAACTACAACAATGAGAAATGAAAAGAAAAAAAAATGAAAGAAAATCTTTGCCAAGGTCAGGATTTGAACCCGAATGGTTCTGATCACTGCCCTCACCATTGACCAATCGGCCATGATAGCTCATTCGATTTGGTCGAAAATAAAAACATATTTGTTGCATATGTCAAATGAAAAATATAATCCTTTCGATTGTATTTTTTTCTTGTCTAAGACATCTGTGGAGGAGTCGCTGGTAATTCTTCTATATCACCGCTGAAAGACATTTTCATTCGATTATCGAAAATTGACTAAATTCTTCAAAAATTCAATACCTACTGATTTTGACTTGGCAAACTTCAAAATGCAGAGCTTGCACATAATGCTTGATTGAAAAATAAAATAATTACTGTTATTGTGTTCAATACAAATATAATATTCATAGTTCTTCATCATTTATCGGGTGTAGATATAATAGCGTATGCGAGTCTCATGTAATGGTTATAAATACACTCGCATGAACCATACGAAACCCAACTTTGGCTCGTTTCGTATCCCGTTTAATGCTCGTCTATTAATAACCATCATTGCATTATCGTTGCATAATATACTATTTTATTCTCGAAAATTGAATATTTTTCCTTAATTTCTTTGTAGGTTTTTGTATGAACCTTGATGAAGGAGGGTTTTGGGAATGGTGGATCTGGATATGAAACGGATTTCCATTCAGAAAGAGACAAAGAGAGAAAGTTATCCGAATCCTTTGTATGAACTATCGATTGAGTGTTATTCAGTCGAAAAAAAACAACAGTATAAAGATCCTGAAAGTTTCTACGTTTCGATATAAAAAAAAAAAAATTTCTAGTAATTTGTTTGGGTTCGATCCTCGGTCAATACAGACATTTTTGATTCTGTTAACATAATAATTCATAATTTTAACAAGTTAGTATGATGAACAAAATATGTTTTTGCCATACAAAAATCCCCACGTTTAAACACTGTCTACGTCCTCATCTGGTATAGAAATGATCAGTGTGATATGTGGATCATCGAATTATAATTTATTGATGAGTAATGTAATAAGAAAGAAAACCAATCGGCATTCATCATGAATTGAAAAAAAGTCATAGAAGTATAGTATACAAAATTTACGCCGATTCCTCATATACCTGCTAAAGAACATGTATACTTTTTTGAAAGAACGTGATTTCAAGGAGAAACATCACAGAAATTCCACCATCACCTCTGACTTGATTCATGAAAGTTTGAACTGTAGTAACACAGGATATAAAAACACCGAATCCAATTCGACGACAAGCAAGGGCAAAAAATTGAAGAGAATTCAATATAAGTTTTACCATTTGCCAAATGCAATTTTCCGTATCAGAGTTTCTCTAAGAAGACTCCTCCAACAAATCTGAAAAGCCAGTAATAAGATTTCCACTCTTAAGCTTCGAGTCAGATCTCATAAAGATCAGACAATAAAATTTCCTAGTTTGTTTCCAATTTAAAGTTGTAATGAGAAACATTTCATTGAAGACTTGATCAGTATTCAATGAGATCAGAAGCAACTAGACGGAAATCCCCAAGAAAGAAATTGAAAGAGCACTCTTGTGAATGAAATATGGCAATATAACCCCAATGAAAAGTGGTTAGCGGGTTGAGGGAAATGTATACAGGCCTTGAATAACCCCAATGAATTCATCGGTAGGTATAATTGAGTACGTATGCAGAGCATGAATTCACTACTGCTGAATAATGAGATAATTTTACTTGTTCCGATTATCCAGGAGTTACATCTTATCTTATATTTGAAGGTATCAGAAGGAGATTATATTGTTACTCGAATTGAGGAAAATAAACAGGCAGAATAAGGTCGTAAATAAAACCATTGCCATTTTCTCCGACAGCCAGGCGGCAATTAAGGTTCACAGCTCATTTCTAGTCTTCTCAAGATTGGTGAGAAGCTGTCTGAGCGCATTCAAGGAGCTGAGTACCCAAAATAGGATTAGTCTAGCATGGGTACCCGGACATGAGGGTCACAAGGGCAACGAGGAGGCAGATGCTCTAGCCCGGGAAGTCGCATCCAAGGCTATGATCGGCCCAGAACCCTTCTGCGGGGTAGCGAAAGCAAGTATAAAGACATCCATAAATTCATGGATGCAAAATGAATCTCAAAGGATTGGTGAAATGAGCTTCCTGGAATGAGGCAGGCGAAAGAGTTCATAAAGAACCAGGGCCCAGATTTGCGGAAGACCTGCTAAACCACAACCTTAAGGTTGTAAGGGTAGTGGTGGGTCTACTAACGGGGCATAGCCGGCTCAGGAAATATATGAGCAATATTGGTCTGACAGAAGAAACGCAATGCAGGTTCTGTCGAGAAGAGGAAGAAACCGCACTGCATGTGCTCTGTGAATGCGAAGCGATAGGCTGAGACACGCAAGATGCGGGAAGAAGGAACCAGAGGCTGTTAGCTATATGAAGGGGTCAGTGTCCAGGCTATGGAGTCTTATCAAAGAGATCAAGCTAGACAACAAGCTCTAACAACCAAGGAGCATCACAATAGATCTGAAAAGGTCGCAGTGAATCAGGCCATGGGCCAGCTCCCCGATAATCTAATCTGATCTTCTGCATGGAAAAATATCAGAACAAACAAGTTTTTTTTGGGTTCTCAACCTATCACAGTTTGAAAGAAAAAGAATCTATTCAAGTGTAGAAGGTCAGATCTTCAATCTACCAGGAAAAGTTGGTGTGTGAAAGGATCAGTAAGGTTAATAAAAAAACTTCCTTCTGAGTGATAATTATGAGTTCTTGTATTTTTATGATGGTCAAATTTGACTTGTACGAGAAGTTGCTGACAAATAGAATGTGTCCCACTCAGAAGTAACTGTTTCTCTGTGGTAGGTTAAGAACCCAAAAAACTTAAAAGAAACACGTTTCTATTTTTCAGGGGCAGATCGTTTCATTTTTCTAATTTTAAGGGGTTTTAGTAAAATTCGGCAATGTTTCGAAATATAATGCACAGAACAACAGAGCACTCTGTATATGAATTTTATATTCGTTCGCATGCAAATCCAATTATTTCGTTCTCCGGCTGAAATATGCGATTCCGATTGTTGGCTGGGTTAGTGGAATTCATGGAAAAAAGATTCATGATAAAATCTTATCGTTCGATCGATGGCCGTACGGGCCGAGATATCAGAAAGACTGGGTGAATGGTATTTATAATTTAACCGTTAAGGGATTTTTCACCATTTCACACTTGAGAGGCGAATTTCATTGGGTTATGGTATTTTCATGGAATCGCCGAGTTTTCTTTGATATAGAGGATTAGTCTTTGGTATAATCGTATTTAATAGGCCTCAGTTGCGTAGGGATTTTGCACAAGAGGTTAAGTTTTTTTCGAGCATACTTATTTTCGTGCCGTATTTTTTCTCGATCGAACCCGGAAACTATTCATGACTTTTCAGGCCTTTGTTTGGTACCGTCCGAAATAACTACATTTCCAATTATTACGAGACACCGAAGTTTGTGGCAATCTTGGAGATATTAGAACGGAGCATTTTTTTTAATTAGAACAAGTTCGATATTTTTTGTGGTATCTGCAGAAATTCATCATCCGATACGGAAAAGGGACGTTTGGATCTTGCATTGGCTGCCCGGATTTCTTCAGCTCTTGGAGATATCGATAAGTACCACCTAGTGGATGATATTTTTTATCATTTTTATATTACAAGCGTACCCATTTACCGATTTCATGTGCAGTGTTCTGGAACAGCCTTGTATTTTTTTCATATTTTTTTGAAGTGTTTTATGCAAGTTTTATATTGCTGTTGTTATTGCCTTTGAGGTATACTTTCGGTCTGAGATGATGACGTGTTTTGAATATACTTTATCCCAGAACCTCACTCTCGAGAGTCCTTTTTTTTGGCTAACCCTATGAATTTATTTTTATACTATATTTGTTTATAATATATAGGTATATTTATACAATTCAACTCTTTCATTTACTACAAATAGCATAGTCTGACAAGTAAGCCATTCCATTTTGGTGATTTTAGTTCCAAGGGAGGTGTTTAGAGTGTTATAGAGTGAAACATTGTTATAATTGATCGAAAAGCATTAAAGAAGGTGAAAAGTGGAGAAATATATTATTTAACTAGAAACGTGTGTGTTTTAAAGGCGATCACTTTCAAACGTAGGAAAATCATTTCGACTTCAGATTCATATTCACCGGTTGAGACGTTTGTTTTCTTCATTCCATTACGGTGTGTGTCTAATTGAACTTCACCCTTGCGAAATCTTTGTTCAAATACCTAATTCGTCTCCACCGAATGTAGCTGAGTAAACTAGGCATCCTCTTTGACATGAGTTTGTGTTCACTGCTTTGCTGATTTCACCCCCAATTTTTCTTTTTTACCGGTGGTAGTTGAAGTGATAATTCAGCACTGTAACTTTGGGAAGTGCTCATGGCTTCTGAACCAAACTTGCTTCAGTATTTCTTAGCGATTCAAGAATGACCGTGATAGCTTTAACGCACAGGAATTTCCCAAAAGTATTGCTGATACATCAGAATGTTGATAGTCTGCTAACATATAGGAAGGACATAAGTAGTCTTCCCCTCTCTTCAACTTCTGAACATAACTAGATATCAAAAGCAGAAAGAAGCATGTAAAGGGGCATCACTTCTAGCACTTTCTCTTTTTGTTCAACGTCGTTCACTTTCGTGATACTCGTTTGGTTGATTTTTGAATTCTCTATTCAGAATTTATAAGGAATCCACTGTTTTTGAGTTATTACCAGTTAACTTAACATATTTTTAACAATGTTTTTCTCCACCTCGCGTCTCGATTTCCAGAAAGGAATATCATACCAGTTTTTCTCTATGCTGACACCAAACCCAGAGAGCAATAGATATTACATGAATATTCCAGAAATATTGTTTCATGGATATTGTATTACTCTATGAATGTATCAGAAATATGCTTGATGAAAAATTTTCCTGGAAATTCTTCTGGGAAACCTTTGGGGTTTTCTAAGAATATTCCTCCAAAGATTATTCCATGAATATCCTGAATATTGTTGCGAATTCGACGATCAATAATAATTCTGCGAAACAATGAAACCCTTGCTCCACGCCCATGACTTCCTCTATGCCTATGCCTTTGTGATTCGAAGAAGACCACGCCCATCGACTGTCATCGCGATCCATCGAGAATGTTCGAGAGAAATACCAACCGCAACTGTTTACACGCGGAGAGAACTATCGCAAAAGTTCCAGAAATGTCGATTCCATCGAATAATCACAGTGAATCCAATACCAATATTGTAGAAAAATATATATTATTATTTGTGCTACTTGAAAATACTTTGTGGAGGGCTGCTTTCTATTCATTCAAAATCGTTATTCGAATTTGAAAGACCTGGAAGTTTGAAGCAATATTTGATAATTAAAAACATACAATTTTTTTTGCAAGTTTGACGACGCTGAGAATGATTAGGAAGAAAATTAAAACAAGGAAAATTCAATGAAATTGTTAATTTCAGTTAGAGCCGACAAGTTCATATCAACAATTAATGTTTTTCACCGATTTCAGTGAATAGTGAAGTGGAGCAATTTCAGCGGTTTTGTGAACGCCTTGTTAGTAAGAATTGTACAAGAAACTGATATTTTTGTTAAATAAGGAATTTCATCAAGCATCGGCCAGTTAAATCCAGTTTTCAACAATAGTTTCAAATATTCTAAATGAACAACTTGTTCAGGACTTACACGTATCACAAAACGAGTACCCCTGGCTAATACCACGAAGGGCTTTGGATTTAATCCGACAGGTGTTAGTGCAGGATCCTTCACAGAAGATATTCTTGCATATGCTCTCGGTGATAGAATTGTCGGGACTACTGTTTGAATATCGAGACGGGGTATACTTGCAAACCGGTTTCGTGCCCTTCGTGCGTCTCGTCAGTACAAGGTAGTGCCATAATCAACATGGAGTCATTGACTCCCCAGTATTAAAAATCATATTCCTTTCAGGGTGTCATTCCTCGACCAAGGCGGATGCAAACGACAAGCAAAATAGCCGTCGTCGCGCCATCTGCCCGTAGACGATTGACAAACAAAGTGCATATTAACATGGCCCAAATCCTAGTACAAGGAAATGAATCCCAATAATAGCAATGGCGATGCTTGAAGACTGGCTTCAAATCAAATCTAATTATACTATTTTTTTCTGGTCAGTCTCAACTCACCTACCACCTATAGTTGTTTATTCGTTAGCCTACTGTGTAAGTAAGTTGAGACTTGCGTGAACGAATTGTTCATTCAGAATATTTGATTTGAAGCCAGTCGGCGAGTATTATCATCAACTATTTGTTCAACAATAGTTCCAGTCAAATTGTAGCTAAAATCGACTACACTTTACTATGCTAATTTTCGTCTGCCACCTTTCGAGATCTCGACGCTCCTGAAATTTCATTTGTCGAAATCACAAAAAAGTTCGTCGAAGTGTGAAATACAATTTATTTTTCGTCTCGACAAGACGTGCAGACGAATACCAACCCGACTATGAAGACCTCCACGTGACCATTCGTCTATGCCCGACAATTTTGTCAGTCTCTTTCCGAACTTCCAATTGAAATATATTTCCGAAGATTTGGGGGAGCGAAAGAAATGTCTGTTACAATACCAGATAAACGAAACACGCTCGACACGTAGGCATGCCTCAATCAGAAGTATAACGTTGTCGAGATATCTGAAAGCCGCAGAAAACTGGGTCACATGCTAGTCGACGATGCTACAGAGAATTGTTTATTGTGAATTTCCCATGGACGTGGTTGTTCACGTTTCTTCCTTGGCTACGAATGCTTCGGAGGGTATCTCGTTGATTATGCTTTGAATAAAATTTCATTTTCATAATCTCGAGCATTTCAGGGATTGGTATTCGCAAATATTCAAGAAGAAAAGCAACATACCACATGTCAATGAAATTGGGCTTGATCTATGTACAGCTTATCCAATCCATCTTGGTACAGAACTAATAACGTTTATGCCCAGCAAACTCTGTGAAGTATACTAAGATCAAAAAAAACCTATTATATATGTTCAGTGGGTTGAAATTTATTCCTCGAAGGTGTTTTCTCTTTCGTCAAGGTCTGCACTACCAGTGTGCAACTGGAAAAGAACTGGAAGCTGTACACAGTTGCCTGTGAGTCGAGATATCTTGCTTCAATGTTGCCGCAACCGAAACATGTGACGTGTAATATTGCTTATAATAATCCAGTAATTACTGTTTTGAAGTCATTATTTTGTGGTGGATTGATATTTTTCTCGTAGTTTTCTGAGTTTCTAACCTACCACAATCCGAAAAAATGAGAATTAATATTAGAATCTATACAAGTGTAGAAGGGTAGACTTCTATCTACCCCGAAGAGTTGCTGCATTAATTAAAAAACAGTTCCTTCTGAATATAACAAGTCCAATCAGTCAGCAACTTCTCGTATAACTGAAATTTGCCTATCAAAAAAATTACAATAACTAATATATTGATATATATTATTTATATTCCATAACTGAGTTCAGTAATTTTTCAAGTAATTCGAAATCATTTCAACGATAATAATAATAGGTAATAATGAATGTTCTCTGCCAAAACATATACAGTTGGGAAAAAACTGACTATTGATTGATACTGTACAGCAAATAGAGCCATCATCCAAAAAAGGTATAATATGTTCGAATATTACATCACGGAAATTTCATCTAGAAAAGTTTCAGTGGAATGGTATTCTTCAAATCGCAAAATGATTTTCAATATTCTATGCTGGATGGGTACATTTTTCCCGTTCCTGCCCACGGACGAAAGTCACTAATTTCCATTCATTCTCGATATCTCCATTTGAGAATATAAAAAGAACCAATTGTTTTTCAAGCAATAGGCTGAATAAAAATGGGTTTTTCATCAACTAGGCGTTCACCCATTAAAGTCGACCTCTGTGATGAAAGGTTGCACCGCAACCGATGTTTTCCTTTCTTCTGTATTGAGTATTATTTCATCTGTTTATGAATTGAATTTTGGCAGGTGTTTTTTTCCACAGAACAAAAAAGACCGAACATCATCCTAATCGATGATTGAACTTAGTTCAGACCCATGACACCCTTCTGGGGTTTTACGAATAGTCATTGAGCACTGGGGCTCGATTTCGTTTTTTATCACATCTTCGACAACGAATGATATACAAATATCGTATTTTTGACAACATTCGTTATACTGATAGCATTTCGTTATCTGAAACGAATATTACACTTGGCATCATCTGATCAAATTCAAATTTCAATTCGGAATCACTTCGGAAACTTTGGGAAATGAGTGAATCAATCAAAAAATGGAGATAAAAAATCAGGATAAAACTAAAGTTTGATGTTGAATCCCCAGCTAAATAGTGGTAGATTTTCTCTAAATTTCACCCAGAAAGATGCTGAGGAAATGTGGTCTAATCGTGAAATACTCTATTCAAAGTTTTTTAATAGAATCTAGAGTACTTCTATATACTTTATTATCTGAAAATGTATTCACCAACCTTGTCATTCATCATGTAAAATTATGTCCCAACAAGCACCCAATCTTTTGGTTTATACTTCTCTAGTTGAAAAGAGGAAAACATTCCAGGAAACGAATCCTCCATATGAGAAAGAACTCAAATTATTAACAACCACTATCTGAAGGTATGTGCATACCTTTCCTTCACAGACTGTTCGTTCAAACAGAAATAGGCAAAAAAGTCCATCTGAAACAACCACTTCTCCATGCATATTTTGTAACTCAGTCATACGTACTTTGAAACAACCAGCTAACATGATTTACACAATTACATAAAATTGGGTTCCATCTGACATGGTGAATTTGTTTCGTTTTTATAATGAGTTGGAGATGTAAAAGCTGAACACTTCTCAAAATATAACGTTTCTCTTGCGAAAACAGAGAAATATTCTACCATCATTCAAATGCTGATCATGAGATCATTCTCAATGATAAGCATATTATAGTGCTTTATGCTACAATTAACACTGATTATTTTTATTTCTCTCCCTACATCTATATCAAAAACAAAACGTCGTCGGATACAATTTTTTCCACTTGCTTCAGAAAAAATCTAGGTTCTGTTTTCTTCTAATTAGGGATGTGACAATTAAGATAGGTACCTATCTGTCTTTCTTTGGAAATATAGAAAATTTATGAGTCTTCCATCACAAAACAAATCATATCGTCTGAGTTTTGACGACGATTCAGATCTTCATGGTTTTCAACGAGAATGATTTAGATGAATTTTACCTAACCTCACAAACACGGTAAACGTACACGTTACGTAGCGAAGGGTCAACAATACGGATAGATGCAAATTCATTATATTGCAAAGGATCGATAACGAACTAGTGGTCGAAAATCCTGACCCTGGCCTGATGATTCGATTTTTGTAGAAGTTCAAACCCCAGCTTGAAGCAAGTTCAGAACGATGGTGCTACATGAAATCCTTAAATGGGAACCCAAGATAAAATATTATTGAAAGGTTTTCTTCAACATAATAGATATTCAAAAAGTAATCAAGAAAATACCAGTGTAGTAGAAAAATAATGGAAAGCATTTGGATTGTTTTAAAAGAAATTCATTGGCTATAAACGTGCTATGGTCTTATAATCATTTGAAATTTCGTTTCCACAATAATCCACTCATGAAGTCGTCGAAATCAACTTTCAATTTTTCAAACTCAACCCCCCCAGACCAATTTCGTGTGCGCACATACTGATTATTATCACTCTCAATGAAAAAATAGGTTTTTTATGTACTACCTTCATCAGTCGTCAGCTAGATATTTTTAAAACTGTTCAATTTCTGCGATTAGGTTTTTTATTGCAGCTGATTCTGTATGTATTGTTTTATCCTTGAAACTAATTGTATTGTAATTTGACTTATATCCCTGTTCTGTAGTTGGGTGTAACCTGTAGAACAGTGTATGAATAAATGAAGAAATAAAATAAATAAAAGTATGAGAGTTAAAAACCGATCTGTCATTCATAAATCGACAGAAACTAATCTCCTATTTCAGGAAGAATGTGTTGAGCACTTCCTTCGACTCTGCCTGTTCTTCCTTCAAATATATCAATCAAGTGAAGTCGCATCCCACGTGCGGGGATATTTCACGTTCAAGGCATTTCCTTCGAGTGTCAGATTGAAGTATGAAAATCTGACACTTGAGATTAAATACGACGAGAGACAAAGCGCCAAATTCGACAAAAACCCAATAACCCCGGCTTCAGATAAATGGCGGTGCCATATTAAAGTCTTGCGCCATCAATATGGTTTATTAGGGCTCCAGGGCTTTCTCTCTCGCGTTACGCGTGGCGAACTTCCGGTTTAGACTCGTGTGGCTTTTAGCACAGTCTAAGTTGTTCCCGGTGGAAAACAGATCATATATCTTTTGGTGACTGATTGTATTATGCAAGATTCAGGATGAACCAACCTGGATAACTTTCAGACGTCAACATCTATTTGTAAGATTTTTTCAATTTCCTATTATTTATTCGCTTCATATATCTTTCCGTTCTGAATGAATCAAATACAGAACTGGATATATCCTCATAAAATATACTCGAAACTTGCTCTACTTTGAACCGTATATTCAATATGTTTATAATAATCGCCATCTTTCAAAAGCGATGGGAAATTCTCAAATTCAGATGATGTGCCAATCGTTCATCTCAAAAATTACAATGCTTTCCCCAATGTGTTGGCTCGTCGAACATGACACACAAAACTTTGGCATCATCAGGCATATCCTCTTTTCATTTCATGTCAACCAACGAGAGTACAAACGGAAAAATATAATAATACTGTAATAAATGCAAATATGCCTTCTACAAAACACTCAAGTCTGGAGTCGCAAAAGTTTTCCTGTCCAAGTTCAAGAATTATTACTTGCACAAATGCGTATTCCGCTAATAAGGTTAGCATCTACAGGAGAAAGAGGAAAGTCACTGAAAACAGCTATTTCTTTGCCTATATGGTACGAGTGGCGCTGAATCATATAGGAGTCACTTTTTCTTGAGAAATGAGTACACATTATAATCGATCACTCACCTTGGATATCGAAGACCATAGGATCAATTCCTGAGTCATGCGATATTGAAAGATTTGTAGACTTGAGACGAAATATCAAACTCGTAAAGAACCCAAGTTATGATTTTTTTGTCGCACGGTCGTTGCTAATGTAATTGCCAGTCATTTCGTCTTTGGAATGATACAGATTGTTTCAAGACAAAATTACGACATTGTCAACGGAAGTGCTTCCTATCTCTATGTATCTCCATTTTCTCTGGGGCTCTGTTCTCAAGATGAATTTGTGTACGGCATCGTGTTGTATCGCAATTCAACACATCTGGTCCATATCGCTCTAAGTCATTCTATTCGAATGAAAATAAATCCGCACGACTTTCACAGTTCGTCTTGAAAACGAGGACTTTGCCGACCCATTTACCATTTTTCAAAACAACTACATGATTATTCCGAAGTTTTCTGGGTCTCTAACCTACCACAATCTGAAAAAATAAGAATTAATATTGTCATTTATGTAAGTGTAGAGGCAGATTTTTAATCTACCCTGAAAAGTTGCTGCTTCTATAGAACAACATTCAAAACAAATACTTTACGGTCAATACTGACACATACCAAACCAAATAACACAATGGAAAACATAAAAAATTGTATTTATAAAGTTCCTTGTTCGTGCAGTCAAAAACATATCGGTATATATATATATATATATATATATATATATATATATATATATATATATATATATATATATATATATATATATATATATATATATATATATATATATATATATATATATATATATATATCCAAGAGAAAAAGACTCAAAACTTTTTTTATAAAGAAATTTGTTTTTGTCCACATCTGCCCCTAGACTGTCCAAATCTACCCCAGCCAAGGGGCACATCGGGACATTTTGAATACTTGGTAAAATCTCAAAATCTGATTTATCTATTAGTGGATAAGCGCTAAGCCTATGGTGATAGATAGTACACTTATAAATGTAAACAACATAAAATTATTTGATCAATATATCGAAAGCCAAGCTCTACATAGCTAATTATATTTGTAGCGTCCCAATGTCCCCCCCTCTCCCCTATATATATATATATATATATATATATATATATATATATAGGGGAGAGGGGGGTACATTGGGACACGGGGCACATATGGACATTTCAAATTTTTGCGCCATTAAGCATAAAGTTGAGTTGTAATGCTTATCGTTAGAGCGCACCACGTACCTTTTTTATTGTAGAAAAGTTTCAAAAGCGTCAAGCGACTCAGTACCTAGTTACAGTTTGTTACGTGCACGTGTCCGGCGTGGTAAATAAATCAGAAATCGTTTGAGATCGAATATTTTTCAAGTGGATGCTAGAATTAACTCTGTTGAAATTCTGAAGGTAGGTGGAATTGTTTATGCTCATTATGTCTGTAAGTGCTGATGTTATTGTTTATTTTAGTTATTTATATAAACCCATTTTGTTTATAAGAATGATTGGGGCAGATTGGGACATCTAGTCGGGGGCACATATAGACACTGTCCCAATCTGCCCCAGAGAAAAATGTGGGAATTGACTGCATTTTTTTTCAGGCATCAACATGGTAAGGACTTACAAGAGGAAGACCAATCGTTCTGATATATCAGAGGAAAACATAATGGCCGCTGTCGAAGATGTTTTGCAAGGAAGACTTTCAATAAAAACTGCAGCCACAACCTACAATTTGACGAAATCGACCCTGGGTAACAGACTGAAAGAAATAAAGAGACGACGTTTCGAAAATCCTGGCCAAGACCATGACGCTCCTGACAGACAAGATTCAGATGATCCAATATCATTTGCATCACCATTCCAGTCAAAGTATTCGTCTCAACAAGTTTTTACATCTGCTCAAGAAGAACAACTGGCCAAATATTTTATCCAGAGTTCGAGAATGAATTATGGTCTCACATATACACAAGCTCAAAAGCTGGCATATGATTATGCCAAAAAACTAAATGTGAAGTATCCGCCGAGCTGGAATAACTCGTTATCCGCTGGAAAGGATTGGATGAAATCATTCATGAAGAGGTATCCAATTTTGTCATTGAGGAAGGCAGAAAATACCAGTATGGCAAGAGTCTCGGCATTTAATGAAACAAATGTGAAGGAATTTTTCGATAATTTACAGAGAGCTTTAGAAAAGTATAAGATTACACCAGAACGAATCTACAATTTGGATGAAACAGGTGTTGCGACTGTTTTAGATATATGCACCAAAAGTTATTGCCAAAACTGGCACAAAACAAGTTGGTCAGGCAGTATCCGCCGAACGGGGAGAGCTTGTTACATTTTGCGCTATAATAAGTGGAGTTTGAAATACAATTCCTCCTACATCTCTGGTTTTTCGGGCTTGAGGGCCGTGTAGTGGAATTTTTACTTCTGGAGCTTTCGGCTACATCTGCGGCAGTCATCTTCAGCGGCGTGGTCTTAGTTGGACTCCTCTATGTGAGTTTACTTCGACTGATTGCAAATCTGGAATTGACTCGTTATTATTTCTCGGTCCGCCAGTGTTCTGTTGGTCGTCCGATTCCCTGGTTCTATCCGGCTTCGTCTTGGCTGTTCTTAGAACTGGATACCAAATTTTGTTCAAATTTAGTCCCTCTTCCTTTCTATTGAAGTTATCCTTGTGCTTATGTATCTCAATCGCTTCCCGGTATAAGCGAGTGGAGTAATGAGTCGTCGTTGACAGAATTGAAGTTTTGTCGAATTGTATATTGTGGTCGTTCAGAAGGGCGTGCTCAGCTACAGCTGATTTGTCAGTTTGTCCCAACCGACAATTTCTACTATGCTCACTGATTCGAGTCTTAAAACTGCGTTTGGTGGTCCCTATATATACTTTTCCACACGAGCATGGAATTCTGTATACCCCAGCATTGGATAACGGATCTCTTGGATCTTTAGCTGACCTCAGTTGTTCCTCTATTTTCTTCATTGGTCTGTATATTGTCTTTATATTGTGCTTTTTCAATATCTTTCCAATGCGATCCGTGGTACCTCTTAGATAGGGCAAAAAAGCGGTCCCTGAAAGTGGAGTCACAGGCCTCGTTTGTGGGTGTGAATGTGTGGTTGGCTTAGGTCGTATTGCTCTGTCTATCTCCCTGTTTTGGTAACCATTAGCTCGCAAAGCGTGTCTAAGGTGGTTGAGCTCTTCATCTAGTGATTCAGGTTCGCAGATCCGTTTCGCCCTATCTACTAGAGTTTTGATGATTCCTTGTTTTTGTCGCGGATGGTGGTAGCTGAGCACGCCCTTCTGAACGACCACAATATACAATTCGACAAAACTTCAATTCTGTCAACGACGACTCATTACTCCACTCGCTTATACCGGGAAGCGATTGAGATACATAAGCACAAGGATAACTTCAATAGAAAGGAAGAGGGACTAAATTTGAACAAAATTTGGTATCCAGTTCTAAGAACAGCCAAGACGAAGCCGGATAGAACCAGGGAATCGGACGACCAACAGAACACTGGCGGACCGAGAAATAATAACGAGTCAATTCCAGATTTGCAATCAGTCGAAGTAAACTCACATAGAGGAGTCCAACTAAGACCACGCCGCTGAAGATGGCTGCCGCAGATGTAGCCGAAAGCTCCGGAAGTAAAAATTCCACTACACGGCCCTCAAGCCCAAAAAACCAGAGATGTATCAACACCGGCCGTGAAAGCCTACATTCTTACAATTCCTCCTGTTTATGTGTTCCCAAGAGCCAAATTCAAGGATGTTTTAAGCAGCGCCTACAGGAAGTCTTGGATTAGCTAACAAAACAGGTCAGGATGGATGACATCTATATTATTCTTGGATCTGATTAAACACATACAAAAGCATACAAAATGTACGAAAAATGAACCAATATTGATTGTTTTGGGCAACCATGAGTCTCACACCAGTCTTGAAACTATTTTATATTGTAGGGAGAACGGAATCATTTTCGTTACGTTTCCCCCACATTGTACGCACCTCCTCCAACCTCTTGACGTTGCGTTATATGGCCCATTTAAAACATATTTGAAGCAAGCTTTCAATGATTGGTTAGTAAACCATCCTGGCAAAAGGGTATCTATATATGAAATCGCAGAATTGACAGAAAAAGCGTATCAGAAAGCTTTCACTCTGGCCAACATATGTTCCGGATTTAGAAAAACCGGGATTGTGCCATTTGATAGAGGTATTTTTAAGGAAGATGATTTCCTTGCTGCATCTGTAACAGATACAAGGGATCCAGTAGCAACAGACGCACCATCAACATCTATGTTGGTCAGTAGCACTTCATCAACTTCATTACAGTCGGATGTCATATCACCAGACATAATACGGCCCTATCCCAAAGCAGAGAGAAAGATATCAAATTCAAAAGGAAGACAGCCCGAAAAATCACGAATTCTAACAGAGACGCCAGGAAAAGATAGACTGGAAGAAAAAAAAATAGCTAAGCAAAAGAAGAAGCAAGTTAAACATAACCTATTTTTTTAATGTTGAGCAACAAGCGAATGATTCAGATGATTCCGGAGAGAAAGTGAGCCATGCTGATGATGAATCTGACTGTTTGAGTGAAATGGACCGTGAAAATTCTGACGAAGAATTCATGCAAGATGTAGAAGCTATCATAGATCCTGAATCTCAGATGCCAAATATCAAAGTCGGTGACTTTTTGCTGGTTAAGTATTGCACGAAGAAAACCCAAAAATATTATGTAGGAGAAGTGGAAGAAATTGTCGACGGAAAATATTTCATGAATTTTCTCAGGAAGACAGGAACTGGATTTACCTTACCCCAAGTACCTGATAAGGACCAAATAGAAATGGAACAAGTGGAACTAAAACTACTTAAGCCAAGAACGTCTGAAAAAACTGCAAGGTCTAGTTCAATAAAACGGTTTCAAGTTGACTTCCGCGCCTATAATGTCAACTAAATCAAATGAAAATGTTGTTTAATGTATTTTTTATTTTTATTTTACTGTTTATACGATTTATGTTAGATCGTACCACCTTTATTCACCAAGAGAAAAAGACTCAAAACTTTTTTAATAAAGAAATTTGTTTTTGTCCACATCTGCCCCTAGACTGTCCAAATCTACCCCAGCCAAGGGGCATATCGGGACATTTTGAATACTTGGTAAAATCTCAAAATCTGATTTATCTATTAGTGGATAAGCGCTAAGCCTATGGTGATAGATAGTACACTTATAAATGTAAACAACATAAAATTATTTGATCAATATATCGAAAGCCAAGCTCTACATAGCTAATTATATTTGTAGCGTCCCAATGTCCCCCCCTCTCCCCTATATATATATATATATATATATATATATATAATTCGCGTCTGGATTAGTTTCCTTGTCGACGTTTCGGCTCCCATTTCGGAGCCATTTTCAAGACTGAGTGACCTTCCGTCTCCGTCTGAGTTGTCTTACTAACTGGGTTCTCGATCTCCAGTGATAACACTGGAGATCGAGGATTGAAGGTTGGTGGGATTTAAGGGTTCATTAGTAATTATGGCAGAATCAAGGATCGGATGGTCGATTGGAGGTTCAAACGGATTAGTACTCAGGTCGGAGTAAATGGAGGTATGTCGGACCGAAAGTGGTTTCCACGTATTGGGGGGTCTTTGGGAATCGTCTCGTTTATTGAGGCAATTGGGACGTTTTTCTATTTCAATGGCTTCACGGGTGAAAATGGCTCCGAAATGGGAGCCGAAACGTCGACAAGGAAACTGTTCCAGACGCGGATCAACCGGAAGTTCCAGCTACCAGCAGATTACCAGCAAGAATATTTGCATTTGAACAGGAATTTGCGTATAAGTTTTTAGAACGGAAACGGATTCAGTTTCCGAAACGTTAACGATAAGTATTTTCATATATTTTAGTCCTCATTATTTTTTTGATCGGTAAATTTGCGTTATCTGAGAAGTTGCTGACTAATTGGACTTGTTCTAGCAAGAAGGAGCTGTTTTTCAATAGACGCAGCAACTTTTCGGGGTAGATTAGTAATCTGCCCTTCTACACTTGTATATATTTCAATATCAATTCTTATTTTTTCAGATTGTGGTAGGTTACAAACCCAGAAAACTACGGAACAAATATTTATCCACCACAAACTAATGACGTTTAAACAGTAACTACCTGTTCTTCGCTCAGTGTTTCTAATTGAATGTGAATTGTAAGAGATCGACAATTCGGAAAAGTTCAGGCTAGCTCTAGCTTTTCGGAGTGGAATATAGCGGACTCTTGAGTAGAGTTTGTTTCACGAAATGTCAGCTGATTTCAAGCTTGGTCTTATTGGCATGAGAAGTCTATTATTTATGTTATAACGACTGTACTCCCTCGTTGAATATAAGTGCACATAATATGGCTGGTTGACGTAAAATCCCATTCCAACCATATAGTTTCCCAATATAGTATACGCTTTTCGAGAGATTTTCAGCCTCAAGTGGACTACAGATGAATATTGTTCGAATATTTTTTGAGAAGGTAGAAATAATAATAATAGATTTTATTGATAGGAATAATCAGAATACAATGTAGATGTGCAAATAAAGATGAAACCCTATCAAAAGGCAGGATTCAATTCCTGATCATATCATAAATGATACAAACAGGACTTGCTCTTCCTAAAATCCATTTTTCTGGTTTTCTCTGTCATGGTAATGAAACGAGAGAAAGCTTCAAGCTTTAACAATATCTGTTTTTAGGGCAAATTGATATATTTGTTCCGTTACGTAACTGAATTGAAGAAATATGGGGAAAATTCATTTCTTTTTCTTGGCGACGTTTCTGAAGCTAGACTGCGTCCTTTTTCAAGCCTGTCTGGAGTTTGTATCAAGATAGTAATTTTCCAGTTAGCAGTGTCAAAAGGTGACACTGGCATGATTCCCAGTTCAACGTCCCTTATGAGAATAGGCATCCATCATTAATCTATATTCAATGAACAAATAGAAATCTCTTCATTTCCGTGTAACGAAATGCAAGTAGCCTCTTTGAGATTTCATTTTGTTCCATCCTGTCCTCTCATGAGTAAATTAATATTAGTACCTGGATGACCGAGCTTTGCTCGGAATTTTAATTTTTGTAAATATTGTTTTCTGGAATAAATATTTATATACGAATTACATACTGATGAAATATAAATAATAGTTTTGATCTTATGAGTTATAATTGCACGAGTGCATGAAAATTACCGATAATTTTGCAAGAAAGCGTGATATCTAAAAATATGAAAATAACCGAATGCAATTTGTATAAGATATCACGCTTGAATGCAAAATTATCTGGTCATTTTTATGCACGAATGTAATTCATTTGAATATTTCACGAATAAAGAAATTCTCGAGGAAATGTTATTTTTTGTTCATTTATACTTTTCTCTATAGATTGTATGGAGTACTCAACTAAAGGCGAAATGTTTTTCTATTTCTGGAGTCTATCTGAGATTTATTTGTGTTGTTACTGACGTCTAGGGATACGGTTTCAAATGTGTTGTTATGGTGACTTGATACAATGCAATTACCTCTGTAAGTTACCGATACAATGCAATTACCACTGTAAGTTTTCGATAATTGCATTGCTCTTATGGGACATATTATATATGAGGGAAATATTTGTCTCAATAATAGAAAAAATGAACTCTGGGTTTTATAATATATGATTTGTGCTCTGTGTGCAGAGAGACTTTCACGCTGGTTTGATGGCTCGAATCGAAATGTAACGATTTGTGTGAGGGCTTGAGAGAAACAACAACGAATTCGTCCATATAATCACTTACAGTGATAGATATATTCTAATATGATCTATGAGAAGTAGCTGAGACATAGTTGGTTACATAGTTCCCGTCAGCTTCTAATGATCTACAAGCCACATGTACGGCCTGTTTTGCAATATAGTTCTCATATTTGGGGCTCGGTACCAAAACATTAATTGAAGATTCGTCATTCTATTCAGAGAATCGGAGAATTCAGAAAATCCATCTTGCAGGTGATTCTTCGCTCACAGACTCGCTCAATTCGTTGGAGCATCGTAGAAGAGTCGGAGACTTGTCTCTCTTCCATGAATTTTTCCTCGGTCGGTGCTCTTCTTAATTGTCGTTAATCGTTCCACCCTTGGCAGTATCAACACGGATGACCCGACGAGTACAGATTCCCCACCCCTTTGTTGTGAACTTGGAAACATGTCGAACCCCTCAGGGAACTTTTCTCGATAGAACAGCGGAACTTTGGAACTCCTTGCCGAGGATTTGCATTTCCTGCCCCTTGTTTCAGGCGGTGTTCTTCGAACATTACACGGCTTCCCTTTCTTGTATATCTGTATATTTTAAAAAGTAAATATCTACTTTCCTGGCAAATGCCACAACGGACATTGAATAATATCGTTTACCGAATATAATGTAAGCGATAATAATTTTCAGAATTTTGTTGTTTTCCTGGACTATTTTGAATTTCAAATTTACGTATGGCGAACTTCCGCTTCATAGTCGTGCGGCTATATCAAGTGGTGGCGGCACACTGTTCTAATGCGATCCAAACCGCCATGCCTCTTTCGGTCGCTTCGTTTCGCTCGTTATTCAAAATCGCAGTCTGGTGCCGCTATTTATGATTCCGGCTTCCGAATGTTGCACTAACTATTACATCAGAGCAGAGAAACGATCCAGTTGGAGGGCGGGATATCGCGGCAACGATTTCCATCGCTCTGATTCATTCAGTAGATGTTGTCGTTACATCTCATTATGCACAGAACTTGTCAGGAAATCTTCCGAGCATACTAAATGACTGAAAAACACCATACATATGTTGATAGGGGAACATCCACTTACCTGTATTATAGTATTTTTCACAGTAAATGGTATTGGCTTATTAACTGCAATAAACTACCCGATTCAATCCCATTGTGTAGAAAATCATCTGGTAAAAGATGCAAATGTGCTACAGGGTCGAACTTAAGAAATTTGAATTCTGCATAATGTAGGAGATACACAAGTAATTCATTTAAATGTCACAATTCTATTCTATATTTAGTTCAGTGTCGCTATCGCTATCCTCATCTAAATTAATTATAATTGGCGCAATTGATTTTACAGAAAGGTACGAGTTTTCAACATTTATAACATGACTAACAGAACTTTTCCAACTCTCGGTAGGAATGTCATTCATACAGTTCCTAATTAATTCTACCACACTACCACTTAAAGCCGGAGAAGTATTTTTTTCGCGCACGCTCGATTTAAGTGGGTGCCACATAAGCTCTATGAGATTGAACACGCAGTAGTAGGGAGATAGTCGTAACACTGTATGTCCCAATTCTTCTGCAATTGTATCACAAACATACGTTTTTTTTAAAGAAAATGACTGCAGCACTTGTAAAAGTTCTTTTTTTTGTATAATATTCCTCAAAATATATGTCATTTGCAGCCATGAAGTTTTGAATCTCCAATTTCGTATTCTTTGAGCCAGGAATTTTTTGCAATTGTCGACTATGATAGCTTGCGATGTTCATTACTATAACGCTGTTTGGCGGAATGTTGGGTAACAGACAATTTTTAAACCAATCTTCAAAAAGCTCTGCTGTCGTATCTTTGTGATAATCAACGCAAGAGTCCTCAATATTTTTGGCAGAAAGCCACATAGCGTTTGGGATCCAACCATTTTCTGATCCTGAGAAACAAAATTACCTGAATCCGGTCCTTTTACATTTATGATGTGCATCTCGGATTTTACAACTTAAGGGTCTAATTGGTTTTATTATAATCCTTCAGTCAATACCATTTATTGTGAAAATTACTATACTTTGGTTTGTATCTACCGAACACCCATAGAAGTATATTTCCCATAGATAGACGGACTCTATTTTACTACGTCACAAAATAATTGTTTGTAGCAGGTCACACACTAAAGGCTAAACCTTAAAAAGTGAGCAGTACAAAATATTAGTAAAATATACAATACATGTTAGATTAAAATTGAAACTATAACACGGAATATTGTAATAGTTCAAAAACCATTTATTCACAGAAACTCGAGAGCAGAACTTCTGCATCACTAGAACGTATGACAGCTCACGTTTTGAAAATATTCCGATATAGAGTAGAAACTGCAAACATATTTGCCGTTCTGATATATGCAGGTAGGGCATTATATAAAGTAAAATCCAGAGAATTCCTTTGAACCCTCATTAACTGGAATCTTTACGTTCTGATGTGATTTCTATTTCTTGTATTACGAATGCCTGCTTCTGAAACATCAATCTTATGAATTTCAAGAACTATAGAGAATATGTACAGAGATGGTTCAGTCATTATTTTATATTGAATGACAAGAATCCTTATATCCGACCCCTGCAAGTATACTAACTCTCTTTTTTGCGAAATGAAAACAGATGGAGCATCCATCGAGTTTCCCCAAAGCAGAGTATCATACTTCATGTGAGATTGCAAGTGAACAGAAAACCAGCTTCTGTGTAGCGAAGTTTGTGATTTTTTTTTCCCATCGGATGCTGGTCCTGTCACCAGCTGCACCTCAGCCTCTTGGGCTTTTTGTGCATTCCAATTAGTTTCACAGCACCCACTCCGTAATCCTAGTCCCCTGTACCAATCTGTACAGGTTCTTCACCGGATGACTGTTGTATTCTTCGGGAGTTAGCCTGGGCTTCCCGAATATTGCCTGTCTCTTGCGGTCTAGTGCTTCGCATTCTGACAGTATGTGTTTGGCTGTTTCTGTTCCTTTGCCACATTGTCTGCAGGAAAGTTCTCCGTTGTACAGCCCCATTTTGTTCAGGTGTTTCCTCATTGGGCTGTGACCAGTGAGAAGGCCCGTTATTGTTCGAACTTGATTCCTGCTCAGCTTGAGTAGTTCTTCAGTTTTGTGTTTTGACGGTTCTTTAATGTATGTTTTCCCGTGGTGCATGAGAGGGGCATCTTTCCACCTCTCTTTATGTTTTCGTTTGATCCAGTCCTGAATGCATCCTCGAATGTCGGATTTAGTAATCCCGAGTGCGGGTTCTGGACCAATATATGGAGTTGATGAACCGTTTCTGGCTAGTTCATCAGCTTTTTCATTGCCCTCGATGCCACAGTGTCCTGGAACCCATAACAAAGTTGTTTTGTTATGTTCTGAAAGGACCCTGAGCTCTTCTCGGCATTCCCATACCAATCTTGATGTCACTTTCGGGTTCATAAGAACCTTCAGTGATGCCTGGCTATCTGAGCATATTTTGATCCGTGCATTACGCATTTCCCTCATATTGATTTCTCTTGCGCATTGCAAGATAGCGTACATCTCTGCTCGGAATACGGAGGTGTTTGTTCCTAGTGAGACACTTATTTGAGAGTTTCTCCCCTCACTGTATATTCCAGCACCAGTTCCTTCCCTGGTTTTGGATCCGTCCGTATACCAGATCCTCTCTCCGGGTTTGCCCCTGATGTTGTCATCTGACCATTCCCTTCGATCTTGTATGATAACCTCGAAGTTGATGTTGAAGGAGTATCTAGGAGTCATGTGGTCCGTTGCTTCCATTTCAAGAATGTTCCCGCCCACTATCCCCTTTATCTTGTTGTGATCCGATCTCTTGCTCGATTTTTGTTGCCTTAGAAGTCCCATTCTTGCCTCTCCCATAATTGTCAAGTAAATCGGTGGGAGGTCCAACAGTGCTTCCATGGCTAGTGTTGGTGTTGTTTTCATAGCTCCCGTTATGCTAAGGCATGCAAGTCTTTGTATCTTGCTCAACTCAACCGCGGCTATTTTTTGTGTTGTCTTTGTCCACCATACCAAAGATGCATATGTGATCATGGGTTTCACTACAATGTTGTATATCCAATACATCATTTTGGGATTTAGCCCCCATGTTTTTCCGTGTGTCCGTCTGGCTATCATTAGCGTCGCCTCGGTTTTTTTCTTTACTTTTGCCAGCTGTTGGTTCCAGGTGAGCTTCGAGTCTAGAATCACCCCGAGATATTTGGCTTGCCCCTCCAGCTGTATGTGGGTACCTTGGAGGGTTAGAGGTCCTAAGCTCTCTAACTTCCGTCTTCGGGTGAACGCTACAATGGTTGATTTGCAGGGGCTAATGGTTAGCCCCTCCTCATCTATCCATGTACTGACCAGGTTTAGGGCCATTTGCATTCTTTCCCTAACCGTGTTGTTGAATTTGCCTTGGACCGTAATGACTATATCATCTGCGTACCCAAGTGTTTTGTGTCCATTCCTCTCGAGTGTGATTAACAGGTCTTCCACCACCAGGTTCCACAGCAGTGGTGACAGGACTCCCCCTTGCGGACAGCCCCTGGTGACCTTGGCCGCCAGTGTTTCTCCCACTAAAGAGGAGTGGATAATTCTTTCCCTTAGCATGCAGTCTATCCACTTGCAGCAGGTCTCATCGATGCCTTTTCGTCTCGACGCCCTTGAGATTGAGTTTAGAGATGTGTTGTTGAATGCTCCCTCGATGTCAAGGAATGCACTCAGCAAGACCTCTTTGTTTCTCAGTGCAGTTTCCACCTTCTCTACGAGTTGGTGTAGTGCTGTCTCTGTGGATTTGCCTGTTGTATAGGCGTGTAGGTCCTTGTGTAGAGGTTGGTTTACCAATACCGTATCCCTAATGTGCCTGTCCATCAGTTTTTCTTGGGTCTCAAGTATAAATGACATAAGACTTATTGGCCTCAGTGCCTTCGCTCCTTCCTGTGCCGTTCTTCCAGGTTTAGGGATGAAGACAACTGTGATTGCTCTCCATGCTTTTGGTATGTATCCCAGCGCGAGACTGGCCCTTAGTACCGTGCATAGTTTGTGTGCTAGCAGGTTTATACCTTCTTGTAGCATGATAGGATAAATGCCATCCGTCCCTGGCGATTTATACGGTTGAAATGAGTTGATTGCCCATTTCGTTTTTTCCACATCTATCACTTTCTTTGAGACCTGCCATTCTTCCCTGGAGGCCCACAGAGGAGGTTCCAGTTCTGATTGTCTCCAGGCCTCACTTGATAGGTTTGTATACATTGATCCTGGAAAGTGTGCCCTGTACAGTTCTTCCAGGGTGTCTTTTCCATTCTGCGTATAAGCCCCTGATTCTGTCCTAATTGTTCGATTCGTTTGTTGGGGTTCTTTGGAGAGAATCTTGCAGAGTCTTGCTCCTACGTGAGTGCCTTCCACTTCCTCGCAGTGTTTCCTCCACGATTCTCTTTTGGCTAGCCTCAATGCTTTGTTGTACTCGGTGAGAGAGTTCTTGTATTTCCTCCACTCGCCTGAGAGTTTTGCTTTGTTGAAGAGTTTTCTGAGCAGTTTCCTTTTCTTGGCGAGTTCGTTGTTCCACCAGGGCACGTTCCTGGTGCTAACCTTGCTAATAGGTGGACAGTTGTCGTTGAATGCTGAGATGATTGCGTCCTGTAGTTGTCCCGCCACCAGCTCAAGTTCATTCGAGTTATGTATCTTTGTCTTAATCCCCTTCAACCTATCCTCTAGGTCTGCTCTATAGCCGTCCCAGTTTGTTCTGCGGGGATTGCGATACGTTTCTGTTTCGGTCTCATTTCCCGTTAGCTCGAATCGGATATGTCTGTGGTCTGAACAGCTCACCTCATCAGACACTTGCCAATTTTTGATGATGGTGCTTATATATCTCGTTCCCATTGTTATGTCGATTACCTCTTTCCTATTAGATGTTACGAAAGTCGGTTCATTGCCTACATTTAGTATATCCAAATCATTAGTCATAATAAATTGTAGTAAAGACTCACCTCTGGCGTTGGTGTTCGTGCTTCCCCACGCTGCCTCATGGTGTGCGTTAGAGTCGCAGCCGATTATTGAGTGAGATCCGTTCGCTCTACACTTAATCACCAGCTCCTCTAATTCTTTTGTAGGTGGAGGGTTTGGGTCATCATATGGGAGGTAGGCTGATGATATCACTATCTCCCTCGGCCCCTTCTTCCCTGCCATCTTCAGTTTTACTGTCGTTAGGTCCCTACAACAGAAATTCCCTAGCGGTAGTATTTGTATATTATTTCTAATTATTATGCATGTTCTCGGTGAGGCGGATGAGTAGATCAGCTTACCTATTCCCCCTAGTCCCATGATTTTTCCTTTGTTGATCCAAGGTTCTTGTATGAGGGCCACATCAAATTCCCCTTTTATTGCAGCAAGGACTGCCGAGGCTCCCTTGCTATGATGGAGGTTTGCTTGGAGGACCTTGACCATCGCCATCGCCCCCACCAGTGAGACCCCTCAGGACCCGGAACGTCACCCTGTTCATCTTATAGAAAGCCTTGAACTGGACCTGCTCCAGGGCTCCGTAGGACTTCTCGTCGATGGAGTATGCCAATATCTGGCCCTTCTTCTCCGCTTTCCTGCTCAGGAGTAGCCAGCCTTCCACTTTTAGGGTCGGGTTTTGTTTCCCTAGCCGTGAGCGTACCGTCTCCTCCTGATCGCTTTCTGGTCCCGGAAAGAAGGCCAGGACCCTGGGAAGTTTGTGATAGATTCAATCTGTATAATTAAAAATAATACATCAGATATGTTAACTCTCACGTAGGTATCCAAGTTGAAACCCAATAATTTCACACTTTGGAGTTGAGCTCACAGAATCTTTGATATAATCATGTGTCGTGATTTGTCATCATTCATGCGTAGTTTATTTGTATTGAACCAATAATCAGGCCTTATTAAGAATTCCTGTTCACAATTCATGAGAGCAGAGATATTATCATCAGAATAAATTGATGGAGATGTGTCGTCAGCAAAAAAGAAGCTTTGGCATGGTCTCATATGATTATGTAAGCCATTGGTATAGATCATGAACAAGAGTGGGCCCAGAAGTAAGCCTTGAGGAACCCCATAGTTCATTAGGATCACCTGGGACATTTCATTGTTATAAAATATACTCTGAAATTGATTCATGTGATCCAATCAAAGCAACACCTTTTACAGCATGAACAGCAAGTTTTTCGAGAAATGTCTGATGAGAAACACAACCGAAAGCCTTTGACAAGTCGAATAAAGACACCCCAATAACCCCTCCACTCCCGAATCCCGCAGCTAAGTGTTCAACCACATCCATACTGATGTCTACAAAAAAAATCCAAAGTAATTTTTGAGCCGTTTTTTGGTTGGGTTCTCAACAATTTTTGAAGGAATACTGGTGATAGATTTTCATCTATAATTTTCAGCAAGATATTTGTTACCCTTCTCCTGCAGTGGTAATACTTTGTTGTGTTTGGAAATTTCTGGAAAACTTTCCGAGCAAAAAATCACAATTATGAGATTTGGTAGTGGCACTAGAATTATATCTATTGATTCTTCGTTAATTTCACTGTTAATTCCGTTAATATATGGATGACCAATATTTAGTCTTACTAAACCTACTGTTGATTGATCAACAAATCTGAAATCTTCACTTCAAGCTTTTGAAAACTTGGAACTTTGAAAACTTAAACTCATTCCATGCTCATTTCGTGGAGAATCGTTGCCTCAGTCCTACAATTTTATTGTCAATACTTTTTCATGTTATAATCCTTCGAACAGTGAAAAAATGCTTGATGTTATTGAATTTCTATATCATTCTGTAGGCTATAAGCCAAAACTTCTCCTTTGAATTGTTTCAGAAGCAATAAAATTATCATCATCATCAAATGTTATCCTTTTCCATAAAAACTTCCGGATTGATTCAAATGAACCAATTCAACTTTTCCATCGTGCGAAACACACTCACTTTTCACAAAAAAAAATCCCATCAGCGCTCATGAAGCCTAATCACGGTTCGGATAGGACGAGAACCGGCGCGCGAGTAAGGTAATATCTATTTATATTAAGGTGCAAGGAATCTCCAATATGCATGCAAAGTGGCGCGCCCAGCTAATGCTTCATATTTATGAATAGGAAATTAAAGTCCGCCGACTTTATTCTTCCATGCATCCACCTAGATATCCTCCTCGCCGCGCAATGAATTACACACTAAAGTGCTACCATAAAATATATTACTACGGTTATGAAATGGGTCGTATGATAGCGTCGCAAAATCTGATAATGTTCGCTAGGTTTTCCAGAAGTGCGAGAGACAGGAGTACTACCGCCTTTCTAAAATCATAAGCGGTATCTACAAAAAAATTGTTTTTCGGTTACATTATTCTGACATCATCATTTATCCATTCACCAGACAGAAATGCAGTATCTGCACTAGTAATATGTCATCGTTTTGTGTCTTCATGAAATATCCACATATCCTGAGTTCTAGTCAAAAACGCTGTATCTATCTACTTGTAGTGGAGCGCCGAAAGATTTATACCTCGAAATCCAAGACAGGTCAAAAGAATCTCCATAAAAGCAGTTGGACTGCATTGTTCAAAGCTCAAATGAAAAGTTAAAAACAAAAATGTGCGATCTCGATTAACAATTTTTAACAACAATTTACTGATTTACAATTACTTCGACGTTAATTCATTCATATTTTGCAAAAAACAAACGAATTTAATAATAAAAATAATAATTTATTCACTGAAGATAATATGACAATGACAATTGTATTAACAGTAAGGTAATGCGAATAAATTAAGGTAACTCACAAAAAGCGAACCTTGAGCGTGAGCTGCTTAAATACAAGCAACATTATACGTATACACAAAAAAATATATATATGGATACATATGGTGATTGTTTAGATACAATACTTCGAACTGGAAACGAATACAGTCGAAATTTATTTTTGAATCTGCCAGATGATTATATTTTTTCAAGCAAACTGAATTTGTTAATGAAAGCATAATATTATTCAGGAATAGTAAACATTTTTTACATCAACGTATCCATGGAATTGGAGGCGGGGAATTTGGAGAACCCATGATTTAGTTTTTTGTTTAAACATTTTCAAGTTTTGGCTATTTTTTAAGTCGTTAGGTATAGCATTGTGAAGTTCTGGGCCTAGGGAAAGGAAACTCTTTTACAGGATGTTTTTTGATGATCTTGCTACTCGCGCCAGATGCGATTTTTGCCTGGTTTGATATGGATAACTGATGGCTTCTAGATTTGTTTTGTATTTATGTTGTCGAATAACAGTACTTACAAAGAATAATTGTCGAATATCTAAGATATTTGTTTCATTATAGAGGTTTTCAGTTGGGTTTAATATGGTTTAGTGAAGATCATTTCCTGTATTTTTCCTGGAATTTTCATGGAAGTTTTATTAGCTGCACTCCAAGCAATAATTCCATAACTAATGTGACTCTCGATAAGTGCGTAATATAGCATTTTCATTTGACTTGTGGTGAGTATTTTACAATAGTGTTTCATTCTGTATAGAATACTCCTCAATTTTTTCACAACGTAATTTATTTGAGCGTTCCATTTCAAGTTACAGTCAATGTGTATTCCTAGATATTTGAGACTGTCTGCCTTTTTTATATCGACTATTTCATTTGTACCTTCAATCTTCAGGTAAATTTTTGGAATAAGAGGTGAAAGGAATGAAGCATGTCTTGTCCGTATTCACCGGTAAAAGCTGTCCATCTAACCATTAAAGGATAGTTTCAAAGTCCGTTTCTACTATGCTTTTCAATTCTTTCCAAGTTTCAGCTTTATAGAACACGGCTGTGTCATCAACAAAGCTTACCACATTTCCCTTCAGCTCCAAAGCTCTCAGAAGCGATTCGTGGCAGACAGTATCGAATGCCTTCTTGAGATCTACGGAAATGCATAATGCAGGTTGTTTACTGTCTACAGCTTTACTTATTTGCGTTGTTAGGAAGTTAATAGCATCTTCCGTTTACCTATTTTCTCTGAACCCGAACTGCATATCTGACGTCACTTTATATTTTTTTAGGAATGCTGTAATTCTTTTTTTCAAAAGTTTTTCGTAGATTTTAGATAAGTTCGAGATCAGTGAAATTGGTCTATAATTTGAAACCTTTTGTTTTGAACCGATTTTATAAAGAGGCTTTACTATTGCTGTTTTAAATGCTTTTGGGTAGATACCAGTCTTTATTGAGAGGTTGATAATATATGCCAACGGTCTGCTGATGTGATTCGCTATAAGCTGCAGAGTTTCGGCCGTTATTTCATCCTTTCCAGGTGCTTCATATCCTTTTAAGCATCTGATTGTTTCTATTATCTCCTTCTCAGTAGTCTCTTCTGTATAGAATGAGTTTAACAGGTGAGTTCAAGATTTGTTAGGTTTAAAATTGATCTGAGTTTTTATTTTTTCTGACAGTTCCTTTCCGATGTTTGCAAAGTATTCATTGAATCTGAAAAACAGTTATTATTATAATCTATATACAGCGGCTTTCTTTGAAGTTCTCCCTCCTTTATTTTTTTCAACGTGTCAACTCGAAAAAGTTGGGATAATGAAATTGATGAATGAATACTATATTCTTGAGTTAAATTGTCAGTTAAAAATTTCAAGATGGCTACTGTGCTTCTTCTGGGAAAAACATCCATCAAAGGGGAATCTTGTGACACATCCTTTTGAAGCTGCTGACGAATACTGTACTAACTTAGAATTATTGAATTATATTGAGTCAATATCTCCACTTACTACAAAATGGAGAACATTTAATAATTGCCTGAATATATCGACATTCAACTTCGAAAAATAGTTGAAGATATATCGACTTTCCTGTGTTCGAAAATGTACTGCGTGAAATATCGCATAGGCTGTACTCAAGTCGAGAAGTTCTAGGCAACCATTTCAAGCATCTTCTGTACTGGAACTCAACTTATTTTCCCAAATTATGATAAACGTCGATGTATTCATGCAATTATTAACTGTTCCGTCATTTGGTAGTAGGTGAAGATATTTATTCTAGAATTGTACATTATTCATCAGAAACTTCAAAAGGATGTGTCAACAAGACCTCTTTTCCCAGATGACGCACAGTCGCCATCTCGAAATTTTCAAATATCAATTTCACTTATAGTATCCATGCATCAATCTCATCATCACAATTTTTTTTGTTCACCCGTTCAAAAAATAAAAGTGGGAGGGCATTGAAGAAAGCCACTGTATATATTTTATAAAAATATTTTTTTGCCGTAACATTTTTTCCTTGCTCTCCACATTTTTTTAGGGAATTGTTGTTAAAATTTGTTTTTTGAATTCTTCATCTGAGCTTTCAACAATGCAGTCCAACAGTTTATTCTGATGAGTCATTGACTTGCCCTGGGTTCCGAGATTTTACAATTTTTTCGCTTCACGGTGGCACTACAGGTTACTCTGAGTTTTCCTACTCTTGAAATGAAAAATGCGCTACTGTAAAATCAGAAAGACAGCCCAGAGCGCTTTGGCACCCAAGAAAATGAGCCAACCTTCGCCGCTCAAGGCTCTGTCTTATGAATCAAAATGAGACTTCATTAAATGTACTATAAGGAGAGTGAATTGAGAAGTGAGTGAAGTTTGATCACGGTTGACCTAATTATTAAGTACACACTTTCCACTATCTTGATGTGAAGCTAGACATCAGTCAAACCCGTGTTCCAACGTGCCTGTAACGCAATCGAATTAAATTCTGAGATGATCTATGATGTAGAGATGTGAAGTGCTAGAGAACTATTATAATTTATCCCCGTTGAACACTAGCAATGATTGGTATGGAGTATCAAACTGAAGCCCTTCAACAACCATATATAGGGAGGGATATACTCATGGAACCCACATTTGATGTGTGAAGTTGGTGTTCACCGATACTTCATTTGAATTTATGCCTCGAGAAAATTGTTTGGCTCAGCTCACCTTCCACTGTCATTGAGTCAAAAAGCTCGACATTGCGATAATTGCGATTTAATCACAAAAAACACATGCGATATGTCGATAATTTTCCACTGACATCTGTTGAATGTAAATCAATTTCCTTCTTGGTTATGATAGCACAGCCACGGACTGTGTAGGTGAGGTGACTAGGTGACACTGCCATTTGAACGTTTTGTTTGAATTTCTCAATTTATAGCAGTTTCTCTGTGAATCCGTCAACCAGATCCTACATATTTTTCAATAAACCGTTCTTAAACATTGTGTACGTAAAATGATACACACCGTTTTCCGTTCTTGGATTCTTTGGAGCTCATGAACACGCTTTTTAGTCACTCAATTTGGCAAAACAAAATATTTGTTATGGACAAATATCTTGGTTTATTTGAATTCGAAAATAGATGTTCACACGTGAAATATTTCCCCAAATTCATTGAAATAAAAATGTATCGAATGATAGTTTTTCGAAGTGAGTTTAGTGAACTGTTCTAGAAGTGGGTGATAATAATATTAGTGAGTAGCACTGAAACATTCATGGCAAACAAAAGTCTCAGAAATGGGAAATTCAGTGATAACTTGCGATGCCTTGGCAATTTTTTTTCAGAAAAAACTTTATTCCTGCATTGTTCATTCTGAATTCTTGCGCCTTTTCTTCTTCAATGGTAAATATGGCCTAGGAGATGGATTTCCAAAACGAAATTCATCAAAGAGCAAAAAGATGAAAAATTCGAATTTTTTTCCACAATGGCGATGCAGAAAAGCTCCATCCTCGTTCATCATTATCAATCGAATTCTCTTATTTTGTATAGATACACCGAATAGGAAAATACCTTCATTTTCCGAGGAACGATGGAAATTGAAGAGTCCAGTGGTCTCTTGATGTAAAACAAAAAAATTAAAATCATTCATTAGCGCATAAACTCAACAAAGCTCGGTCGATAGCTCTCTCAGAATGAATAAATAAACCGGAAACTTGCCTCTCTTTTAATTTCGAAATAATGAACGTGAAAAATATCAGTACGGAAGAAAACTGGATTGAAAAGGCTTGGAGGAGCGAAAAAGTGCTGGATCCACAACGGAAAATTTACTTTTTCGGAATGCAAATATAAATAAGCTCCCGCATGATAGCCCTTGATTTATCGTTTTTCCCTCGATCAGCTCGATGGAATATGGAATACGAAATATTCGGAGAGTGATTCGAAATCGTGGATATCTGAGTGAACACCGTTTTGTTCAGCTTTTTTTTTTTCTACCCGCGAACCTAGAAAATCGCAAGCGAGAAAAAATGTACAACCCTCCAGGTATTCCAGATTGGACTCTCGCCATCAATATGTCATCAGCAAATTTGAAGACGGTACTCCAGTCTATGACGGTGAAAAAAGTGTAAACTGTGTATTTATCCCATACAGCACCGATTCTTATGAAAATTTGGATATAGGTTCTAGTTACCCTCTATCCCAAAATCTACCCCGTGCCGAGGGTTGCTTTCTTCCTGGGGGTGGATGCCACCCCTTCTTGGGGGTGAAAATTTTTTATGGAAATAAGTGCGGAAATCAATAGATTTACTGATTCAAAGCACTCTTTGTTCAATGAAGTTTTTTCTGAAAAGCAATACTTTTCGACTTATTCGCGAATGGAATTTTAGGTTTTCAGTCAAAAAAAACACGTTTCGAGATCCTTTTTCGCGAATAACTGGAAAATAATGCATCTAATCGAAAAACCTGTGGAGATCAAAATCGAAACTTTTGAGAAAACAAAGCCAATTGTTCAATTTTGATATATGCAAACCCACTACAAACTGAATAATTGCTTGTTGAAAGTTGATTGGTATTTTCAAATGACAAAATGGAAAGTTTCTACGTACAATAACCAAGAAGCAATGCATTTTTCGGGAAAAACTTATTGAATCTTTTCTGAAATCCTTCGAAAAATCCTTCATTTTTATTATTTATAAAAGTTTCTAGCATCAAAACTGACCGAGGTATGAAGGAAATAATGTTGAATCCTATTTTTTCCTTGACAAAAATTGTGAATACCTCATCCTCTCTTCTCCCCCCTTCGAAAAAAATCTTTGTTACTCCATAATTAACTTGATTCGTGTTTTGAAAAGAATTGAGATTGAAGAGAATAAATCAAATACGTAATTCAGCGAAAAATCACAATTTCTTCGAAATAACTCGAAAAGTATTGATCACATGCAAAATTTTCTAGAGTACAAAATTGAAGGCTATTCTTCTCTGAAAATTTTGGTGTTTCATTTTTTCTGCATGATGAAAATAGAGTAAGATATGGCCAGTTAAATATTGTGAGGGTTCGCGCAAAGTACCTTTCTTGAGCCCTTTCAGCATGAAGCTTTTCAAAAATATAATCTGAAACAAGAAATAATGTGGATGAGCTTATAGCTCTTGAAAAAAGCTACAAAATACTTCTTTGGTGGATTTGATTGCTTGAAGACTAAGCGAGTTGTGGGAAAAGACCAAAAACAATTTTTGTAGAAATTAGAATATGTACATTAATATATTGAAGTATACACATAGTAACTATATTTTAGGCCTAGTGGAAGTATATGTATATTATATATGTATATATACATATAGTTCCACTAGGCAACGATTTTTTCCAAAGGGGTGGAAAGAGAGGATGAGTTATTCACAATTTTTTTCTCAAGGAAAAAATAGGATTCAACATTATTTCCTTCATACCTCGGTCAGTTTTGATGCTAGAAACTTTCATAAATAACAAAAATTAGGGATTTTTGAAGGACTTCAGAAAAGGTTCCATTAGTTTTTCCCGAAAAATGCATTGGTTTTTGGTTATTGTACGTAGAAACTTTCTATTTTGGCGTTTGAAAATACCAATCAACTTTCAACAAGCAATAATTCAGTTTGTAGTGGGTTTGCATACATCACAAATAGACGCCTCTGTTTTTTCAGAAGCTATAATTTTGCTCTCCACAGGTTTTTCGATTAGATGCATTATTTTCCAGTTATTTGCGAAAAAGGATCTGAAAACGTGTTTTTTTGACTGAAAACCGACGATTTCACTCGCGAATAAATCGAAAAGTATTGCTTCTCAGAAAAAACTTCATTGAGCAAAAAGTGCTTGGAATTAGTCAATCTATTGATTCCCGCACTTATTTCCATAAAAAAAATTTCACCCCCCAGAAGGGGTGGCATCCACCCCCAGGGAGAAAGCAACCCTGGGCACAGGGTAGATTTTGAAAAAGAGTGTATGTAGATCCTGAATCAAAATTTTCACGCGAATCGGTGCTGTATGGGATAAATACACAGGAAAATGGTCATAGACTGGACTATTGATGCTACTTTCAGTTTTTCCATCTGACATTCTGTACCTTAGCAACCACCATGATATGTTTTCTCGGGGGTTCCATATTGAACTTCAATTACCACCTAAGTAGTACAAGGACGTCCATTCATTGTCTGTGGAATTGCTGAGTTCGGTAAGGTATCACGGATTATTATAGTATCACGAATTGTCATAATTTTGTTCACAACATATACCGTGTGTCACAGACTCTGGGTACACCCCCGTTTTCTCCTTTGCTTCTTTAGCTATATTTCTGAAATTTGGAACATTGAATATGCTCACTGGGCAGCATTTCTCGACATATCTGAAAGAAAAAAACAACTTCCAATTTTTCCGGAAATGGCATCAACTTTCGATTCTTGAATGGGACACCCTGTATATTGTTACATGATCGTTTAGGGATGATCATGAGGAATCCAACGATACCAGGTTTGATGATGTTATCTCCAATGACTGCGGAGATATCGCCATTTATTTTATTCATAAGCTCAATGAGTGGGAGAGAGAATTGGATTGACCCGCCAGAAAAAGTTTCTCTCTCCTACTCGTTGAGCTTATGGATAAAATAAATGGCGATATCTCCGCAGTCATTGGAGATAACATCATCAAACCTGGTATCGTTGGATTCCTCATGATCATCCCTAGCCGATCATGTAACAATATACAGGGTGTCCCATTCAAGAATCGAAAGTTGATGTCATTTCCGGAAAAATTGGGAGTTATTTTTTTCTTTCAGATATGTCGAGAAATGCTGTTCAGTGAGCATATTCAATGTTCCGAATTTCAAAAATATATCTGGAAAAACAAAGGAGAAAACGGGGGTGTACTATGAGTCTGTGACACACGGTATATTATGTCCTATATTATATTTATATGCAACTAATCCTCCAAGTATTATTTGGAATTAGATCACAAGTTTTCGAATAGTTATCTATACAGATAGTACGACCAATATTCTTATCATATGTGTGGTCATAACAAATTGTTAACCAGATTCAGACAAAGTTACCAGAAATTGATTACCTGCTGAACGAATTACTGGATCTGCGCCTCATATCCATATCAAATCATCTACCCACTCCGATCCTATGTCAAATACTTTTTCGATTTCCGGAAAGTCCACTCTCCGTACTCGAGATGCGCATATAAACCACCACGAAGGCACTTGTTTATGGGGCAGTAAAGAATGATTACACGGTTTGAATTTTTACGATCGGAATGAGAATATTCCAGGAATTATTGACCAACGTGAGCCATAACCCACCGCAATGCCTCAATAAAATCAAATTCGAAACTGAAATATGTATGAAACGCTCGAGAATTCCGAACATTTTCCATTAATCGTTTCCACAACTGAATCAAGCTCGTATTGGCGGTATTTCAGTAGTATATCCGACTGGACGATCGTTACTGATAATAAACGAAGTATGCAGGATTAATTCGAAGTTACTGCGTTCTCTTTTCGACAGATTCAATCCAGAAACCGGGAGAAATAACATGAGGTCACTGGAGAAAATCGTTTTTTTTTTCGACTACAACACAAAATTGCTCTATCTTGACTTTTCTTGATAGAAAAATTAGTGTCTTCGATTTCATTTCCTCGCCTAATTACAATGACTTCATTGTGTTACAGTTGTAGTATGTCTTCAATTCCATTTCCTCCTCAGTTGTAGTTACTATCACACTGAATCAGGTCTTCCATAGAATGTCAAATTTCAAGCAATGACAGCTTTCTTCACTCGATTAATTGTACCCAAATGGGAATTTTGAAAAACAATATATTTTAAGTTAACGTTATTCATTAAATCATTTCGGTATAATCTGTTATAGCCGTAGAAAAAGTAGAGTACGGTATGATTTGCAGCTTTCGCCTACGACTCATCCTGCAAATTCATACTCGTGGAATTTTACTAGCATTCCTTGTTCGTTAATAGTATATTAAGGAATGAGGAGGATTCATTTCAGAACAAGTTCTGGTATTAGAAACATCAGTATATACAACTGAACATAAAAAAAAGACCAAAATAATTGAAGTAGTCAATGAATTATTAATATTGATGTCAAAATAAGTCAAAGATCATCGGAAAGTAACAATCATTGTAAGTGAATGAAATTAGAGAAATGATGGTGACGAGTTGTTATCAAGTGCAAGAAGAAAATAAGGTCGTTTCCTTTTTTTCATAATATACGCTTGATACTTTCTAGAGAATAATTTGGAATTTTTAATTTGTTAAAGCTCACTTGGTAAACTATTGAATATTGCAATTGACTTGAAGAAGGGATTGTTCTTTCCTGAATTGCTGCATATGATTGGTAAATTAATGTTTTGATTGATTCTAGTAGAATTCTGATTGTTCTGCTGTAGATTTTCACAAATTTGGTGAAAGTTTTTCATTTTCAAATTGAATTAATTCAAAAATGGTGAAATAATTTGTTGTGTAAAGGGAGGTAGAAGGAGTCTCCCATTTTTGTTTCAAATAGTCTTTAAAGCCTTGTTCATCATTGTGTAAATGAACAATTTCAGTCTCTGACTACAATTACACCATATTGGAATCAAATATCTCATATGTGATAAAACATGTGCATTATAGATCAATTTTTGGATGGGTGTGTCTACAAATCCTATTCTTTTTAAGGTCTCCAATGAAGGTAGACACTTTATATGCTTCACATTCATTTTATTGTCCGATTTTTTATTGTAAAATGAACTTGAATGTCTGTTTTTTTCGTCGGAATATGATATATTGAGTTTTTTCTGTATTGATATTCGAGTGCATTTTATCTAACCAATTTTCCAAAATTTTGATATCAGATTCCAGCTGAATTTTCAAATCTGATTGGGATTTACCAACATAAACCAAGGCTGTATCATCAGCAAATGGAAAATGATTTTCATTTAGAGCTATCTATTACACAATAAACTTCCTGAAAATATCATTTTCAATTCAATTTTACGAAAAATCTGGAAATCGATGGATTCGGTTTTTGAGCCATTGAATGTTACCTTGAGAACGAATTTATATCCCATCTTTTAAAAAAAACTATTCAGGAAGCGGCTGCCATTAATTTAAAATACACAAGAATTCTAAATGAGCCATTACAGCATAACAGCTGTTGAATACGTCATGAACGGTTTGAAATAGTGGATGGGAGCAGAAAAACAATAAACTATTTCAGAATGTTCCAGATTTATTCAATAAATCAAAATGTGCTTTATTGGTGGATTTTTTCGAGTCATCGAAGATGCAACATATTCATTTATTGATCCATTCGAAACATATCTTGTTTCCATCATCCATCTGGCTCACACCGATGATTTCAGGGGGAAAATCAAAAAGGTCTGGTGAAATGTCTTCATGATATAAAAAAATAGTATGTATTTCTTTGGGAAAATCGATGAAAAGATTAACTTCATAAAATCAACCTTAAAAAAAATGGATATCTAGATGATTCTATAGAAATAACATTGGCAGAAACTAAAGAAGTGTTTCTTCTTCGGTATGACGAAGAGTAATGAAGTAGTAGTAGTAATATTTATTTCCGAAAGGGTACACATACAACTTACATGGATTAATTGAAAATGGAGTATGAAATGTAAATAAATGGAAAGTGGAAAGTATTTTCGAAATCACAAGTGTTTACATCCAATATGCATTACTATCTACATAATAAAATAAGAAAATACAATCTGTTCGTGATAAGACAGTTAGCTGTACGCATTGAAAATTTTTGAATGATCAGACAATTCATAGTATAGTTTTCAAAATGTTTCATGGTTTTGCAGGTCATTTTTTGTAGGTAAGTAGCATTGAATATATGAAATTGAACGTTTTCATTTTTCTTGCTTTCCTGCAAGTAATTTTTTGCTCTCAACTATCGAGTCAGATGTTATTACTACTTGCATCTTGTTCAAATAAAGTCAAACTACTTTTCTTTCTTCTCATGAAGTATATATTGATGTATATGTTCTATAATTAATTGTTTGCCTTCTGTGTATGTACAAATTGATGTATTATGAACAATATTTCATTCAAATTTTGATATTAACATTTCTACATTTTTTGTGGCACCAAACCATAGCAATCAAAGTATAAGAGAAATCAAATGTACGAGAGTTTTTAACGCCACCTCTTGTATTTTTTTTAACCAGCCAACCCACACCCACTCTATTTTGAACCCACAGTACAATATATCATAAATTTTCAACTATCAATTTTTGGAATTTCCGAAGTCGTCGGCAAAAAATAAATACTGAAATTAATAAAGTTTCTCACCTTTGAGTTTTTCATGAATATCGAAAAAAAGTCTATATCTAAAATATGATTATCAATGTGATACTTGAAAGAGACTTCTGAAGTATTTACCTGGTCGAAGAAAAAATTAAAAGTTCGGATATTGGCCACATCTCCTACGGCATCGTGCTCAAACTTCGTCCTAGTGGGATATTGCCACCATATCCACTCTTGTTGTACAAACTACTATCTTTTCGTGATATATCGATAGCAACTCGTTTCGACGAAGAATTTCAGTAATGAAAAGTCTTTTTCAATTTCGTTTTTCAGTTCAAACCAGTTCTCGACTTGATGAAATATGGCAGTATCGCCTTCGAAAGGAACTAGGTATTTGCCGTGTGTCTCTATACGAAACAGATTGTTCGAGTATTCAATTCTTCTCCTCTTATGGAAAATATTAAGTGACATATGTACAGTGCATTTCTTCAATGTCTTCAATGACATTTCAAAATGGCCTGAATATATCGACATTTTACTTTATAATTTGAGGAAATGAGCTGAGATCAGTTCAGAAGATGCTCGAAATGGTTGCCTTAAACGTCTTGAGATAAGAACACCTTATCCGATATTTCACGTCGAACATTTTCGAACACAGCAAAGTCGATATTTTTACAAATATTCATTACTCTTTGCCGTACTTCCAATATTGAAGCAGGTTCAGTTCCGTACACCTTCTGCTTCAATTAGCCCCATGAAAAAGTCTAAAGTAGGCTGAACATTCCGTTGTACTTGGCCAATCCAACGATAATGGACAGTATTATCCAAATAGTTCCTTACTAGTCTGGCGTTGTGGTGGTGTTCCATCTTGTTGGAATAATAATATCTATATCGAATTCAATAGGATTTACTTCGACGATTTCGGAGATTAGAGGATCAACAGTAGTTGCCAGCATATTCAAATACAAATCCTCTGTTGAATTTTGTTCAATCGACCATTTTGGAGATAGTTCACGTGGTACCTATCTACTTATAGAATCGGAAACTGAATGAGAATTTTTCAACTGAACAATGGTGTTCGTTATAGTGACATTTTTGTCTTTTTTTTTTTAAATAAAGTATCAGATCTTATACCAGTACCAATAACTTATCAAACTTCATCGGGTTTTTGCGATTGCCATATGACAGAGAAAAACGAATATTTCTAGAAATATCGATATTAATGTGTTTATTTTCAGGTAATCATTGAATGTTCCGCCATTTTGTAGTAGTTGAAGATATTGACTCCATATTCTAGGGTTGTAAAGTATTCGTCAGGAGCTTCAAAATGGTGTATCACAAGCGCACCCCTCCATTTAATTTTTTATCCAGATGGCGCCCAGTCGCCATCTCCAAATTTTCATGTGCCAATTTTACTCCAAAATATAGTATTCATGCATCAATTTCATTATCCCAAGTTTCAATTTTTTGAGTTGACTCGTTCAGAAAATAAAAAGGGAGGGTACATTAAAGAAATGCAGTGTTTATATGAATCGACACCGAGATTAAGAGTGTTGGCTATTTTTTCATGGTACTTTTTTAATTGAAGATTTATTTTGAAGAACTTCTTTGACTTTTTCTTTCATAAAATGAGTATCATCAAATAATTAGAGAAAAATTCCTATCAATTTATGTATCATTTAGAGACGTTGAATTCGTCCACAAAAAGAATTAGAGATAAATTGCTATAAAAAAAGTAACAACGTATGTAAGCCAACATTTTGTTGATATGTACATATTATTCACAGGTATTTGCTTTAAAACAAAGATGTGAAAGAACTCAGTTCGCGTTGAATCACCTAGAAGAATTTGTTTTTGCTCAATTTGCTCGACTTATTTTACTGTTGAACCCGAATAAACTTGTTTTTCTCAGGATTCTATCCCTTGAGATCCTTAGTGAGCGTTGAGAAAAATGATGTATTATCCCCTCTTCTCTCGTATTCTGCTGAAAACAAAGTTATTACCCTCACTTATCGAAGTGGAACGATTAAGATTTGTTGATATCATAGTATTTCTGTCATCTTCTAACTTTATCTATCCACGGAATTCACGTCATAATTCATTATCTTCAATATTTCGACTCCGTTGAATTCTCGTCGAATGAGAAAAGTTTAGTGATTCCTGAACTCGGTCATTTCTCGATGTTACATGTTTTTCAACGAAACCGAGATTGTATCTGCCCTCTTTTCTATAATGAAGCGAACTTCATTCACTGGCTGGACGCAGGACCGGTTCCAGGAAAGAACTGAAGGCATAAATCGGGGGCAATGGTGTTCCCACAATCTGCCGCATATCTAATCATTAATTTTAGAAATATTAGTGGGTTTTAAACGTGCTCTTTCGCTTTTGATTCGATTTTATCTTCACTAGAGCTCTGATGTTATCAATTTCAAACCGAGATGGTGTTAATCATCAGTTGCATTATAGGGAACAGTCCCTTCGGGCATTAACTTGTGTACGAGATGTTTTGCTGTTCGACGTTCTGTTTCCCAGGCGGTCATTATTGAGAATTGATAGACAGACCAATATAGCCATCGTATTACTCCAACCCTCTATGACTCGATCAAACAAACTACAATATATTATTTTTCACTGTTCGTTCGAGTAACTGGTATAAAAATATTCTTCTCCCAATCAGAGTCCGACTCTTGACGTTCATCAGCCAAACAGCTTTGATCAATCGAGTCTCTCGTTGCTCTTGAAGTGATCCTGCCCTTTCAGCTATGATGTTGGGAAGATGTTTCCACGAATGTTGGAATATCGAAACCTCGAACACTAAAACATCCCGCACATGTATCAATTCCCAAAAGAAACACTGAGGAGCGCATTCTTAAAAAAATTTGAAACTATGCATACATTTATTTGTATATTTCAAGAAATGGATCATGGTTCATTGTATGACTTCACCAATATATTTTTTTTTGCAGATGAACCTACTTCTACAACAAATGGTGTAATGTTATCACTGAATAGTAGCTGATGGTTAAATCAAAACCCACATCATGTTATGATGAAAAAAAAAACTAGTAACTGATGGAATTGACCGTTACCTGAGGAGAATCCATAACGTGAATGAACTGTCTAGTGAATTCGTACAATGAAGTTTTTTTTTCCGACTTGGATGTTTCAGCTTTCACCTTTCAAATATTCAATAATTTCAGAATTTTTTATATTTGCAGCCGAACTGAAGTAGAAGGCCTTGGAGTTCCTTCTACCACACTCTCCCTTCATGTCTCTTCATCTTAGTTTTGTCTTCATCTCGAGATCTATCTAGATAATTTCACATCTAACATCACTTCTTGTATTTCAGTTCTAGCTTCATCTCGAGATCTATTTGGCTAATATCTCGACAAATATCATTATTTGCATTCGACATGGCTCTGTTGTCGTTGTCGTTTTCGATGGTCTGTGGTTTATATATTCGTTTGATATGACTTTGATTATGAAAATATATCAAGGTCTCTCTCTACTACAATACATTAGTTGGGTTCTTTTACGAAGACCGAGTGGACGGCCTCAGAGTTCCTCTCACCACACTTTCCATTCATCCCGAGCTCTAGTTGCCTAAACTTTCCTCAATATCATTATTTGTATTCGATACGGCTTTGCTGTGATTTCAATTGGAGATAGGAGTGAAGATAAAACACACCACCCGCACTCTAATAATACACTCATATGCCCACAACCCGTTTTATAATGAAATCCATTACGATACAGATTTTCATTACGATACAGATTTTCAACCAATAGAAACCCATTATTTTTCAATCAAGCATGATGTGCAAGCTTTGCATTTTGACGTTTGTCAAGTCGAAATCAGTAGGTATTGAATTTTTGAATTTAGTCAATTTTCGATAATCGTATGAAAATGTCTTATAGCAGTGATATAGAAGAATTACCAGCGACCCTCTAAAGATGTCTTAGACAAGAAAAAAATACAATCGAGACGATTATATTTTTCATTTGACAAATGCAACACATATGTTTTCATTTACAACCAAATTATATGAGCTCTCATGTCCGAGTGGTTTAAGGCGCCGGCAGTGATCAATTACGTCCAGGTTCAATTCCTGACCTCGACAGAATATTTTTTTATTTTTTCTTCTTTTCATTTCTCATTGTTGTATTTTCCGTGGTTATACCATTAATTATAATTTTTTAGAATTTTTCAAAGAAATACGATTGATTACCTACTACTATTGTATTCGATATAAATACCGATAATATAATATTTTTAATATTTTCAGTTCTTCATTATTTATTGGGTGTAGATAAAATAGCGTATGCAACTCTCATGTAATGGTTATTAATACACTCGCATAAACCATACGAAACTCACCTTCGGCTCGTTTCGTATCCCGGTTTATGCTCATGTATCAATAACCATCATTACACGATCGTTGCATAATATACTATTATTATCACATTGCCGTCACGTATCGATCAAAGAACACCAATTTACCCTGGAAACGGATAAAATAAGAATTTGAAGCTCCGCTTTTTTTATTTTCAGGGGAAAGAAAACCCAAAATTATGATAGCCGTAACTGTAGAACTAGACATGGCAGTTTGCTACAAATTCCTCACCACAGAACTTCCTTGTATGAGAAAAGTCCTCAATACAGTGGTATGAAGTTTCGCAACATACTTCCGGAAATGATAAAATGTGAGATGAATGAAATGCATTTCGAAAAGCAACTTGAAAATTATTTGATTGAGAAATGTTAATATGGCATAAGTGAGTTTTTGATTCGCAAAGTGTGATTGAAAAGTGTAAAATAGCTGTAACTCATTATTTGTCTATATACTTTTATGGGACTTCTCTATGATCTCGTGAAAGTATTATTTTTTTTTTTATAATATATGTGACTATAATATTAATAATAATAATAATAAAACATTTATTTGCCATCCAATTAGAACTTTACAATCGTCTTAGTTATAAAAACTGTAAGAATAGTTTTTATAACTAAACTTCGCCCAATAAAAGTCCATTTATTTTTATTATTATTATTATTATTATTATTATTATTGACAAATAAATATAGGGTCCCCACAGAAGGATAAACCTGTGCGTGGGTTAGATCATATTAATATATTATAGATTATAGTGAATATAGTATAAGAATAAAGTTCTTTTCAGTATAAGCAAAAAAATATTACGAGAAAAATTGTATATAGATATCACATTAAAATCACATATACTCAATATAAATAAGGAACATTTAAATTATATATTTAAATTATATATAGGTACATAGCATCGAGCATCAGTCAGACATCGATCAAACGAACGTCCTATTTTAAAAAATAAAAACAAATAAACAATGGAGTCAAGCAACAATAAAATATGAAGTTTTTTCCAGTATGGATAAAAAAATGAGGAAAACTATATATAAATATCACATCAGAATCACATTTGATTAATATAGATAGATAGAGAACATTCAAACCATATAATAAAACAAAGCAAAACAACCGCGATAGGTACAAACACACTATTTCCAGAACTGAAGACAAACTAACAATGGAGAAAACATACCATTTTCAAGACTAAAGACAAACAAACAACGTAGAAGTGGAGTAGATGCATAAATAGATTTTTATATTGATACATTGGACATGTCCAACACCATATAATATGGAACAAATATATTATCATTATTATTATCTACCTCCTCATGAGACATACAAACAATATTGAATAAATGAAACATATATGAATGCCATTTACATAAAAACAGAGGGAGTTTTCTAAATATTTGATTTACTTTTACTACATAGAAGTTTTTTGATTTTTTCTGTGATGACTTGGAGAAAAACTTGAAAAACTCTTTCAACCAAATATCACGAAATTTTCACACGAGGTAAACAACCGAACCGACCCTGGCATGCACCGCCTCCCTCGACGAACCGGCATTCTTTCGATTTCGTTTCGCACATCAGTGTTTTCGTGTGGGAGAACATTGTGCGCTACTTCAAAAGAAGAAATCTCCAAGGGATGGCGTTTAGAGAGGACGTCGAATCTGACAATGACCGAGTTACCCTCGCCCGTTTATTCCCGGGGTTGCTGAAGAATATATTTCCGACGCAAAAGAAACGAACGTCCTCTCAACCGAATGGGTTTCTTGATAAATGTGGCGATATCAGGGCTATTGATAGATTTTGGGTCAGATCAGAAAAAAGGCAATGTTTCTTTCATGTTTTCCTGTCATTCCGTATCACAGGCTGAACAACTTGGTGGTATGAGGAAAAATTTTTATATGTTTCTTCTTCTCCGGAAAAACTAGAAATTGCAAAAAGTAAAATAAATGGAATACAAACACCCTCTGGTGATAGGCACGTGTATATAATTCAAGTTTGGTTCATTTACGAGAAGGAAAATAAAGTCCATCTAAAACAGCTACTTCCCTACCTATATGACACGACGGGCACTGCGTTACATAGAAATTAATTTTCCCTGTGTAACGAATGGTGGGGTTATTGTAATTGTTTTCTTGCTTTTCTAGGTACCCAATAATCCCTCAATATTTTCATTCTAACACTATACCTCTATTTCTGTATCAGTTTATGTTCACAGAATAGACAACTTTACAATCCCACCGCTCTGTTACTAGTGTGGTAATTTCTGAAAGGGTATCATTTTTGTATTATGTTAACATTATCATTTACTTATCAACACTTCTCAACTAGTTCACACTTTAGCAAATATAATCCCAACGCTAGATCACCAAATGTAACTGCTGCGAGAGTTATTGTAATTCTGCATGAACGCTTCTAGTATCTTATTCCTCTTTATGTAAATCGTTTTTCAACAATTACTTTGTTTTCCTCAAAAAATCATATATCAGATTACAATCCCTCTGCACGTTACTATAATTGGCTGAAGGCTTTTGAATTCATAAATGGCAGTTGCTGTCACCAGACAAGGAGGGTAATTCCACGTCAAATTTTGGATGTCAAGGCTATTTCCGAAAGAGACATGAATTCGGCTCTTTGCACGAAGAAAGGGTCTTTAGTGAGAAACCTAGGGTTTAATTTCTGCTTCCTCGTATACTCTGAAATCTGAAACTAGGGTGGCTTGTAGGAAATGAAATCCTGATAACTTTGAGCAATATATTAGCAACGAAATGAAAATAGGAACTTACAAAATAGATTAGACAAAAATATATATAACGAAAGAAATATGCAGTGAAAACAATTTATAAAAAAAATTACATTCACCGTGCTATTTAGTTTAATCAAAATATTGAAAAATTTGTTCAACTCCTAACCGTGTCTCCGGATCAACTACTAAGAGCAACTTTTTCGTCCACTCTCAATTCGAGCCAACGCCCGTCATTTTTTGCAGATTTTGCAAAATCGCATTTCTTTCACAGCGTGCAAGCTCGCCCACGCTGGATGAATGGAACCATTTGCCGGACTGATCCCGCGCGAAGGCGATATTTTGTCTATCAAAAAGTTTACACATTCAAATCTCAAATCTCGTCTAGACTGAAACAAAGACTCCTTTCATTGGGTGTTTCGTGGGAGGAATTCTCAAATGAATTTTGATACATTGTATATAAAGCTTTCATATACAGGGAGCGAATACATATATTGAGTTCACTTAAAATTTCTCAGCACTACATCTGCTCAATTTGTATAATACAGTGTCCGTCGTGGCATTTAGGGAGGGGAGTAGCTGTTTCGGATAGACTTTTTCTTTCTTTATGTGGATGAATCAAACATCTTTGATATATACGTTCCTATCAACAGAGAGAGAGTTTTTTATTTGTTGTGAATTTAGTACTTTCATAGTAGTAATTGCTATTTTTCGATTCTGAAAAAGAAAAAATGATTCCCCAAATTCCATTTTCTCCAGGAAAATAAACAAGTTTATAACTTTGGGTATAGTTTGGAACTAAGATATGGCAGGTAGGGCAAGGGTGGTTATAAAATATTCGATTTTTCTGAGGAGCACATTCAAGTTTTTTTGGGAATTTTCCTCAAATGTTTCTTCACGGAACAACGCTGGATTTCTGTCACTCACAACAGTTCATCAAAACGCAGGTGTTTTGATAATCTTCGGGCTCAAGCATACTGAGGAAATCACATCGAGAGATAAGTTTAAAAGTTGTCAAAACTCGAATGTCAAAAGTCGTTTTTCGCGATTTCAGCTTCTATCGCTCCAATGATGTGAATAACTTTATGAAAGGTATTATTCATTGACATTTACTGTTTGTCTTGCATTTTCCTATCTATAATTGAGCGCACAAAAACGTATAATATATAATTTTTCCAAAGTTCAATGCTTTGAAATTTTCGTTATTAATATTCATTGAAGCGGTATAAACCGAAATAATCGCAAAAAACGAGTTTTGTAACCTTCAACTTCGAATAACTCATGACGCAGATATGATATTTTATGACTCATTTTGGGGTTAACCCTTTTTTGCTCATATGACTGGATTACATACTTGGTGGTATCAATCTTTGTGAAAAAAAGAAGGGTCTTACGATATCGTGTTTTGAGTATTCTATTTTCTACATTAATACAATAATCTGACATTGGTTAACTTTTGATCAACGGAACAGGTCTTATTGAGTTGGTGGCATTTAATTTTTTCAGGCTATCCATTTGTTGGTTTCCCCCCCCCCCCTGAAAATAAAGCAGGCTCAATTCTTATAATAACTGTTTTGTGACAAATTGGTATATTTGCTCCGATACGGAACTATGATGTAATAAAAGAGCAAAATTGGAAAAAGAAGCAGACTAGTTTCCGAAACGTCGCCCAGAGGAAGTATGAAATATTTTATCCACGACTGTTGTATAATGTGCCCATTATACGTCTGTTATCTCGACCTTAATGATACCCATTATTCACTAATGATATTTGTTAAAATAAAATAATAGTGTTCTCAAAAATACGTATGCGATGTAACATAATTTTACAACAAATTTTTCAATAAGTCATGGATAAAGTATAGTACTCTACTCGCGTATAATTGCTATTATTCTCTCGGTGATTTAGGCTACTCGCCTGAGGCTCGTGGCAGTAAACTTTACCCCGTGAATAATATCCATCATTATACGCTCGTTGAATAATATACTATTTCAATAAATATTTCATATTCAGTCTCTGAATTCTCAATTGATTCGAGACATATGACAAAAAAGTCAATCAATTTTGCTTGTTTATAATATTGCGGTTACGTTTCTGGGAAAATATAACAATTGACCCTGGAACAGATTTATAAGAATTATAATGGAGCTTCTTCATAATCAGAAGAGAGAAAACTCAAGAAGTAGATATATTGACTGATATACAAAACTTTTTGAAAAACATTGACAATATTTCAATTCCAACATAAAATTCATTCAAGAGTCACTTTCAATTTATTTAAGTGAATATCAGGAAGGTGTTGATTCAGTTTTCTGTGAGGATTTCCCCTGAAAATTTTCACGAAATGGTCGCTAAAGGGGATTTCTATCAACTTTATCTTACAACTGAAAAAGGGTTCCAATGATATATTTTTCTAAAAGTTCCTTTATTCATCTATACAACATTGCTTCAGTTTTGATCATAGTTTCAGCTGATTCTAGAGTATTGGCAGTGGTATTTTGTGTTTGAAGAGTCTCAGACACAAAATAAAACCACTACTAACTCAGGGAAAGTTAATTCAATTCTCGAAAGTCAACCAGCATTGAATAGAGAATTATAGGAAGATCTCTTCAACAAGATGTTACAACACTCTTTCCTTCATTTGAAAGAATGCAACAAATCATGTTCACCATAGAGAAATGTCGAAACGTTGACAAGAAAATAATGATTTTCATACGATTCAGTTGCTCATTGATTCCAGTTCTAGTTTTTTCAGATGAAATAATTGTTATTTCGAATAGCAAATTGCATTTATAATGTCACGTCATTGAAAACACTGTTCCCAAATCACTGACACCGGTCAAAAAATACTTTTGCTGCATCGACTTTGTAGTTATATACAGGGTGTAACTGAATAAGTGTAAAACATATGAGGAGGTGATTCCTCATCGAAAAAAAGATAGGATCTTTCATATAAAGAAACTTCATTGGAGCATCCCTTGCTAAGAAACAGCCCCTTAATGGGGGTACAAAAAAATTTGTATGACAATTTTTTTCACAAGCACTGAAAAAGTTACTATATTGAAATCAACCTGACGTTTTGTACTTACCAAAAAGACACTTAGCCAGTAATTCATTTGGTTTACCCCATGGTTGTAAGGGGTGGAGAACGCAACTCCTAAAATGTATTTCCAATGTAACTTTTTGTCTTATCATTTGTTTACCATTTAAAAATTCATTACCGATAGCCTGTTTCATTCTGAACAAAAAATACCTCTCATGTTTTCTGCCCAAAATAAACCAGTTCGTGGCAAAAAATTATTTTACGAAAAACTACAGAGATACATCGTCATAAATGCGAACTATATTTATTGTTATTTTGTAGTTAGTACCTGCATTAAAAGATTAGAGGAAAATAAACAAAACCAATTTGAACTTTTTCAGTGCTTGTGAAAAAATTGTTATACAAATTTTATGTACACCCTTTCAGGAGCTGTATCTTCACAAGGGATGCTCCAATGAAGTTTCTTTATATGGAAGATCAATTTTTTTTTCGATGAGGAATCACCTCCTTTAATGTTTTACACTCATTCAGTTACACCCTGTATAACAACAATTTGCGCCACCTAACAGTATAATTCGAAAGCTGATTCATTTCGGGGAACAATGTACTTCCCAAACTTTCACAGGTAAAACGCATTAGGGTTAAGATTCGACCCATTTATGAGTTGGTTTCGTTACCAAATTCTGATATTAAATTTTCTACCGAAAACTATGTTTTCAAATTACCAACCCGAAAATTATAGTCCAGATCCGTCCTTGACTACCTCAGGTATGATTGGAAATTTGAAATAAACACATATGCATTCAGAAACTACGGAAACCAGCTATTGATAAACCGTAGGATAGTAAATAGAAGTGTACCCCAAAAAAATGCATCTCAAACCATCCTATTTCACCAACGGGCACAAAATCCACATATCCAAATGAATTTTTCTATTTACCAATTTTTGGGATTCATCTGACGAATGTTCACTAGATTCACAATAGGAACTCCTTGTGAGAACCCTTATACATGTACGCATACGTCATTTCAGTTTTTCCACCTCTTTGAATTGGAAGTGCTTAATGTCTTCAGAACAAACTACGAACACCAGTTATTGATACCCCGTAGGGTAGTAAATAGAAGTGTACCCCAGAAAAATGCATCTTAAACTCTCATATTTCACCAACGAGCATAAAAATCGACACATACAAATGAATTTTTCTATTTACCAATTTTTGGGATTCATTTGACGAATGTTAACTACATTCACAATAGGAACTCCTTGTGAGAACCCTTATAATGTATAATACATGTACGCATACGTCATTTCAGTTTTTCCACCTCTTTGAATTGGAAGTGACTAATATGTCTTCAGAACAAAACCTCCATAAAGGACTATCATTTCAAAGACCAATTACAGAAGCATTTGTGTTGTGGAAGTGGGATGACCTAGATAATTGGGAAGCAAAAAATTCAGTTAGTAGCATATTTCCATATTGAACTGCATAAATCAACATAAAAGAATATCAAACTGAATTCCAACGCTCTTTTTGATGAATTCGCTGTATCCGTCAATAAAAATCCGAGGGCATGAAATGGCTGGCGGCAGAAATGGCCTTCTAATTAAATTATAGATACATCATGCATATTTCAGATACGTTGCGAAATTTTATTGAAGCTTTAGGAAGAGTCATGAATTTTGCTAGCCAATCATTTCAGGAATACCCCCATTGCCGTCATAAAAATGTATATTTTCACTTTATTGCCTGATGAATAAGCACTTACTGTACTTTTACGGTTATGGGGTATTTTGTGTGGAGCTGAAGTTTGTTTTATGGAAGCAAATAAGCAACCTCCTCTGAACATTCGTGGGTCATCAGTTCATAAAAAGTATGAGATATTATAGGAGAGCAGAAATAACCAATGAAACGGAATTTCAATTAACTCATCGATACTCTGATATTTTTTCGATCTACGGAACTCATAATTCAAATGATATATACTTTGAAAAGCGAAGTATCAAGACGCATGAAAATCCTTGTTAAAATCTTATTTCGTTCACTGAATATCATAATTTGGTAAGAAACCGTCCCTCGTTATTCAGTATTGAAAAAAAAATGTTGAGAAGTTGTGCCATATTCGCGATGTAAAACTCAGCTGCAAAGAAATATTTTCAATGCTTTTTTTCTTGTTTCAGGTAAATGCAAGGAGATCAAGGTTATTGTTGGTGAGTTTTATTCTGGCAGGCCTTATAAGGACTATCCAAATATCACTAATGAATGAATTTCTGTTATTAGGAGGTGGTCATAAGTAATTGGGAGGGGAAAGCAGGGAAATGTTTGTATTCTGGTAGAATGGCAATATCATATCAATTGATACACCTGCTGCAATCAATCAAATACATCGGAGGGTTCACCTCAGCTTCTTCTCAGTTTCACGAGCAGGACATATACCAAGGTATAACGAAATAATTGTACATGACAACATTCAGTTAATTGTAGGGTTAGAAATTCGATATCTGAAAAAAGGGGATAGCATAGATGCCGATATCTTCAACTATACAATGGTTGAAACTCCTGTCCAAATAGGCAGAAACTGTACCTGACTTACAAACTCCAAATAAGCATAAAATTTCCTTCTCAGACACATAATACAAATGACGGCGTAAATATGGCGACACTATAATACTATTTATGACAATATTGTCAGAAAACTTGCTATTGGTTAGGACTTCCATTGGCCATATTCTCAACTCTATTGAAACGGAGTGCAAATAATTGAAAACTCATGACTAATGCTGATCAAATGAAGGAATCAAATCCAAACAAAAATGTTGGAATGGATTATTGGTCAAAAAATAAAGCTGAATGTTTGATTGATCAAAGAAAATAATATTATGACGAAAAAATGGGATATGAAATATGGAATAGCAAAGTACAAAATTCGAATAAAAGCATATGAAGTAGTAATATGAACAATCGCAATCGTCTTCAGCCATCACCCGAAGACGATTGAGGATTCCAGCGATCGAAACGCCGTGAGTTCGCTCAACTTGAGAGCTGGTTTCAATGTTTGTTCATATCAGTTCATAATTTTTATGTGACTTTGCTATTTTATATTCAATATCACAATATAATTTTCTTCGATCACTCAAACCTTTAATTTTATTCTTCGACCAAAAATCCATTCCAACCTTCTTCTTTACATTTGATTGCTTCATTTTATTTTTATATCTTATAAATCAATTTCTCTGTTACAGGTTTCAATAGAGTTAATGAAATAGACGATAAAGGCTTCCATTGTCAATATCAAGCAATAGTCAGAAAAACGAAATTTGTTGAATTCTCTAGAAAAACGTCCATTTTCCAGAAAGCCTCAACAGGAAGAAATATACTTTCACTTTTCATTGAAGTAAAGAAATTTTTCAATTGATAATACGTATACTGATTATTTTATGCTTTCAACTCTTCCATTTCAGTAGATAGAATTGAATATTAGTGTGAATTTTCGTTAATCGACTTATAGACCGGGCAGCAGAGATAGATTTTTTGTATCACTTCTTTACAGTCTGCCTTGGGAAGAGAATATACTCAAAGCTGAAACAAATCATTGTTTGCAATAATGTATTAAGGATCAGGAATGTTTGTAGGAGGGGATATTACGACTGAGATCTAAGCATTGTTCCTCAAATAAATCAATTTCCACCGTATAACTGAGAAAATAAAATTTACATTCAGATTTTCTTGTCACCATTTTTCGGTTTCCGAATTATATCAAAATCAAGATGGCTCCCCAACACATTTACTTGACATCATTTAGCTTTATTGATGATCATTTATTGATTTCAGTTTGAAGAATTGATAGCAACTCGTGTTATATGACAGAAGAAAGAATTTCACGTTCTATCAAAGAGTCTACAAAAATATATAAAGTTTCTTTTATGAGTGAGTTGTTTCAGTTTTGAAAATATCAGTGTCAATGATATACTGAAATTACAAATGTTAAATTTGTAACCCTACCAACAACTGAATGGCGCCTTGTACAATGATATTGTTGTCACCTGGCATTCCGCATAGATGTGAATCCATTAATAACTTTATTCACGACTAATACGTAATGTTAGTATTATACTCATGGTTTCTGTGGTATAATGCCATATACTATTCCCTTAGGGAATGATGACGAAGGATCAATAGTAATAGTCTTTATTCCCTCTTGTAATCCCACCTCAAAATTTTTCGAAATGAATATTACCATGGAAACGATATAACCAAACTCCAAAGTGTCACTGTCAAACGCGTAGGTAGTGCTTGTGAATTTGTATTGGGATTAATGAAACTGAGGAATCATTCATTCATGATAAATAGATTGGCGGTTAACGAAGCAGAGTGTACTACTGTCAATAATGACTATTATTATCGACTCGTGGAATAATCTACTGTGAATATATGGTATTCAATCGAGAAGCGCCTTCCAGATCCAAAACCGAAGTTATAACAAGTATCTCAGCTGCAATCATATTTCTAAGATGCCTGAAAGCCCTGGTGTGTTTACTCATACCTGTAGAAGTTTGGGATAAAAGTGGCGAAATCTGGATTTTTTGATTTTTGGTGGATAATTGAGCTTTTGGAGGTTTCCGTACAATATGTACAGATATCGCCAACACGCTCTTGTCAGTCTTGTCTGAAGCTAAATTTGCATCAAGTGAAAATGTGCAGTCGGATTTTTCCACTTTTATTTGATTGGCTAGCGAGAAGAGATCGCAACCTAAAGAATAATGGGTGGACAATGAGATACCAGTAACAACGTTTCGATATTTAAAAGGAATGAAATCATCAAATAAACACGATAGAAACATCGTGAACATCAAAATTTCAAACTGACATGACAATATGACAATCAACTTGACACTTGTCATCAAATTTGAAAAATGAGAACATAACGACCACTATCGAAAAAATAGGGGCAACCTTCAGAAGCGTCGATTGTTTTTTTCGCCACAAAAATCTAAACAAAATCTAATCAGTTGAATCACCAGGATTTCTAGGCATCTTGCATATTTCCAATAGCAAAGAAATATGAATGAAAGAAATCAAGCAATCAAAATACACTGCTATGGTAACGGAATCAATTCATCAAAGCTTACAAACTTCCAAGCATCAGGATATCACCATAACTCGATTAAGGATTGAATTGAAACAGTTAGGCTATCCGCAACATTCATTTCGAGTCGCATTGAAAGTTAAATTGAGCTTGATTCGATGGAAAGTCGAAGAGACTTATAAGCATCAGGATATCGGACGGAGATCTATCACAGAACTTCACAACTTTTGCAAATTACAACTTTGCCAAGAGAATTGAACGGATAACGATTCAAATATGTTTGTAACGAATCTTATCGTAGAAATGTGATCAGCGAAAATGGCTCAGGAAAAATTCAGAAGTTCCCAAAAACATATTATTTTGTGGTGGATTAATCCATTTTTCGTAGTGTTTAGGGTTTTTAACCTACCACAATATGAAAAAAACAAAGAATAATATTGAAATCTATACTATTGAAGGGAAGATTTTTAATCTCCTCTGAGGAGTTGCTGCTTTAATCAAATAAGAGATCCTTCTGAATGAATTACTCACTACTACTTCTGATGTGATTGATAAAGATCTACTATTGAATAAATTTGAATGTATTGGCATCGGGAGCATTCAGTTGCGTTGGCTCAGTTCCTCTTTTTTCCATAGACCTCACAAAACTGAATTATATAATAAAGAAAAGTCTACAAATTGTTATAAACTCTCTCTGAACGGTGTCTCTCAAGGCAATGTCCTGGCTCCACTATTTTTCACAACTTTCACAAATGATATTTTTATTTTTCCTCTGTTTACCAGAGAATACTTATATGGCATTATTTGCCGATAACGCGATATCACCCACCTCCAGCGAATCCTCCAAAGACTTTAGTTTAAGATCAAATCAGATGAAACATTATTGCAACACTAATAAAATTATACTAAAAGATAAAATGACAGAACTAGTGGTATTCTCATTGAGGGACTATATATGTAGTATATATAATAGCATTCTTTTGAAAGAATGTAGGCTTTCACGGCCGGTGTTAATACATCTTTGGTTTTTCGGGCTTGAGGGCCGTGTGGTGGAATTTTGACTTCCGGAGCTTTCGGCTACATCTGTGTGAGTTTACTACGACTCACATAGAGGAGTTCAACTGAGACCACGCCGCTGAAGATGGCTGCCGTAGATGTAGCCGAAAGCTCCGAAAGTCAAAATTTCACCACACGGCCCTCAAGCCAGAAAAACCAGAGATGTAGCATTCTTTTGGCTCGTGTTCATAGAACCACAATTGCACAAGAAATCGTCGCAAAGTACCTAGAAGTTGACTCAGACTCGCAACTCAGCTGTTCGAATCAAAAAGATCATATTCTACGTTGGTCTCGGTAGTGTAGTGGTTAGCACGTCCGCCTTTCAAGCGGAAGACCGGTGTTCAAATCCCCGCCAGGCTACCATGCTGGGTAATCGCACGTTAGAAGGTGAGGCATCGTTAATCCGTTGCTCGCACAAGTTTTGACTTCTGAGGGTTGCCGTCCGTCAGCTGGTACTTTTAGAACAACAATTCTTTCAGAACTGTCGTTCTGCTGCTTTGTCGTATGCAGGCTTCGCGCAAATGTTTCATTGGAGATAATTGAATTGTATTACTTAGCACTACATATAAGGAAGTTTTCATAATAGATGAAAGGATAATAACAATGCCGTTCGAACCTCAACAATATTCTTGTCACCATTTATTTATAAATCCTCTCTTTTTCAATACTGCCAAGCTTATATTTCTCCAACAGTATTTTGCATGCCAGCAAGAATCCCTCAGAGTTCTCTATTTCACGATACTATTCAATACCCTATCAATTCAATAACAAAGTATTTGGAAATTCCAAGTCACAGGTCAACGCTGGTTTCACACAGTCCTGGAGTACCACCGGCTAAACTTATTCAACAAGCTACCAACCGATCTGAAAAGTAGTTATAGCAACTTAGTATTTTTGTTGAAAAGTAGCCTCACCCACCATGCCTTCCATACCATTGAAGATTTTTTTTATTGTAAGAATTTTTAAAACGGTAGTTTTGTGTATTCATTTTTCTGTTATTTGATTTCATCAATATTTTCCACTGTTCTACTCCATTCAAAATTGCACATCAGTACAGAGACAAAATTGTTGAAGGTTCCAATCTAAATGAATAGGTTTATGACATGTATGCTGAAAATTCCATATTGCATTCACTTATCATTTTAAAAGATTTCTAACATATATCCCCTGTATTCAAATGAACTCTGTGGAAACTATGGAATATTCAGTTCTGAAGTTCATTATGCACCTAGCTGGACCAGAATAGTCCAAGAGTTCGAAGATGTTTTCTGAATGTTTTCGATAGATTTTGTAACAATTTTCAGTAACGCTGGTGATATGGCATTCAGATAACATTCAATTTCAAACTCCCTCAAAATGAGTTTCGATCCAATCAACAGCAATGAGTGTTCTATAAGTCTCAGGGAAAGCCTTCATGTTTCTCTTTGCTCTCTTACTAAAGTTCGACCCTCTGTATACCGACTTTATTAATACCCTTAATACTATCAACCCTACCGTGCACCACGAGTCTGTATTCATATAAACTTTTCTAATAAAGTAGAAACTGCTATCAACTGGATAGGTAAATAGAGCCAAAGTTTGTGCACCAGTTGGTCGAGTGGAGATAAATTACAAAATATAATCCAGGTTATTCCGAAATCAGTATATTAAAAATCCTATGAAAAATTATTGATATTTCACAATGAGAGCTCAATGGTATGGTGTATGTATTGTGCTCTCAAAGGTAGTCGTTGCAGAGTAGACATGAGTTAGAGTTACATTAAAAACGGAATGTTTTTATGCACGATGTGGTTGTTATTTCTATAATTTGCAAGGAGAAGGAGAATTGAAATTGAGAACTTTTTTGGAGTGAGAGTACAAGATGAAATGATAATTCAAATTTGGTCTATTAATATTTTGATTCAAACTTTTTTCCCCATGAATATACATATTCGAATCATAAAAATATCATATATAATTGAATAAAACAAATACCACCGACTTCGTCCGAAGTCCTTCACCAATTAGAACCATCCATGCCATCAGGAGCGATATTGTTATAGTATTCTTCACAGTGAATGGAATTGGCTTATCAACTGCAATAAACTACCGATTTAATCCCATTGTGTACAACTTAAGGGTCTAATTGGTTTTATTATAATCCCTCAGTCAATACCATTTATTGTGAAAACTACTATAATCGTGTACCCGTCAACCATGAAAGATGGCAGACTCATTTCCAATGCGTAGGGAAAAAATAATTAGGCTCTTCTGATACTTATATCATCAATATGTAATGAACTATATAATAAACGAGAAACAGTAACCGGCAATACAGACCCATTGAAGAATCGAACTCGGGAGCTCTCGGACATGAGGAGGGTCCACAGCGTTTTGCATCATTATCTTTGCTTGTACATGTGTCATGTGTTCTGAGATATTTCTGGAATGATTCATCGATACTGCCTGATTATTTGCTGATCTGAGTTAGTGAGATTTTTTGGTTTTGTTATGCGAATATTTTTGAGATGACCGCACTTGAATACATTCTTGGAGTTCAAATATAGTAATATTGCAAGTTACCAGACTTCTTTCATATATTCTGTCTTCTACATATAGTATCGTGAAAATATAGTTTTACTACAAACGTCAGTAAAAGTATAATTTTTGACGCATGCTGTCATTGTCTAAAATGCCATTTTATGACACTGGTGTTACAAGTAAATCATTTTTAGCGCTAGTGCTAAAAGTGATTTATTTGACTTCTTCGGTCGATATCCTTCACCGTTTCGCTTCAAAAAAGCCAAAAGCTTGTAATATCTGCTTATGTCATGATTATTTATGTTCATCATCGACTTCAACATAGAGTAATTCGACCAAAGCGTTGACGATTTCCATATTTTGGACTTTTCCTCAAAGTATGCAAGAAGCACTTTTTCACTGGCTTCCCTGCCACTGACATTTTTCTGATCACACCATTTCAAGAAACGATCGTATGAAAACTCGTACTGTCGCTTTGACTTACTAGGCAATCATTCAAAAGCAGCTTTATTGGCAGCTTCTTCAATTTCCGGCGGTAGAAAGTCATTTTCTGGATCACTTTCCATCGAGAAACGAAGAAACGAGAAAGAATAATTCGTGATTTATTGACGTCGGTTGTCAACAGAGACAAATCAACAAATTCTGTTTTTGATTACCTTGGCAACTTGTTTCATGAATAGATTAGATGAAATTGGATTCAAAACTGATAATCTCGAGGCTATTATTTTATCAATTAATTAATGTGAAATAGGTATGCGTTAATTTTGACTTGTTGTTTGTAGAAAAAATGACATAACTGCTAAAAGTGATTTTATTTTGTTTGAAGGGATGGAACAAACTTCCCTCCTCATGAATTAAAATATCACTTTTAGCACTTATATCATAAATAACTATTTTGATGCTGTTCTCTTGTCAACGAGTGGAAGACACAATTTTTTCTACAATCATTCAGGAATGTGGTTATAGCTTACTACTATGACTTCATACCAGTTCCCAAAATTGAAACTTCACCCGTTCATCATCAATTTTGTCAGCTACATCATCTACCAATTACTATTTGACATCGGTCTCTCTCGCTCAGAGCCAGTCCATTTTTTTGAAATACTTATCGACTGACATTGCTATATTATGAACCGTAACAGATATGAAGACGATTAAATATGTTAAAGGTAACTATCATGGGGAACAATATACTGGTCGAAGGAAACTCACGGGGACTTTCACTCTTCTCGAGTTACCCAAGGAAAATGCTTTTTTTGTTATAATAACAGAATTGTTATTTCGGATATTTTTGTTCGAGATGGCCCATATTTGTACAACGTGTTGGAGAAACTTTTATGAAGTAGTAAGATCTAGGAATTGAGCTGGCCAGTTCATTGGTCCATTGTTTACAATGCATTTTGTTGGGAATATTTCATCTGAATGTTTCCTTACTATTGCTGCATTATGCGATGGAGCACCGTCCTGGTGATAATATTGTATTTCATGGCGAATATTCAGGGGCAATGCATCTTCATAAACGTCGGAAAGTTTTCAACAGATATCAACAACGCATCAATGCTTCCTGTCATGGAAACCAAGCAAAGCCTACGCTTTTAATTAAGATGCTATTTGATCATACCAAATTATACAACAATAGAATTGTGACCAAAACTTATATATTTTCGTTTCTTCCAGTATTGAGAATTAAAAAAACATTACGAATTATAATCGATTATGGAGAAAGACTCCTTGAGGGAAGGAGTACGGTAATACAAACATTTCCATGAAGGAAAAGTTAGAATTTTCTTTGTTTTGGTGTACCTTCTCGTCGAATTCATTAGGTTATGTCTGAATACATTTTGAAGAAATCGAAACAATTTACAAAAGGAGTAGAGACAGGACCATAATTTAATATTGTTGTCACTGATGAAAGTAGTTATTTCAAATGAAACGCTATGAAATATCAAGTGTGATACACCACTGAATTGTGAATAAATCGCTGTATCAATATCTGTAATGAAAGAGACAGGTCCGTATTCGGAAAAAAAAGTTGATGCTGGACTTGTTGACGCGAAATGTTTTATAGAAGATTTATCATTACATCGTCATAGTACACTTCGAATTTTTTTTTTTTATTTTTTTGTATTGTTTCCCATTAAAGTTACACCACTGAATTGTGAATAAATCGCTGTATCAATATCTGTAATGAAAGAGACAGGTTCGTATTCGAAAAAAAAAGTTGATGCTGGACTTGTTGACGCGAAATGTTTTATCGAAGATTTATCATTACATCGTCATAGTACACTTCGAATAATTTTTTTTTTCATTTTTTTGTATTGTTTCCCATTATAGTTACCTCTTTTTCCATTTGATCGTCTTCGTATCTGTTACGGTTTAGAATATAGCAATGTTACCACATGATGAAATAAACGGCATGTATGTTACTCACTCGTTCATAGTAGAAATATTTCATCCACTTCCATTGTCCTAAGTGTCCATTTTCGATCACGTGTACTTTCCGATCTGGTATGTAATTCATTATTCATCTGAAAAATGTTCGATACTGATATATTGTCCTGTTAAAAAATTGAAAGAGAATAATTTTTATTTCTGATAATTCCAATCGAATCAACTGAAATATCATAACTACGTTATCTGAACCGACCCCTATGCAAATATCCATTGAACGACCCCCATTTTTTTCCTACAACTCCCACCGCCATATCAAAACCAACCCCAAACGGCACAACCCAAATTCAATTCAAACGTGGCGAGAGGGCGGCCAGATCTTGCTCCGAATTGATGACTACCGAAAAACTCCCCGCAACTAACTCGAGGCGTAGTTTTCGATTAGTATGCGGGTCCACCACGAGGGGGCACCACCTGCTACTGATTGGGCCCTCATGATTGAGGAATCCGTTGTTTGTCGGTTTTTGCCGCGATGCGAAAGGGTCGAATCAAACCATCACAATCTAATCCGGAATCTAATTTCATGGTTTGGATATGCATAAAAACGCTAATTCGATAGATTGCACGGTTTAATTGACAGCCATGATAATTCAAATCTTCGATAGTCAATTCAAATTGCAATCTGCTTGAAATTGTTCTTGAAATGTGGGATAAAAGTTGGGCCGACGAAAATTTAAATGATATTTCGTACTACTTCCATTCTATTCTATATATATATATATATATATATATATATATATATATATATATATATATATATATATATATATATATATATATGCTGGCTGGAACTTCCGGTTGATCCGCGTCTGGAAAGATTTACTTGTCTACGTTTCGACTCCCATTTCGGATCCATTTTCAAGACTGAGTGACCTTGCGTCTAGGTCTGAGTTGTCTCACTAGCTGGCTATCATCACTGGAGATCGAGGATTGAAAATGGCTCCGAAATGGGAGTCGAAACGTAGACAAGTAAATCTTTCCAGACGCGGATCAACCGGAAGTTCCAGCCAGCACATTTCTGACCGCGGAAGCCTAGCCGATCATATATATCCAGCCTATATATATATATATATATATATATATATATATATATATATATATATATATATATATATATATATATATATATATATATATATATATATATATATATATATATATATATATATATATATATATATATATATATATAGGCTGGAATCGTTCTTCTGTCGAAGTTTCGGCTTCCACTTTGGAGCCATTCTCAAGATTTTCCGTGAACCCCAGCTTTCATCTTGACAATATGAAGACTGCGGTTTTGTGGATGGAGGGGTGGTATTTATGACTGTATGGTTGTCACGACTGCCCTAGAACATATATAGGACAGACGAACCGACGAGTATCGAACAGGTCCTACGAGAACGAACAAGCAGTACGTAATTCGGACATGAACTCGACTCTCTTCAAACATCACCTGGACACAAAATCGACTTCAACAACACGAAGACCATTGCCACAGCGAAAACAATCCCCTCCAGAATAATTATTCGCGATGCAATAGAAATTGAAAAACGCCCTCAAGACCTCAACGAACCAGACGACTCACAAAAGCTTCCCAATTCCAGGAAATCATTACTATCCCATCGAACAATTCCCTCAATTATTCCTTCTCACACCAGATCTTTATGGGGTCGGACAGTGAAAATGGCACCAAAGTGGGAACCGAAAAGTCGACAGAAGAATGTATAAATATATATATATATATATATATATATATATATATATATATATATATATATATATAAAGCGAAGGGTAGTCTTGACTGACTAGTTAAGGAGAAATACGGAATGTTGTTTGGGGATGCAGTCAAATTACTGGGCTGTTGTTAAAGAATACTCTTTGTTATCTGGTCGAGCTTTCGAGAATGTTTATTCCCTTTATCAAGACATCTACAAAATTTTAATCATTATAAAACAGTTGTAAAAATGTTTCTTAATGTTTTACAACTGTTTTATAATGATTAAAATTTTGTAGATGTCTTGATAAAGGGAATAAACATTCTCGAAAGCTCGACCAGATAACAAAGAGTATTCTTTAACAACAGCCCAGTAATTTGACTGCATCCCCAAACAACATTCCGTATTTCTATATATATATATATATATATATATATATATATATATATATATATATATATATATATATATATATATATATATATGTAGAAATTGATGTTTTCACGGATCTTCGATATGCTAGATGAATTTTCTGGGTTTTTTATCCGTTAGGTATCTTCTGATTCGTTCGACGTTTCGAATTCCATTTTGAATTCATTCTCAAGAACTGTGAGACGAATATCTGTCCATACCGTCCTGGTCAATCACTCCCCTTACGAAGTAACCAAGCAAGAGTAAGCAAAGACTTCAATTGTCTGTTCTTCATGGAAACTGGTATTTATAATGATTCTCTCCAGTTATCCGACTAGCAGGTCTATTCCGTAAAAGACCGTTAATGAACGATCCGTTATCAAACGACTGTCGGTAGCTAGCTCTCAACGATCCATATGAATAATATGTTAAAAATACCACGAAACTATTTCAAGTCATTAACCAACTGAACCATTTCTATTCCCGTTAACAAACGTTATATTATGTCGTTCACTACCGACTTGCAACGATTTTATAGTTTTACAGAATTACATTCAACACAAATATCGTTAATTTAACGATAGTAGTTGGATAACGACATCGCTATGAGTTACGGAATAGACCTGTAGGTCCGATATTATTGATGATTATATCGTCAGCCGCTCTCTAAGGTTGTATCCTGCCCATCCCATCATTATAAATACCAGTTTCCATGAAGAACAGACAATTGAAGTCTTTGCTTACTCTTGCTTGGTTACTTCGTAAGGGGAGTGATTGACCAGGACGGTATGGACAGATATTCGTCTCACAGTTCTTGAGAATGAATTCAAAATGGAATTCGAAACGTCGAACGAATCAGAAGATACCTAACGGATAAAAAACCCAGAAAATTCATCTTGCATATCGAAGATCCGTGAAAACATCAATTTCTACATAATACCTGGATGGGCAGGATACAACCTTAGAGAGCGGCTGACGATATAATCATCAATAATATCGGACCTAGTCGGATAACTGGAGAGAATCATTATAAATACCAGTTTCCATGAAGAACAGACAATTGAAGTCTTTGCTTACTCTTGCTTGGTTACTTCGTAAGGGGAGTGATTGACCAGGACGGTATGGACAGATATTCGTCTCACAGTTCTTGAGAATGAATTCAAAATGGAATTCGAAACGTCGAACGAATCAGAAGATACCTAACGGATAAAAAACCCAGAAAATTCATCTTGCATATCGAAGATCCGTGAAAACATCAATTTCTACATAATACCTGGATGGGCAGGATACAACCTTAGAGAGCGGCTGACGATATAATCATCAATAATATCGGACCTAGTCGGATAACTGGAGAGAATCATTATAAATACCAGTTTCCATGAAGAACAGACAATTGAAGTCTTTGCTTACTCTTGCTTGGTTACTACGTAAGGGGAGTGATTGACCAGGACGGTATGGACAGATATTCGTCTCACAGTTCTTGAGAATGAATTCAAAATGGAATTCGAAACGTCGAACGAATCAGAAGATACCTAACGGATAAAAAACCCAGAAAATTCATCTTGCATATATATATATATGTATATATATATATATATATATATAGGGGAGAGGAAGTCTTTGCTGACAAGTTAAGAACTAAACTTGGGAATTATATTTGGGACAGCAGCAAAAGCGAAAGTGTACTCTTATAGCAATATATTTCCAATATTTCGACAAACGGTTGTTGTCATCAACAGGGAGCTACAAAATAATGTTGATGATTTATGTCGGTAACTTTTTCGTCTGGCTAGTAGTACGGAGAATCTTCCTGAGAACTGGGAAAAACTCGGTTGTTGAGAACAAATTAAGGTAATTGTCATACGCCGATCATTCGATAACACCTATACTTTTCAACGCACACAATGGACAACATCGAAAACAGTTTCGAAAAATGATATATTTGAAGAATGAACAGCTTCGATATACAGAAAATATTTTAATGTTATTCCTACTTTATAATTCCGTTGTTACAATTCCATAACGGAGGTGAGCTTCACCCTCCTAATTGTAAATTGGTTAAGGTAGCGTTAGATTGTATCCTAATTAAAGGTCATTTGACGGTACCTACTTTTTCAGATTTAATTTATCGATTGTGGAACAAACATTCTTTGTATGACGTAATGAATCATAGTATTCTTTTGCACTTTGCATTAACTTAAAATAGCTTTCCATGAGAATAAAATGAACTGAAACTAGCCTTAACAATAACTTTCATAGATCGAGGCTATATAACTACACTGGCAAATGATTGTAACAGTTGAAGAGTGAACTCACTTTGATGAACAGTGACTATTCATTTCTTGTTACTAGTATACAGGCCCACTACGAGAGCGCACCACCTGTTTGTCATGATAGAAAAATTCGTTGATTGTCGGTTTTTGTTTCAAATAAATTCCGAAAAATATACGAAAGAAATCAACACAAAAAATATACCAAAAGATATAGGAAGATAGTAAGATTTTCATTTTATGGAAACGAGAAAATGTCCACCCTTGTTAATAATGAAGGAATGTGCATTATGTCCCTAAAGTTGAATAGATTAATAAGGGCAGGTATGTAGTCTGCGTGTCCGTAATGCAAAAGTCCACCACCTCTCCATTTGTCAACAAAGAGTAATAATTTTTTATTGAGCTTTATTCTTTCCAATGTCATTCTTCAACCCTTTTCCATTGCCTCGACGGTTTCCAACATTCAATTTCCAGTTCTGACCACTAAGGAATGTTGTCCCAACCTCGTCCCTTCCAAAAAACCTTTCAACTGTTGATAGTTCAAAGGTCGCCGAACACCACCGCCATAAGGAAGCCCTTTTCAATTAAATCCCGCCTCCTATCGGTTCCGGTTTGGTGGTTGAAAGGATTAGATATGTTTACGCCTTGATTTGGAATAATTCGTATAAGGTAATTTCGAGCTGTTAGTGCGGAATGTTCCAAAGGGCTGTACGGCTTAACGAGCAATTATATTCAGGTCGGCTTCGGCTCCGGCTTATCCACTTCCAGAATAGAAATAGTTTCCGGGGCACGACTCTGTACACATCAAAGACTTCTGAAGATTGTGTCTGCTGGATATTTTTTGTATCCAGCCTGGAAAATATCGAATTCAGATTCATCTCAGGCGATAACGGTGTTCAGTTTTGAAGAGAATTTGTTTTCACGCTCTCCGATCTGATTGTTGAGCGTTGCGAATACATTGCTACGTAATCATCAATTTCGTTCGCGATAATGCCATCTGAATGCCCTCAAGCTTTTCTATATTATATTCTGGTATATTTGTTGCTTTCGTATCTAGCTTTTGACTCTGCCAAATGAATTCAAGCATAGCAATTTGATTGAATATTTCTCTCATATATAAAATGTCCCACAAGAGCAATGCAACAACATTGACAACTTACTTGGTGAAGTAACGAAAATCATTGATATATTTGCATCTTGGTGTGATCGTGACAGACTCATTCTGAACCCTAAGAAGTCGGTATCTATGAAATTTTTCAATAGAAAAAGAAATATACCAAACGAAATATTCTTCAATGAAGAAATAGTTATGACACAAGAAGTAAAGTTCTTGGGAACTCTGCTAGATGAACGTCTGTTGATCAATAGTGTTTGCAGTGAACTGAATTCAGCACTCTTTGCAATCAAACAAATGAAATCCTGCGTAACAAACGGAAGTTTACTGAGCATTTATTTTGCCATGGCATTTTCTCACATTTCACTCAACATAATGGCGTGGGGAGACGGTTCAGATCTGAATAGAGTTTTTGTGGGCCAAAAGCGTATTTGAGACTTATTTTCGACATGGATTTTCGCGACAGTTGCAAACCGGTTTTTATCAGTTAAAAACTTCTAACAGTTCCATGTACTTATTTTCTTAAATGTGTCAAATTCGCTAGAAACAACCTCGAGTACTTCGAAACGATTGCATCAACACATACATATAGTACAAGATTCGGAGGCCATCTGCGGTTGCCTAGTCATAAAACCGCCAAGTTCAAAAACTCCCCAGTCTACAATGTTGTGTCTCTCTACAACAAATTGCCGACTCATATAATAAATTCTTAAAGTGATAACATCTTCTTTAATAGGGTTAAATGATTATTAATCGACTATACTGTGCAGGAGTATATAAATGATACTTTTTGATTATTTATGTAATGTTGTGTACTTCTATATGTTAAATTTGACGTTGAAATATTTATTCAAATATTGTTAATGGTGCTTTTGTCTTCTTTTTTCTCATTTTTTCATTCCTTTATATTTTCTGTCCTACCATATGTACCTGGTTGTACCAAAAATGGTTGATAAATTATTATTATTATCATCATTATTATTTGTTGTCTAAACAAGCCTAGTCGGGTCCGTACTCCCCACTGCTCCGACCCAGTGGGCGAACGCGCTAGTATAATTAACCAATGACCACTCCCCACACCGCGGGGTAAGTGGTCACTGGCTCCGAGGATCATGAGTCCTGAGCAGACGCAACGAACCGAGAATAACGGCCTTCTGCATGGGGCCGGCCAAGATCTCTGCCGCATTACGGCATGCCGCTATGATCTTGAGCTCCGAGAGTATTGTTGCTCTGGAACCACCGAGAACACCTATAATCAGAACCACTAACTTGACAGAATAGTCCGGGTGGAGCCTGCGGAGTTCGTAAATTAAATCCTGGTACTTTGTCCGTTTTTCCTCCTCTTTTCGGACGATATTCGTTTCGGCAGGGGCCGAAAACTCGATAACGAATATCGTCTTACTTCGATGGTCGAAGAGGACTATATCAGGCTCATTGGCCTGTATTTGCCTGAGGGTGGGAAATGAAAAGATTCAAAAAATTCGACACCTTTTATTCTCCACAACGGATTCAATATCCCCTGGAGCGTATTATTATTATTATTATCGAAAACTTACAGCGGTAATTTCATTGTATCAAGTCACCTTGACAACACATCTGAAACCGTATCGCTAGACGACAGTCAACAACACAAATAAATGTCAGATAGACTTCAAAAATGGAAAAACATTTCGCGTTTTGGTGAGTGCTCCATACAATCTATAGAGATGAAGAAGAAATAACATTTACTTGAGAATTTCTTCATTCGTGAAATATTCCATTGAAATACATTCGTGCATATAAATGACCAGATAATTTTGCATTCAAGCGTGATATCTTATACAAATTGCAAGAGTTTATTTTCATATTTTGTAAAAGATGAAAATAATAAACTTGCAATTTTTAGATATCACGCTTTCTTGCAAAATTATCGGTAATTTTTATGCACTCGTGCAATTATAACCGAAAAGACAGCAGAATTGAAGTGTCACTCTGATTGATGAAAAACACTTTCGAATACATACGGTCCGATTCATCTTCCATAAAATAACTCTTCCCACCAAACAGTGCTAATAAAAATCGCGCTCGTTAGATGCGAGATAATGCGTTTTCCTCGAAAAACACCTCGTACATAAACTCCACATAATGGCGAGGTAACAATTTCCTTCGGGCCGCTGATAGCGGGTTATACAAGTTGAATGATAAGCTCCTTAATTTCCCGGCAACTTCACGAAACTTTTCGCCGAGGAAAGACTTCGACGAAAGGTTGCCATGCTGGGCGAAATTAAGCATGGGCGTCACGCGAACGCAGAATTAAGTTTATGGGGAATATGGTGTTGTGTTGTAGGCACGAGAATGTGCGATAGAAGTTTATTACACTCTCATTATTTTTTCTTTATAGTTTTTGGGTTGTCAATTCTTTAATGTGCTATTTTTTTCTTTTTAAGAGAAACATTATTCCGGGGGTATTTTGACTCCCAGAAAAAAAAAATTGAAAGAATCTAAAATCTCCGTGGTTATACCTTCATTCTATTTATTTTTTGTCGCTAAGAAGCGAATATTACCACAATTTTTCAGTCGAGAAAGTACTCAATGAAAGCTTTTGAATGTAACTATTTGAGAAAAAATACAGGTATTGTTCAATGGATATTTCATTTTTTTCGAAAAAGATGGGAACAATTTTCATTTCAACTGAAACAATACTTTTTTTATGTGTTACTATTCATAAATCAGAAATTAGCCATGCATGTTTGCATCAGTCCAAAATTCCAACAATGTTCATTGTAGCATATATGCATCAAGTTTATTCAATTGTATAGATGAGCTATATTGATTATTATAAGAATAACTTGCCTCACTCTAACTTTCTCATTCCATTCATATAATTTTTTTCAATACACTGGTCACACACATGGAAAATGTGGCTTTTTGATTCCTATGTCACGAAACTACGTTCTCACATGGTAGATCCGATACTCCACTTTTTGTACTGCCATCCTCATTTCAAAAGCTGCAATTATATGGGTAGATTTCTGAAGGTTCAATTAGGATGAAATAACACACGGTATCTCGAAAAATGACATTTCTCAACGATAAAAAGAGGGACCATATATGCAAGATAATGCATTTGAGGGTTTAACCTACAATAATATAATGGATTGTCGGGAAAGTTGAAACGGATGAGCAACAAATTTAACATTGTAACAATATCAATAATAACAATTTCTTTTTATCAATTGCAACACATACCAAACAACCTGACATAACAAAAACACTAAGGGTTGGATTCATCAAATTTTCTTCAAGTGCGATCGAAACTATATCGGTGAAATATCCAGACCTATGAATGTGCGAAAAAATGGAGCTAGATAAGCATCATAAACAGACAGCTTGGTGGATCTGAATTTTCAGCCCGAATGACACTCAATTGATGGCAAAGAAGAATAATAGCAGAGGACGAACATTTAAGGAATCTGCTATTATCATTCTGCCGTAGTTGCATCCCAAGAAATTCATTTAATATGAATCGTACCTGCCCATTCCTTTAGGGGGGAAAATTGTTACGTCGAATTAGATATATGAAAGATTTTAAAAAAGAAAATTATTTTTTTAATAGTTTTGAATACGAAAGCAAATTCAGTTTCAGAAACGATGAAGGTGAGAATTTTCATTGATTAGTTCTTGTATTTTTCTCATAGTCAAATTGAGTTATACTAATATTGAAAGGAAAATAGTTCGTTTTCTCAATATTATCCTGAAGAAAAGTGAATGCTCAAAATTTGTGGCTCCTTTCATTCGATTATTTCTTTCAATAATATTTTGAGCTCGAAGAAACTGTCGTATAACAAAAAACATGTCACGATTCTGTGAATCTCATTATGGTTAAAGTCCGTCAGGAGACTGTTAAAGTATTTTTCCAAAAGAGACTTTTCGTTTTTGTGCTCATGCATAATCTGGTCTATAGAATCTAAAAAAAAGCTTCTTTTCAATATGACATGTGTGGTCATCATGACTCCAATCAGAACTATTGCCTTTTTATATGGACCTGGCTCTTCTTCCATCTCGTTTGTAAATCCCTGCTAATGAGATATTGTTCAATTCGTTAAAGTTTTCTCCATTGCAAGATATCTACGGTGATCATATTCAGCTTTGTCATTCCCAATCATTATCATTAATATTGGGATTTTTTTACATGTTTATGGGGAAGATTTGATTCATGAAGATGGAATCAACGCCTCTTTCATTTTGCATGTCTCCCATTTCTTCCTCTCCAGTAGTGTCCGGATTGATATAACTGAAAACATCACGACTAAATATAATCAGAAACTAAACAAAACCATTCTCACATAAAAATATTTGAAAAATTACTGAACGTTACTGCAGTATACAAGTCACTGAAACGCCTTGAAAAAGGTATAAGATCTACGTGTGATTCACCATCGTGTTCACAAGATGATAAAGTAAGAAGTACGAAGAAATATACAAGACTGTTTTTAGAATAATGATTCCTGTAGGGTTAATACAAAAAACATCATATCAAAAATACGATAAGAGGATGTGATGATCGATAAGAAACAACGAATTATCCAAATAGCTATATTTATGTAACGAATTAAAAAAAAATCATTTTGTATAACGAATTCAAATTTCTGCGAGACGAGCGTAGTAGCTTAAGTTATACAAAATGGCATTTTCCATTGTCATATTCTTTTCGATTTTGATAGAGATTTTCGTTACATCATTTTCAAAGATGAGAGCAAAATTGTCTACCTCACAAAATTTTCAAGTTTTCAGTTATTCATCATATCAATCGTTTGGCCTCTGTGAAATTCTGCAGATACCGACAGGAGTCCAGGTTTACTGAATGATGCGAAAGAGACGACAAATAAATCTCTTCATTACATATTAATTTCGAAGAGTATATAAAAATATGGAACCTGTGGAATGAGAGGAGAAGAGAGATGGTATTTGGTCTATTCGAAATAGGATTATGAAAGAAAAATTTCAACGCTACTGAATACATTCTAACCGTGATCTAATCAAAATTTTCTAAGTTGTTTTGTACATATATACTGGAAAGGTTGAGGCCTATAATTTATTGTTTTTCTCTTTTTGAATGAAATAAAAAGTTATTCTTACAGTGGAATGTTTATTGGACAAATTTCATACCTTCACATAAATGCCATTCTCCATGTCTATGATGATTTTTTAGGATACAGAAGGATACAGAGAGATGTATTATTTTTTTGTTATAGTTCCAGTAGGTTACTGTATAGTTGCTGAGATTATCAATCAAGAAGCTTCCCAGTAAAAGGAAAAGGTTGGCAAAGTTAACCAGAAATTTCTTGATCTTGGATGACGGAAAGATCCCGTCATCCCGTTTGCTGTATATTTAACCAGTTGTTGAACTAATCCAATCAACCGAGTACGCATCCTTTACCGGGACCCCAGTAACGAGCATCGTATAAGGATCTACGTATACAATTATTCCTCGAATTTTTTCATGTCGCCCTTCGGCTACGTCGCTGCCCTCCTGTAATCAGCTAACGAGGTGGCGCTGCTGCTCCTCGCCCCCCCCCCCCACGTCTACCAACCCAATTAATAGCCGACTCGTTAGCGGTGTAGGTCGAACCAGCTGATGAATTTGCTAATCAAGAACAATTTCAATTTGTATTGTTGGCAAGTGGGACGGCGAAAACTACTGCTAACTTGCTAACCGGATTCCGTGGCTGCTGTTGCTGATGCGTACGGCAGGAGATCCTCTCGGAAGGGGCGGCTTGTTAGGAGCGTGGTTTTTGAAAGTTGAGATCCGCTAATTCATTCCGTCGACGGATGAGAGAATATATTTCCAAATTCAGGGTTTTCAGCTACCCTGATGATGGACTATAATGCAGAAATGTGTTTTTAATTAAGGAGGCTTCCAGTTTGTTGTATGTTTCTGCTTCATATCAATAATTTTCTCGAGAGAAAAGCGAGAGAAAGCGTTTTCGCTGACAAATTTAGCGTCTTCAGGAGAGGAAAACTGGTGAAGAAAATATAATGGAAACAACTATTGTATTCATTCATCCCTCTTGGATCTCAAGAACTTGAATAAAAAAATTCGAGATGAAGCCGCACTACATATTATTAACATAACTTATCACCTGCTGTAAATGTAAAAACATTTTCAAGATAATTATATTTTGTGAATTGAACAGGACGAACGAAATCAATGGTTTATAGAGATAGAATTTTATCTTTGAAATTGGAGTATAGTTCATCACACTTCCACTATGAGCAAAAGTCGACACGAAAACTTGAAATAGAACATTATTTTTCATCATAATTCGAGTTTCGAATTTATGATATTCCGTAGTAAACTCGATAATAGTTCATTAACTTCATTTGAAACAGTAAATTTATACGCAGATTTCATTCAACATTTGAAAGATGATACTTCAAGGTTAAGTTTAGTATGTTATTTTTTTCTATCAGGAGAAAATTTACGTTAGAAATGAAATTTCTGAAAAAAAAATGTCATTTGTGAATTGGTAAAAGGCTCAAGCTTTTCAAATTTCTCCCAAAAAGTTGAAATATTTTATCTATTTTGTCAAAATAGAGGCTTAACCGACGTCATAGTGTCGCAATATTCAATTTGGGAAGAAAATATATCCTCTCGATTGGTTGGGAAAGACATAGAAGATTCATTCACTCATTGAAAATTAAACATCAAATTTCAAACCCGACAGCCTAATGAATGGTGTATAATCCGCTACATCTTCCAAGAATCGCAAGAGCCACTTGTTTCCTTTCCCAACAAATTTGTATGAGACCTAAACTTGTATTTTGATATTTTCTCCAAAGTGCTTTCAAGATTTCATCTCTTCGAAGGATAATTCGCTCCCTTGGGCTCATTTCACTGTCATCACTCAAGTTTGAAAAATGAAATTAAATACAGTCAGATAAAACCTTTGTTGCTAACTTGCTTCGGGCTGTATACTTTGCAGTAATGAAGAAGTACAAAGTCGAAGAACACGGTATCAGTTATCTCAGACTGTTTTTCATTTACTTTTATGTGTACTCCTTTGAAATTAGACATTTCATTAGTATGGATCGTTTCAACTGGGCAGAAAATTATGTGGGTATGTGATTTTTACAGTTTTCTAAACCACTCACCATACAATAGCTTCTTCAGGTAAGTTTTGTTATTACTTCAGTACCTTCCATTGGTTTCGGTATATATATTGTCGGAAGTAATTACACAAGTGCTTCAAAATTACCGATAATTTTCCATGAAAGCATGTTGTCTAAAAACTGCATGAGTTTATTTTCATATTTTGTCGAAAGAGCCCGACTCCGAAGGAGGAGAGCTCTTTCAGCAAAATATGATAATAACCGAATGCAGTTTTTTTACTGACAACATGCTTGAATAGAAAATCATCAGGTTTATTTTGATGCACGAGTGTAATTCGGTAGAATATTTACGGAGTTAAAACAACGACGTTTAAAATTCAGTATTTATGCCTGTCAAGATGACAAATGTACATTTTAACAATCGTTACTATAGATACACGGACCGAGCGGGTATTTTTCGATACCTACCGGGTATTTATCAGCCCGAAAATGTCCCGCCGGGAATTCATCGCTGTAATTGATCGAAAATGTCCCGCTTCATATGGGATTTTTAACATACGATGGAAATATTCGGGAAAAGGGCTTGATCTCGATGATTATTTGCAAGTGAGCTCAGGGCTCATCTGCTGTTTTTTGGTATTCTCAAAACTATCTGTTCTCCATTGTCCCTAACGATGAAATCCATTGTTAATAATGGAAGCCATCATTCAGAATCGGGGGGCATATGTCGTATAGGAGGCTTTTATGAAAAACCTCCTTCTCAATCAGGTCGCAACATTGACATACATTTACACATTCATTGCTATTGGTTGATGCACATTCAATCGTATGGACAAACATTATATCCAGCATAAATAAGAAATTGTCAGATTGAAGAGAATGTAATCAGTAACGCCTTTCTGCCCTCGGGCATATAAACTGCGTGATGTTGGGTGTTTACTCTGTGAGAATGGATTGATGAATGATTGTCGTCTTTGGAATGAGTGATTCAATAAAAATGGATCCATTGTTTTCACCAACTGATTTCACACTGGTTATCACGAAGAGAATCTGAGCTATTCACACCCAAGGAAGCACCCATTCGTTCTTCCTCACCCTCAATATCGTACCACTTGGTATATACCCGTATAATCATACATTTCGATAATATCTCTCTTTATCTCAAAACTCGCATGGAAGTTCGATATGACAGACACTGTACATATGATAATTGTCTTACTGATAATGAATATTCATGTACGAAATGAAACGATTCGAAAACTTGGTTCAAGCGACAATTCGGCGTAACCCAAACACTGTGTTAATGAGTAGACAGCCGCGATGGGGCATAGGCACGTGTTTTTTTTCAAGCATAAATTAGTGAATTTGGTCTTCAGTGAGTCTACAAAAGTTGTTTTTCAATTATTGCTCATTCACACGAGAAAATACATGTTTGATATCAGAGTTGGACAAAATTGTGAATTGAATTCATATGGAAAGAATTGAATTCATTTCCATTGAATTCAATTCATTGGCTCAATTCACATTGAAAAAAGTGAATTGTGAATTATGAGTTGCGATTTTTTTCTATGTGAATTGTGACTTCTGAATTGTTTTTTGTGAATTCAATTCACGACGATAAATTGAAATCACAATTCAGATTCACAATTCACAAGCTACTCTCTAGAGCACAGTTGCTTCTTGTTTTTTTCCACACCCTAAACGAGCCGTTGACGTTATGGGAAGCACGTTGTCCTTATCAGATATCCTCCGGCTACACTCTACGTATATTTCAGGACCGTGAATTTGTTCATACGATTCTTGCATTCCATAAGTGACCAGTTGTTGAAGTGGAGTTATGAATATATTTGTTATACACAGGTAAAGATTTCACCAGATTTGATAAACAATATATACATTTTTTGTCAAGTTTTGAAAGTAAATCTTTTCAACAGAGCTCAAGTCACTCTAACACGGAAGTCAACGCACTTCACTACAGTAATATAAAGCTCTTCAAACAAGTTTTTGTCTATAATGAATTTTCAGTATATTCAATGAATAGTGGCGTATTGAAACTAATTGATAAATTGAAACTTTTCGTAGATCCCAGATATAACTATAATACATTTAGTTTTTATTTTCGAGTGTACACGATGAAAAACACTGTGCTATTCAGAGAACATTTTTTGAATCAAGAGGGAAAAGATGCGATGTAGTTATCACCTCAGATATTTGAGGGTTCTGAATCTGATTTTTAAAAGATCCCCGACAGAAACAGATTTGGGAGGTTTTCAAGATCGTGAGAAGTGATGGGACAAATTCACTACTAGGATCAACCAATTTTCATGAAACTTCCAAGGAAAAGACGATTATGGATCGAGAGAGCAATGGTGACAAAAATAGATGAGAAAAGGGACCAATCACCGATTTATCTAAATTACAAAGAAGTTAGTGAGTCCTTGACTCGAGTATCATCGTTGTGACAAATCGCCAAAACACTCATTGTATAATTTTTTCTACGAATATCCCAATAGAATATTCTCATGGATATCACCATTTCTTGAATGGGAAATTTCTGAAGAAGATGACAAATTCTTCGTCAAGAATCTTTTGTTGAATAAAAGGTGCAATTTTAATACAGATAGATTTTTTTCTTCATATATCCTCTTCTTCTATATATTATATGAAGTCTGCTAACAATTCGTTTTGAAATTAGCAAAACGAATTGTGAATCGATTAAAGTAACAATTCACAAGCTAGCTTGTGGCTTCAATTCTTTTTTTTTCTGATGAATTTTCAATTCATGAGTTCAATTCATTTTTTTGCGAGAATTGTGACTTGTGAGTTCGATTCATGAAAGTAGTGAATTTGTCCAACTCTGTTTGATATTAACCTATAACTGACTACGAAGGTGCTGAACGGACATGCAAGAAAAAATATTATAATTGCCAGTTTAAACTGGCTGTAATTGTCAGATCGATTTGTAAATTTTACATAATTGCCACTTCGAACTGGCAATTACATTTACAATTGTCAGTTCGAACTGACAATCAGTATAATTATCAATTGAACATAAATATGAGTTCAAACTGGCAATTATACATAATTGTCGATTCAAACTGGCAAATATACCTAATGATCAGTTTAAACTGGCAGTTATGTATAATTGTCAGTTTGAACTGTCAATTATAATATTTTTTCCTGCATGTTCGTTCAGCTATTCTTTAACTGGCAGCGATTCAAACAAACAACATTTTTACGCAGTATTCACTGCTGTCAGAAATACTGTTCCACGTATTGAAGGTTTTTTTGAATTCATGAAATAATTACTTCACATATGAAATCAATGCCTTCTATGTGATAGCAATATGGTAAAGAGAATTTTCGTATCATTAATTATATTGTGTTGCATCGCATATCGTACTTTCCATTTTGAATTGGCCATTTTTGGTTGCACGCGTATTTAGGATTCGATGGTTGGCATCACTGAAATTTTCATCACATGACATGAAGTTACTTATCTGAATAGTAGATGTGGCCACATTGGTTTTCATATTGAAGTTCGATTTCAAAAATAATTGTTTATTGTACGACTCATAATAGTTGAACCGAAGGGTTTCATTTTTTCTATATCATGAAATATCGAATGAATACCACAAGGGTAGAAAAGCAACGGTAAACGCATGAATATCAGCTTGCATTGTGTAGGTATTGCACTGAAATGATGACCAAAAATGTAAATGAAGGGTTCACTTATGATGAATTAATCCAAAAACCTGAATTTCACGAAAGGAAGTTTAATCTGCTTTGAAGAAACTCCAACTCAATACGCAAGGGGAAGTGTAGTTGGCATTCTATCGAGGCAAAGATTATCGAAAACCATCAAGAGTGTCCAAACTTCCCTCAATAATAAACCTGAATTCGCTCGAGGTTATGGAGTGATAGAGTGACTTGCACCGCCGAAAACTCCCCTTAACAATAATGAAGTAATGATTTTCTGGAAATCGTACTCGGATGTGAACGTTATTACAGTAACTTTTCAAAAATACATGCATGGTACTAGAGTGAACTCTCTGTTAGTATCTACAGTCATTCAACTTTCTTTTGATGTATATCGCCCAATCAAATATCTTTAGATATAAAAGAGACACAATTCCAACGAATCGATAAGAATTAATACCAGTCGACCCTTCTACAGTGTAAAATGTCAGATTCAAATATACTCCATCAGCTGGTTCTATCATGGTAAATCTCAAATTGATCAAATAGTCTGGATGCGCCTTATCAAAAGTATCCGTCATATTTTGTTGAAATCTTGAATAGTTGATCATAAACCTTCACCAACTGTTGAATCCTATAGATATATGCAAAAACAGATGCATATGGTCAATTGGGCCTAATGATCCCTGAACTGTGGGCTGAAGCTAAAATAAACACGGAAATATTGAGATCATGATTAATTGTAGAAGGATATGAAAAAAAATATAGATGCTGGATTTATTCAAGTCGGATGCATAATCTCTATTTCTCAGGACATGCAATTGGATTGCTCGAAAATTCAAAACAAAAGCTTAAAAAATCATAGTAAAGGCACCAAACATGGCGATTTTGAATGACCTTCCGAATACACAATGCTTCACGAGAGTATTATAGTCAACTGAGAGATGGGAATGCTTTCATCTGTATATTTTTTGCAAATACAAGTTTATACTTGTTAATTCGATTTGTTGAAACATAAATATCTGCTTCTATACTGTGATGGATCTGTCAGCTCTCATATAGGTTCCCTACTCAGGAAATCTCTAAAGCAATGACCCAGATGCCAAATTGATGTCACTCAACAACAATCGACGTGCGTTTCAGTAAACAAGGTAGCAAATTATCCTCCTGAAGATGCTAACTTGATTATCGAAACGCGCGTCGAGTGTGACTGTTATCAGTTTGGTATCAGGTCAATTGATCCTCGGTGAGTCTTCACTTCGATAGCAATCATATCTATTATGAGCCACCCTATACACATAACATCCACATGATAATCCCATATTCCTCTTCTGAGCAAACATACGGTGCTCTCTAGGTATTATCGGCTTACGGAAAAATCGGTTTTTCCACTTTTTCAGCATTACCGGTAGTCATTCTTATCTGCACTATGGAATTAATATCACCCATCTCGCCGATAAAATTACCATTTTAATTCCATTAAAAGTTTGGCAAAGATAGGGAAATGCAAATTCGCGCTTCATCTGAGTTATGATCTGTATAAAGAGACCAGATAGAGCCCCATAGATCGAGGAGTCACAGATTTTACGCTCTGAGTTATCGCTAATGCATTTCTGGCTGGCCAGGATTAGAATACGGGATATTCAGTACTGAGGCGAGGCCTGAATTCTGTCGAATAATTTTGATTTGTAGCAGAATTTGCAAACGTACTCGTAGGTCTTGTATATATACAGCATGTGTTGCTGATGAGGGTAGGCAAGGATAAAACTGAATCAACTGATGATTTGAGTTTTTTTCTAGTTTTTTCTTTTACTAATCATTATGAAACTGAAAATTGAATATCTATAAAAAATAGCATGAATATTATCAAGCCCATTCTGTTCTGTCTTCATCATTAACAGACGCTCTTTTCACCTACGAAATCATATAGAAGTATTCTTGTTCACTCAATCTATATACTGAATACACATAACTTGCTTCAAATAGGTGAAATCTGTTGCAAATGGTGTTTACTCTCAGAGGCCATTTAGTGAAACCGCACACCAAGTGTTCGAGATCTCTAATGAGGGGCGCATGACATAGCAAAGCTAAAAACAATGAGAATCGTCTTCGATCTACTAGAAGGAAAGGCTGCAATCATAATTCCTGTGTCATAACGATTTATTGCACGAATATTATGAAAGAAAACTATTTTGACTGGCTATAGGTCTCATCAGTGACATTAGGCAAGACTTGAGCAACACAAATATTTGGAACCGACTGCGTCTATTCCTTATGAAACAAAAAATCTGAATCTATTGGAAATAATGACAAAAACAGTAAATGTCGATTTGCTTGTAGTCATTCCGGAATTAACGTATAGAATTTATGTGATATGCTTGAAGAGCATTAACAAATAAGGTAATTTTCATTCATTCTTCTGACCCAGAAAAACTGATCGTTTGTTCGGTGGGGATATACATTATTATGGAACTGCCTGAAAACGACTACAAAACAATTTTGAGAAAGTCAATTTGTAATTGTTCTGCTCCAGTATTTCGATAAGGAAGTCATTTAACATGACACTTTCAAATGAAAATAGTTGATTTTTATCTGAAACGTGTGATCGGAATGTCATTTCATCCAGAACAGATTCGCTCTAAGTCATCTTTGTCGAATATGTTTGCTATTCTTTGGAAAGACATTCCATGATATGTACCCACTAGAAAGTTGATGTACCTATGTTCAATAAAATTATCTTCCATTCACTTCTTGATATGGTATCTATCTGATGCAATTCATCTGGAATCTATACTAGTGTAGAAGAGTGAATTTCAATCTACCCCGAAAAGTTGCTGCGTCTATTGAAAAACTGTTCTTCCTGGATAGAACAAGTCAAATTAGTCAGCAACTTCTCGTAAGTAAGAATGTGTTCTGATAATTCAGAACCCCCGATGGAGATCACACAGTAGAATGGAACGACACTAAGATTGTGACGTAAGAGAGCAATGGTAAGAAACGAAAATTAAAGGAATGTGCTTTAATCATGCTGTGTGGTGAAGAATGCATATTAATGAGTTCGCTTGATATGGATCGCGGATGGCTGTCCCTCCTGAAGGACAAAATGTTATGTCAAATGCGAAATATTTGACAAATGTCAATTACGAAGATTGCCTACAGGAGATAATTGCATTGAAGTAGGAATTGCGTATAATTTTTGAGAACGAAAGCGGATTTCGTTTCAGAAACGTTAACGTATTTTCATATATATATATATTAGTTTTTATTATTTTTTGATAGGTGAAATTGAAGTTATACGAGAAGTTGCGAACTAATTGAACTTCTGGGCTATTCATTTCCTGTGCCTGAAACTGTCTTATTGTGGATACTCGTAGTTGAAACAATAATGGATAAATTAACCAATCCTGCTGAGCAGCAGTGTCATGTCATTTGGTTATATTTTGAATGACAAACACTTCTGGGGCCTGTTTCCCAGAAGAACAAGTTTTCAAAGTACACAGATCAGTCGGGCGATTGATTAGCAAGTACAATTTCTCAAGATTTTTCTCAGATATCAATTACCTTAATACAAAACCCATATTACTACTGATTTGGGGTGATTCAGTATTTCTGTTGGTAATGTACAACAACCTCAACAATATAACGCCATCTAACTATGTTCTGTGATTCCATGTCCTATCTTTCTATGATACTGTGAATAAAGAAGTCAGTCGTGTGCTGATTACTCTATGAGTAACGTCGTTTTATTCTTAACTATAACAGGTTATGGGCCCAGAACACGTGGCCGGCGTTATTGTTGTCTAGAGTGCATATTGCTGGAAAATGTCGAGTAATTTAATTGGGAGTGTTCCCAAACTGAAAGGTCGGGAAAATTACGACGATTGGGCCTATGCAGTGGTAAATTATCTAATATTGGATGGTCTGAAAAAGTGCCTAGATGGTACGGAAGCCGACGCCGAAAGTCAGCCAGGCGAAGGCAAAACTGATTCAAACCATTGATCCTTCTATTTATGTTCACATTACAGAGACTAATACGGCGCAAGAGTTGTGGAACAAGCTCAAGGGACTCTTTGATGATGCAGGCTTCACGAGAAAAATTGGACTATCACGATTGCTTATTTCTCTGAGGCGGGAAAACTGCGATACAATGGCGTCATATGTGAATCAGGTGGTGGAAACTGCACAAAGATTGAAAGGTACAGGTTTCAAAATCGATGACGAGTGGATAGGATCGTTACTGTTGGCTGGATTGCCGGAAAAATACAACCCAATGATAATGGCGGTCGAACATTCTGGAATAACTATCACGACGGACTCCATTAAAACGAAACTGCTAGATATGGAAGTTGATGTCGATAACAGAGACAGCGCATTTATCGGCAAATTTTCTAAAAGGAGAAATTGGGTTGTTGGTAACACTGGAGGTGACAGAAAATATGACAGAGGCGCTGTCAGCAGATGTCATAATCAACCTGTCAAGGTTGAAATTACGTGTTACAGATGTAAACAGAAAGGACATTACAAAAATAATTGCCCACAGAAATCGTCGAAAGAAAGTCATCAATCCACGAATGTATTTAGTGCTGTTTTTCTAAGTGCCCAATTCAATAATCGAGATTGGTATGTTGATTCAGGCGCGAGTGCGCACTTGACTCCTAACAGAGAATGGCTGAGTGACGCTAGTAAACAATCAGTAGACATTCGAGAAATTGTTATTGCCAACAATTTGAAACTTTCTGTCGAGTGTGCAGGCACTGTGGACATTGTGACCAAGGTAAAAGACTCTACATATGAGATTAAAGTAAAAGATGTTCTATGTGTGCCTCAGTTAACCACCAATTTGCTTTCGGTTAGTCAACTGATTAAAAATGGCAATCAAGTTATTTTTGATACATTGGGTTGTAAAATTTACAACAAAGAGAATAAGATGATTGGTGTTGCTGAACTTGTACATAATGTATATAAACTGAAAACTGAGATTCCGCTGCAGTGTATGCTATCAGGTCCTGATCTAGCTACTGGAGTAACATGGCATCGAAGATTGGATCACATAAATAGTAATGATTTTTTGAAAATGAAGAACGGTGCTGTAGAAGGACTGTTATGTTCTGGGGACATCAAAGTTGACAGATACAACTGTGTGACTTGCAACGAAGGAAAGCAGACAAGGCTACCATTTCCAAAGAGGGGTACCAGGGCAAGTAAGCTGTTAGAAATAGTTCATGCTGATGTATGTGGACCTATGGAAGTAAAATCCATTGGCGGAGCAAAGTACTTCTTAGTTTTAGAAGATGATTTCAGCAGAATGGCTTTCGTTTATTTCTTGAATACGAAAGATGAGGTAATGGACAGGTTCAAAGAATTTAAGAGTATGGCATAGAATCAAACTGAAATGAAGATTAAAACATTGCGATCAGATAATGGAGGGGAATTTTGTAGAGGAAACTTCAAATGTTTTCTGAAGAAACAAGGAATATTACACCAGAGGACTACCCCCTATACTCCTCAGCAGAATGGTTCTGCGGAACGTATGAATAGAACTCTGATTGAACGGGCAAAGTGTTTATTGTTTGATGCCAACTTGGAAAAATTCTGGGCAGAAGCTGTCAACACAGCCGCTTATCTGCGAAATAGAAGTATTGCTTCTGGTTTGGACAAGATGACACCAATGGAAGTATGGTCAGGTAAAAAACCTGATATTAGTTATCTGAGAATTTTTGGTAGTAAGGCCATGGTGCATATTCCGAAAGAAAGGAGGCAGAAATGGGACAAAAAGTCCAAGGAAATGATTTTAGTGGGATATAGTAACACAACCAAAGCCTACAGGTTATATGATCCCGACACCAAAAAAGTGATTATTAGCAGAGATGTTACAATCATTGAGGAAACAAAGGAGCATGTTCAAATAGAGATTCTCGATAACAAAAAGGATTCGAATGAAAAAGCTGACTTAATGGAGAAGCGCAATGAAATTGAAGAATCATCAATCATAGATGGTGAGTTGTCTCAAACAGTCAGTGGCTCAGAAATAGACACTAGTGATGATGAATATATTGCTCCAATCGAGACTACAGTTCAGGATACTCTTAGAAGATCGGAAAGGAATCCAAAACCCAAATAGTACAACGATTATGTTACGTACATGTGTATTGATCAGTCAAGTTTCAGTGATGAACCTAAAACACTGAAAGAAGCTCTGTCCAGCCAGGATGCAGAAAAATGGAGCTGTGCCATTGCAGAGGAACTGGAATCGTTCGAGGAGAACGATGCTTGGGAGCTAGAAGATTTACCACAAGGTGCAACACTAGTAGAGTGCAAGTGGGTGTTCAAAAGAAAGCTAAGTAGTGTTGGTGAAGTGAAACATAGGGCTCGGTTAGTGGCAAAAGGATTTATGCAAAGACCCGGCATAGATTATGATGAAACTTTTTCTCCTGTAGTCAGGCATTCTACACTAAGAATGCTTATGGCATTATCAGTTAAATTAGGTTCGGAAATAACTCATTTAGACGTAAAAACAGCTTTTCTCAATGGTTTTCTCAAAGAAAATATTTATATGAAAATCCCAGAAGGTTTTATTTGTCCAAAAACCAAAAAAGGTAAAGTTCTCAAGTTGAAAAAGGCTGTTTATGGTCTTAAGCAAGCCTCAAGAGCCTGGAATGAAAGAGTAAATAATATTTTGCTGAATTTAGGTTATATCAAGTCCATCACAATCATTGCATTATACGTGGATGATTTCTATGTTTTCTCGAATCATCAAGTTGAAACTGAATTTCAAAGTCAAAGATTTGGGTAGGGCTATTGAATGTCTAGGGATGCAAATTTTTTGTAATGATGAAAAACAAACTTTAAGCTTGAGCCAAGAGATATATGTGGATAAATTGTTGAATCATTTCAATATGACTGATTGTAATCCTGTCAAAACTCATTTACTACTGAAAGTAAATTGAATATTTGTACAAGTGACGATGAACATGTCGATGTTCCGTATCAACAATTGATTGGGAGTTTAATGTATCTGGCGGTGCTCACTAGGCCAGACATTGCTTTCAGTTCAAGCTATCTTAGTCAATTTAATTCTTGTTTCAACAAAAGACATTGGAAGTGTGCTAAAAGAGTCTTGAGATACCTCAAAGGTACAAAGAATGTATGTCTATCTTTTTCAAATGATGGTAATGAACTAGTAGGTTATGTTGATGCCGATTGGGCTAATAGTTCAGTAGATAGGAAATCTTATACTGGCTATGTTTTCACATTTTGTGGTTCAATCATTTCATATAATAGTGTTAAGCAAAAAACAGTAGCGCTTTCAAGTACCGAGGCAGAATATATGGCTTTAGCCGAAGGTGCGAAAGAGGCTGTATATTTGCGTAATCTATTACATGAATTGACAGGTGTAGTAAATTGTATTTCTCTTCATAATGATAACCAAAGTGCTTTGAATTTATCAGTCAATCCAATGTACCATAAAAGGTCGAAGCACATTGATGTCAGACATCACTATATTAGGGAAGTTATTGCAAATAATCTGATTAAAGTTGAATATTTGTCTACAGATCAAATGTTAGCTGACATATTCACTAAGAGTTTAAGTTATAAGAAACATTATCATTTTATGAAAGCTCTGGGTATTGTTTAAAGTTGTTGAAGGAGGGTGTTGGTAATGTACAACAACCTTAACAATATAACGCCATCTAACTATGTTCTGTGATTCCATGTTCTATCTTTCTATGATACTGTGAATAAAGAAGTCAGTCGTGTGCTGATTACTCTATGAGTAACGTCGTTTTATTCTTAACTATAACAATTTCACCTGATCCTAAATTGCATCCAGGAAGTTTTTTTTATGCCCCGGTTCTATTGAACACCTTGTATCATTCGTCGTTCTAGAGCTTCTTCTGATAGTAATGAGTTTTATAGAAATGCTCTTTCACTATCGACAAAATCAAATATTCCTCGAATGGCATTGTCAACGCAGATATGTCTAACGATGGTGATTTGTATCAGCGCTGATGGAGTTTTGTTGTATCATTACGAACAGTCGAGAAAGACTCCTATATATTCCAATTGGTTTTGAAATATCATCCAAGCGGGAATTTCGACTGGCGCTGATTGTCTGGGCGAGTTTTCTGACATAAATTTTTATTTAGGATGGTTTCGTTAGTCGCTGACAGCTCGAAGTGCCATTAGTTATTCATGTTTGCCAGGGGCGGGATCCAGCTGAAATTGTCCCAATAACTGCAACTGGATGCTTCGTAGTTTTTATCAAAGCAATTTCATTAATCGCTTCAGTTTTTTATATCGAACTCCGTAGAACTTTGAGTCAAGAAATTTCAGATGATGTATCTAGCCTTCCGAAATCATCATGATCATCATGATCATTGATCAGTTATCAGAGAACTGATTATGTTTGATGATGTTTTCACGAACATAGATAGCCCTTATAGGTTTTCTTCTGAAATGTACTTCTTGTTTTTTCCCTATTTCAACAGCATGGAAACAACCATCGGTTAACTATAACGTGAATCCAGGCAGAAAAACGTCTGCTCTAGCAGGGGATTGTTCACGCTATTGGACCAGAATTGAGGAGAGCAGTGGATACCAAAGCCGCAAATGATAATGAACGATTCAGGAGTTATGCTAAAATACACATTCATCGGAATGGTGTTGATGATAGGAATAATTTTCTGCTAGGATACTCCCTGTGTATATACAACGGCGTTTTTTTGTCTCTGATGATTCACGTCGGGGATATTTCTAAAATTATTGTTGAATGAACATTCCAATGTATAATGACATTGAAGAATACTATTCAACAGTACCCATTCTCAGCAAAAACTCAAATGCAGAGTTTGTTCTGTTATCACAATCAAATAATCACTATCTGATAATCTGCTATTTCATGCAAGGACTCGCCTTGAGGAGTATTTTCCGAAACTATGAAATCATATGGAAATATAACATGAGTATTTCAACATATCAGAAATGATGAAGTCTAATCAGAATTCCAGGGTGGTATGAATTATAGTTACTTTCTAAAATATCCAATGATTTCTTCCGATATATCAGGAAAAAACTGACCAAATATCCAGTAGATTTCTGAATTTGTGGTATCCTCATAGAATAATATAGTTATGACTCTATTTTGTATGTTGAGAAGCAGTATTTACGTTTTATCATCTGAATTAGCATCAAAACCTATCATAGTAAAGGTCTCTTTTGCGTTTTTCCAGTGAGGTTGATAGCCCGAAGGGGTACAAATTTGATGGTATTTCATATACGAATAAACACATTTGAAATAACCGCTATCATGAATTCTGCATGCTTTTTTTGTAGAAGTTATTATCAATTTCTTAATTTCAAATATATAAACAAACATACATATCACAAACTTTGGCACAGTAAGTAAAACCAGCTAGCTGTTTATAATGTTATGATGAAACCACTCTCTCTTATAAAACTCTACTCACTTCTCCAAGTTTGTGAAGATTCACTATCCGTAAACATTTTTTTCTCAATATGAAAAGCAGTATCTCAACACCACATACCAGTAGTAGCTTGGTCACTTCTAGTTCTGTGGAATGGCAAAGGACCACGGAATGATAAACTGAGAGCAGCTTTTCAAAGATAGTGTACAGATCAATATGCCAGTCGATTTTTTGGTGGAAACATCAAAATTTACAAGAAATATTAAGTCACAATTGAAGTTCTCCCTTTGTGAATGTTAATCTGTTTTTCAACGAAACGAACCCATGAAACTATAACTATTCCTAATTGCTATTTGTAGGAGCAATCAACCCTCAAACTACCGTAAAACATGGATTCTGGTTTCATCATGTCTCAGCGAAGTCGCACTGATGAACCTAAAGGGCATATTTCAGGATCAACATATTTTATGAAGGATTCGTAGCTGGCCACTTTGAACTTTTCATATTATCAAAATCAAAATGTTATATGATGTTCTTTAAAACATCACATCAAAACTTTTTGATTTAGGAGACCGATTAGTATATTTTAAGTCAATTAAGCAAGTAACTCACCTCCATAATACGCCTAATGAAGCTATTTTATTGTGAAACACGTGTAGCGACTTTGGTTTTTATTTGTTCATGGTATCATGGATTTTTATTGATTGTCGACCAATTTAACCAGTTACCTCATAAAACTTTAACTCGACTCGGCTAAATCTCAATAGCTTCCAAATTGTGTCCTGGCTAGGTTGTCACCATATAATTCACTCCCTAGTAGTAAACAGGATTTCAATGCAGTAATGTCATTCTTTGACCAAAAAGCCACAGACATACCAGCATTCACTTGCATTTTCACGACATTCGACAACAAGTAGGCCAGTAGATATAGAAATGATCCTTCCACGATTTAACAATAATTACAAAAGTTTTGAAACTTGAGTAGAATGAAAAGTACGTTAAAATGATATTGAGTCTGATTTTGCAACCCGTTTTTCTGAGCGGAACATTTTGATAATCATGATTTTGTGCAATAAATTATTCGTTTGAACACTTGAAACAAGTGTCGAAGTTTTAGATAAAAGTTGAAAATGGAGAACCACGTCCGTAACACGGAAATAGGGGTAAAAACAAAAGAAAGATAATTTTGTATTTGTACTCTTTCAAAAAAGCAAAAGTTCTGCAAACTAGTGAAGTGTTGAAAACGAGTAGTTAATAAAGTATACCACACACAATTAAACAATATCAAACACCGGTACCTACTAACAGAGGATTTCAGATCCAATAAACCAGTACGATATTTATAGGCATAACCCGAATGATTATCAAGTATTCAGCTGGATAACTGTGAGGTCAGTCCCTTCCTGGGAATGTAAAAATGCGATTAGTATTTCTTGAAAAATTAAGGATCCGTTTTAAGTTCGAGGATGCAAAGTTTTATATCCACTAAAACCCATTTTATCTTCATTTGCAACCACGTATAAAAACTTTTTTAATTATCTCAATACTTGTGTATACTGGACATGGCAGCGTTGAGGGAACAAGTTTGATTTCCAGAAATGGTTGCAAATGTAAGTTACTATGATGAACATTTTTGTCAATCACTTATGAATTTTGCAGAACTTTTGTAATTTTTTCAAACAAATTGCTATGCAAAACTACAACAAATGAGACAAACATAAGGTTCCGTAACTGTAACAAAGTTGCAAACTTAATGCATGTTGTAAAACAATATTACTAGCGGTATTCCTGGTTTGCAGAACTTTCACAATTTTTTGTAAGAAAATAAAGCATTGAAACGTTTTTGCTATTCAAACAAAGTTCTGTTCATCGCAGGCTTATGCAAAATTTTATAGTTTGTTTTCACACAAGCACTAACATACCGGAAAAGTTTGAAAACTTTTGGAATTATTGTGAATTGATTGTCTATCCCAACCAGCAAAATTGTTTTATAATTTCATGGTGCTGCAACAGTTTTATTTTGTTGTTATTTTATAATTACTTCCAAAATGCTAATAGATTATATTAGACGACCTGTGAACACAATATAGTTGTCGGCAGTAATAGTGTTTTATAAATTTGTCATAGAAACGTTTATAAAATAAAATTAAAAAACCTTTATAAAATTGTCACGAAATTATCACAGAAACGTTTTGACAATCAACTTATAAAGCATATTTTGCTATAAAAGTAAATCGTTTTGAAGCAGTTTTATAGCACTTTTGTGCTAGTTTGATATGATCTTTATAAAACTATTTGAAGCTTATTTTATAACTGCTTCCTGTAGCTATATATATTTGCCGTCGCCAAGAATGGAATGTAGCTTTTAAGAAGAACCAGCTGTCATTGATTCTAGAGGTCAGTGAAGTATAATTTGTGAGTTTTATTTGACAAGTGTGTCCCAATAATTTACCTAACGCATGATGTCGTATTGGTCATTGGAAAAGAATTAAGAGAAGTGGTTCGTTTAGACGAAGACTGAAAAGATGTTACGATAATATGATGTGCAGTGATAGGGGCATCTCTGTCGTACAGTAATAGCTTTAGACTCAATTCGAAGCGTGGGTGTTCCATTAAAAAAATATTTGGAAACTTTTTGAGTCACTCTATTGAAAATACTAACAAAACACTTCAAAATCTCCCATGTAATACATAGTGTTTACATCTTTTCTTGCTAAAAACAGGAAAAGGTTAATATAATGATTATAAAATCCGTCGATTTGAGTGTAACACCATATATACCCTTAAACTACTAGCTAAAAGCCCCTTCGAAATTTAGCCTTCATAACCAATGGAAGAAGCTTTCTAGCCAAAACATCCTGATAGATAATACTTATATCCAAACTATGTGAGAAATCCCATGCAATATCTTCATATAATCAATCATACCATCACTTCCAGAACTAAGTATTTCTTAAGAGTTTTATAGGAGTTTTATAGTAGCTAAAATGCGTTAAAATGATTGTTATTGATAGCAAATTATATTATAGAATGACGCCATTTTAAAATGATAGCAATACGGAATACCGAAATTAGATGAGTTGAAGATATGAAATACCGCAACTATAGTGACATTTACAGCTGAAAATTACATGAATATTATAAGATAATAGGACAAACTGGGTTGAGTTTGCGAGTAGAAAATTGATATTTCGACAGTGTAAATTTTTGTATAATCAATATTTTTTTCCAAAAACATAAATAAATGAGTGGCGCGCTTAAATTTTGCTAATAATACGCTATATATATATATATATATATATATATTGTCAGTAAAATTTCATTTGAAGTGGAAATATCAATCTTTGAAGCACAAACAAAGTCTTTAACAATTTTATAAGTCCAAAAGGGAAATTATTAAAATGGCTTAAACTTTTCTATTTGTTGGTTTTTAGTTGGTGACATATCTATTATATTTTCCTAGTGTCCAACACAAAATTACTTCTTGCGCCTTTAAGAAAACAGTTCTGACACTTCTTTATTTTATCGGTATCTTTTTAGGCTGCATAATATTTTATAACGCTTACTTGAAACTACTAAAAAACTCTTATGAAATTGTCTCTCAATTCTTTTATAAGTAACGCTCAAATATGTTGCAGAAGTGCAGTAAGAGAAGTCTTTACAAGACTACTTTTTGAGAGTGTTAGAAAACTTTTATATTACCGGTCAAAATTTTTATAAAACTATTTTGTAGTGTTTGTAAAAGGCTTAACAAAATATTAAAAAAGAGTATAATGTTATATAAAACGGTGCCAATTTACTACTCATAGCTGTTTTATAAACACATTGAAAACATTTCTGAGAGGAATACAGTTTTATAATTTGTTTCTCCGAAACATTTTCGCAACGATTATAAAATATAAAATTGCTAGTTGGGTATATCTACTGGCCTAAAGAGGACAAAACCAATGACAGAACGAGACGCCACTATAAAGCAGCATCTCCGCCAACACACCTCATTAGATTCCATCGCCACGATCTGCACGCCTCTGAAACGAAGTTCCTGTATGCTACGCCTACCCCTATGTCTCTTACTCAGCACTTTCGCGAACTTTCTGAAAACCCAGCAGGAATCCGTAATGAAAGCTCCGAACGTTTCGATAATTTTACTTACAGCGGAAACTTTTGCTTTGGCATTCAAACTTTTCCGATTATCGATTTGGAATGATGCTCGGATATGGAGTTCATTTCAGTGGTTGCGTTTTACGATTCCGAATTGTGCCCAGAGGCAAGTGCGTGATATAATGAGTTCTGCGAACTAGGGGTCATTTTTCATTAGAAGCGTTGCCGAAAGTTAGGCGTTAAGGGTAACTAGCGGAACGTGAGAGCTCGCTTTTGTAACGGTGGCAGTGTTGTTGAAGGACCAACCGATGTGAATTTGTAATTTCGCTCGTGACTGTACGTTCCAGCCGGGAGTCACGAAGTTATTTCTGTCCTGAATATTCCTAGTCCCAAATCATGAATCGGGTACACATATGAATATGAGAGTGACTGAGAGAAAACAGAGTGTGGGTTTTCCTGAACGAGTCGATTTTAAAATCTCTATACAGGGTCTTATCTAAGTACGTGGCCAAACTCAAAGGGGTGATGCTTTCAGTGATTCTAAGATGATAAGTTCATACAAACATAGGTCCGGTAATGTTTCGTTTTCAAGATAGAGGGTGTTAAAATTTGTAACGTTATGATTCATCGAAAACAGTTGATGTAAAAACTCGAAAAATGACTTTTGTCTGATCTTTTTTGTTCAATCATATATTAGAAGCCCTCAATATTGAAAACGAAGCATCACCGGACCATGTTCATATGAATTTTTGTCTTAGAATCACTGAAAGAATCAACTGTAATAACACCCTGTATAATGAGGGATTGTTCAGTGCTAATATCAATAATAATATCCAATGAAACATACTGATGTCATTGAAAAATGTTTTTCACAAAAGTCCCACATATCATCACATTCAATCTATTCAAAATATTCTCAACCAGCACAGCTTGGCGTATCCAAAGTAATGTTTTTTCGAATGGAACTTCTTATGTTCCTTTCAACATTCGTGTTCCTTCTTAGAAGTACTTTTGAGAAAATAGGGTTTTTGGGGTATGTACAGAGAGATTAAGAAGTTATGCTGGAAATACCGCGTACTTTTTCGAAACTCCATATTCATCGAAAACTCAGCTGAAGAGTTCATTTTGTGGTGATGGGGATATTTTGCAAGCGTAGTTCTTTCCATTGCAGAATAATGATCTGGTCTAAAGGCTTCTTTTAGTACTGAGTGAATCAAATTTCGAAAATATTTTTTGTTTATTTATTGAAGTGAATTTTCATTAATAGTCAAATTTTCACACCTTCAAGCAATCACTTCTACTGAAAATATGCAAGAAAAATACCGTTGTTATTACAGTAATATTTATTCAATAAATTTTGATAAGACGATTACGCTATTAACAAACCCAGAAGTCATAAGCTTGTTATGTATCAGAATTCAGTTATAGATTATTCAATGTAGACTCAGCTTATTGTTTCAAATGTTGGTGTTTTCGATACCTGTCCATTTTTTCTAGTTTTTTTGAGTTATTAACCTACCAAAATTTAAAAAAATAAGAACTTATTAAATAATTTCTCTTGAATGAACTCTTATCTTGCTCGTTCACTATGGAGAGCATGATAGATCGTTAAAACTTTGGTGATTATTGTTATCTTCATTGTTATCGCAGTTGATTCGGCTGTTCATAGTATCAAATCACGAATCTTTTCGAAAAATACAATGCTCCGACTAGTTGCATGGGAGCAAATGATTTTCCACTATCATAAAAATAATTTTCCATAATCATAGATTCAAGATGCAATACTGTTCTCGAAGGGAAGTTATTTGTAGTATTTCCTCACCAAATGGGATATTGATGAGTGAAGTGAACTGCTTCATCAACAAATATATAGCTACACACGGTGCTACATTTGAAATTCTGAGTCGAAGTAATTTCGTTAGAGATGAAAATGTTACAGAAACAAATTCAATGCCAATCAATACAAATTGAGATTTCATATGACCACCAAAATTCGACACGTACACACGTACCTTTAATATCAAAATCTCCTAACTGGAAGCTAAAGTGATTTTGAAAGATATGTCTTACATTTGACTACATAATGGCACAATTTGTAGTGGGATAATATTCTAGAGGAATACTATTAGTTATTTTCTGTGTTGTGTTGACTTTAAAGTTTCGAAATGAGTGAACAACCTTCGGACTTTCGCCAGGAGGAAGTATAAAAACAACCATAGTTCCTCTAATAACTGATATCATATGTATAGTTTATTCAACCAAACGGATTTTTGCAGTATCTCTCAATATAGTTTTCCAGTACATATTGCCTTTTTTGATTATTTCCTGTTTTAGAAGAGCGCTACCGTATGGTAACTCCAGTCAATAACGGGTGCATAAAAACTGATTTCATTATTTCCATTCTAGCCAAGATTGTACCTCAGAAGAGGCCTTAAACATTGACTATGGAGACGATATCGATTCAAGAAATATTTATATAAAACCTACTGAATTCAGGTGAGGATGACGAAGGAGATTTACTGGACAATCTCAACAAGCAGTAGCTTATTGTTCCCGCTGAGGAAAAATTTCGAAATGGCAATGAGAATGTCATTAAGATTCGAATAGAAATTTCAAGAATTTCTGAAACTCATCAATAGGATTGCATATTTTGTTCTACCTAAACAACTCATTTATGATGAAATAGAAAAAATCAAGGAAACCGCGTTCCAAATCTTGTCTCTTGCCACATTAATAAATAACTGAAAAGCAAACAGAGAGCTGGATGTAGTCATATTCTTGATGAAGAAGATGGTATAATCATAGTGAAATGGGCGAATAATAATAATGTTTCTGGAGCATCTACATGTTATGGTATTATCTCTAACAAGCTAACAAACGATTGTCAAAAAAAAATCAGTCGACCATCGCTCAATATAATCGATTCATGCGTGGTACTGATATACTAGCTGAGAACATATCGAGATATAAAATCAGAATAAGGCAAAAAAGTGGTGATGGTCTGTTTCCACCTGGTTATTGTACTCATGGATGCATGGATTTTATATGAACAGTTTGAACCCTTAACGCAATAGGAATTCAGGAGAACTCTGGTACAGCTTATCCAATCCCTCTTGGCAGAAACTCAGATACTTTTCCAGCTGCACACTGGTAGTGTGGACCATGACGAAAGAAAAAACACCTGCTAGGAATGCATTTCAACACAGTGAACACATATAATAGATGTTTCATTTTAATATAATCACAGAGATTGCTGGGCATATACGTTATCAGTTCTGTGCCAAGATGGATTGGATAAACTGTACAAACATACATATCCCATCAGATATGATGTTCCACCAAATGAGATTAGATAAACAACCAATGTCACCTTCCAGTACAACCATGAATAGAATTTTCGATGATCTGAGAAATTTCAAATGATTTTAAAAAGGAGAAGATATGCTGGCGAGGAATATTCTTCAAGGATTCAAACGGAATCAAAATAAATGTAATGTCGGATTATGTATAGAATGCAATCATATATTCCACACCGAATGACATAAAATTGTACTCACATTCGGCTAGCGTTACCATATAGTAACAGTCATTTTCTTCGCAAAAATCAAATTTTGCCTTTGATGTTTTTTAATCAAAGGATGGTCAAAATTCATGAGTTCGACTCTGAATCGGTTCACACCCGATATGTTACCTCGTTCCTGCGAATCCGAAGCTTCAATCAAGCAAAATATAGCGCAGCGAAAGACTCTTTTCTTATGGTCACGTCGGCACGACAGCTAGTTAGTTATTTCAAAAGGTTTTCTGTTGATCTGAATGAAAAGGAAGCTGCCAGCAGACGTGCAGGAACAGCCTCGAGGGAGTTTTCCATCATAGTCGGTCAGGTCCAGTCCAAATTGTACACATACATCACGCCGTCCGTCTCCTGCACTGGCTCCACAGAATACTTATGTACCTCGGTCAGGGCCGTAGCGTTCGGGGAGGTATTTGGGTTGTGGTCTTTGGAAACTACGGATTCATGAACTCGTCTTTCTCTCCACATGTTTTTTGTCGTGTCCTTTTCGGCCAGTAATATGCAATGATTCTCAATATTTTAGTGGTTCTACCATAATAAATATAACTACTTTTCTTCGGGCTTGAAGGCCGTCGGTCTTTGGAATTTCTTCCTGACGTTTCGCTAGCGCGAGTAGCCAGTCAGGAAGAAATTCCAAAGAACGACGGCCTTCAAGCCCGAAGAAAAGTTAACTACTAATAACCTCGGCCGCGAAAGCCTTAATCATTTTGTCCACCATAATAGTTATCTAGGAACTGTGTTACCTACCACAATCTGAAAAAATAAGAATTAATATTTGAATGTATACAAGTGTAGAAGGGCAGATTTTCAATCTACCCCGGAAAGTTGCTGCGTCTATTGAAAATTAGTTCTTTCTAGGAGTATTTGGCTCGCTTATTTTTACAGCCAATGGAAGACTGTGATTCTTGGAATTCCAATGATTCAATTACGATAAAACATATCCAGAGTTATTATTTCGTGTCCTCCTCAGTTTGAGAAAAGATTTGATTCTTACAATTATTTTAGTGGCGTTATTTCAATAGTAGGTATGGTATTTTTCGTTTTACTCTTTTATCCGATAAGTTGCTATGATTCTTGATATATCAATGGTTCAACTTCGATGATACATATGGAGAATCATTTTTCGTGTATTTTCGAGCCAATGAATAGCTGTGATTCTTGAAATTTCAGTAGTGCAATTTCGATAATAAAGCTTCTTTTTCAGCCAATGAGAGGCCATGATTCTAATAATTACAGAGTTTTGATGTTAATTCCTTACTTGTAGACCAAGCGTCAGTGACAGCCCGGTCTATTCAACCAGAATAATTTTCAGCAACAACGCGAGGAATGAGGAGTTTTGATAATTCGTTCCCATAGTAACCTATGTTTGATTTCTGGATCACGCAATACAGTGGCACTATAAGATACTTATACTGGGCTCAAGATACAGAGAGAGCATCTACTGTGAAAAATATGAAATGTCATTATTATAATATACCGGTAACATTTCAATTGAAAAACGGTGTACTTATTACATTAAGGTGTGTTCAGCTTTAAGTATTGAATATTGATATTGAATTCGAATGTCTTTATTAAGTGGCATTTTTTTCGATTCTCTAGACGTTAGCGGGGTCTAAGCATCTGCTACATTCTGGTACATATGGAAATAAACGTATTAATGACGTCATTTGCCACCATATCTCATTTAAAAAATTTAAAATAGAAAAGTCATGCGACAGAGAGTCAGTCCATTTTTTTGTAAGATCTATGAGCTAAAAAGATTATTTTGGAATAATTCGTGATATTTTCTGGCGCGAAAAATTATGTTCTGCTACCTTTTACCCTCATGGAGACATTGGGTTTGATCTTGATCATGAAAAAAGGCATTGGAGATGATTTTCGAAGGAGTACGCTGTTAAAACATGTGGAAGGTTACGACGAAACAACTCCAGGAAAAAATTCGAAAAATTCGAAATAATTCTCAAGAGAATTGGATTCTTTTCCTGGTCGTTTTTCTATAGCAAAATGTACTATTACCCGAAAAAGTAAATCTATGCCTCAGCCAATTCTCTATTTCTTGGAAATGATTTGTGCATGTTGATAAATAACAGTTTGTTCCATTTCCACTCAGAACATAGTCGAATCGAATACCATACGTGATTCGAAATTGAATTATTATATCTGAAACTTCATGTACAATAACAAATAGTGCCAGCCAGTTCAACAGAAAAGTCAAGTTATGACCTGTCGAATTGGTACTCTTCGATATTGGGCAACAAATTTTCGACAAACCAATTCTTTCGAATACCTTCGTGAAATTCATACAAGAAGAATATAGGCAATCCATTGAACGAAACGAGCCTTCAATCCTGAAAATTCTAACCTAGAAAAAAATATAATGTTATGAAAAATGTGGTTTAATTTTTCTTGAGCAACTAAATGGAGATTGATTGCCTTTTACATCTTTTCTTCTTTTACACTCGGATATTTTTTATGGTTACCAAGAGCAATGCTCTCAGAAGTACAGCTTATCGAATCCATCTTGGCACAGAACTAATAACTTATACGCCCAGCAATCTCTGTGATGTATACTAGGATAAAAAACACCTGATATATGTGTTCACTGTGTTGGAATCCATTCCTGAGAGGTGTTTCTTCTTTCGTCATGGTCTTTACTACCAGTGTGCAACTGGAAAAGTATCTAAGTTTCTGCCAAGATGGATTGGATAAGCTGTAGATAGTTTATTGGCCACGGTATGCTCAAATCAACATTTTCAGTACGTCATATGCAATTATTATAATGAAATAAATATTTGTCATCACGTAGCTGCACAATAAAATGCTTGTATCATATTTTGTAGTATGTCATACATCAATAAATACAGAACAGTGAACTTGAAGTCTTTTATAACAAGCTACAACAAAAAAGAACATTTCAAGAGGGAATCCGTATTCTATAACAAAATAACTCAGTGAACGATAAAAATGGTAATCTATTTTTCATTCGACATACGAAATGTTATATATGTCTATCTATCTACCAAAAAGTAAATGGATCAATAAAATGTTTTTACATATTGAACTATTCATTTTCTTCATATTTCTATGCCCTACTTTCGAACAATAAATTGGGAATACCTCCAAAAGAATATAAGAGACTATCACTTTGAAATCGTTCAGCTGTGGATTCTCTGCAGAAATGTCATATCCGTAGCACGGGGCGAATGTCATAGAAGTTATTAAAATTCAGTTTCCCAAGTTTCTATTACTTTCAGCCCACTAAACACACTACTTGCGACCTATTTTCAAGACATCAGTCGACGATATGGAGCGAAACAAATCTGCCTCGACTGGGAAACTCGAAGGTATAATTCCCTTGTATTAATAGAACGTTTCTGATGAGAAATGAGAATGTGCCCGTTCGGAGTAAAAGTCTGATAGATTTTTTCTTGCCTATTTTTTTCGAATCTATGAACACTTCTTTCTTTCGGAGAAAAGGTAACTGTTCTTCATATATAGAGTTTGAATATTCAAACAATTGTTTTTTATTGAAACCCCAGTTCCATATCGATTATATTATTGAAGTACTTGGGTATTTCAGTGGAGAATATAAAGTTTTAGGAAATTATTTTTGGCTTTTTCAAGAGAGAAATGAGAACTTTCATGAAAATGGTAAAATAAAAAAAATACACATACCCTCTGCTCTGTTGAGAGGTACATGTGTATCATTCTAAGTCGTTTGATTCCTTCACAAAAAGGAAGAAAGAGACCCTCAAAAACAGTTACCTTCCTATCCCGATGGGCACTGAATTATATGGAAATATCTTTTACTTGCTCAATTTGTATACTGAGGAAAATTGAATCAGATACATAGCATACATAGGAAAAATAAGGCAGAAATAGCTGTTTGGTGTATCTAGTAGAAGTATACCATAATTTATCTATTTGCTCACAGAGGAGCTCAAGAGAAAATTTTCACTGAGCGAAACAAAATTTTGTCTAGGCTCGAATGAAATCCTAAAGAGCGAGTTTATTCAATACACAGCAATTTTTGCTTTATCATAAAGATATTTTTTGTGTATGGCATCGATCGGACTCAATCACCATATGGTCGGTATACAAATTGAGCAAGGAGAAATAGTTTTTTCATGTAACCCAGTGCCCTTCGTGCCATATAGGCACCTGTTTTCGATGGACTCTTTCTTTTCTTTTTGTGAATGAATAAATGTTTTCTAGATGATATACACGTACCTATCAACAGAGAGTATTTGTATTATTTTTTTTCATTTGACATTTTTTATAAAAGTTGTAATTTCTATTTCTTGATTCGGTTAGGAAAAAAGCCAAAAATTAGTTCTTCAAATCGATCATTTTTCAGAAAATTGATTTCGAGGCCGCATTTCATTTTCAGGTTCGAAATGAATATTGTTGGGATTTCCCTGAGAATCTAAATTTTACTCCTGCAATGAGTCTTGGAAATTGTGAAACTACGCATAGCAAACAGGATAACATGAAATCCAAGATGTATAGAAAACCTGATGCTTCAACTGTTTTGGCATGGTTTATAAAAAATCATTCACAGTGTGATTATACCAAGACAAGCTTCTGCATTACTAGGTGCTCAGATGAAAAATTGTAAAATTATTTGAAATTTGATACCTGTCACAATGAAAAGTCATCGCCACATCTAAAGATCAGAATTTTGAACCCTAAATGCTTGGATGAGAATTAGGTGAGCCGTTGGTCCAGTGTTTTGTATCAATTCTTCATAAGAGTAAGTGAAAGCATTAGCTTCTCTAAACATCTTGTTATATAATATAGAGCTGATAAATTTGCTTGAAATTTGATCTATTGTTGTCTATGAATTCCTAATGGAAATTATCCATAGTTAAAGAGCTTCAGTGGTCAAGACTCAAAACCCAAAATAGTGACTAAATCTCTTTTGAAATTTTCCCAAGATCAGCTATACTATTCGACTATACTATACGGATATAAGCTTTTAGAATTGCTCCAACCAGAAAGAAGGATTGGATGTTGATCAGCAAGCAGTCATTCTGAAATATGAAAATTATGATCTCTCAACTCTGAGATTTTGAAAATTATAAATTTTTTTAAAAGTTTAATTGAACCTTTATCACAAAATATGTACCTCATGCAGAATTATACTGAAAATATTTGAGGATTACCAGTTTCATTATTTCAGTAGTTTTTACTAGTGTTCATGAAAATTCTAATGAAACTGTCAAGGTTCAAGTTTTTTACAGGAATAACACTCAACCACACTTTACTTGCCAGAGGGCAGAATGAATTTACTGACTAAATCTCGATGGAAATTATTAAAGGAACAATATTATATTTTTACTTCTGAATCTTTGAGTAATATTCTCATAAGGACCACAACACTTCTTATAGCATACATTCGAGTTGCTCGAAGTGTTAATCCAAACACTTGGACATGAATTAATCCATAACAGAATTTGAGTCATTCTTTTGTTGCAACGAAAAAATAGTGTGGGTCTCATGGCAAAAAATATTTTTGGACTGATTTGTAGCGATCGATAACGGGAATGTATCACATTCGTATAAAAATTTCCATTCCTGGCCTTATAATAAGCCTAATAAGCCTACTGTTGTAAACCGCATTCAAAAATTCAGCTTACCAAAGCATTGGTTCGTCAACCATCTAAGTAATGTATATGTTTTAATGCACGTCTTTTGTGACTGGCTGTAATCTTCCGTTCTACAAAATTGTATACATTTTTGTGAATGACGTTAACTATTGAGGTATGTATTTTCGAATCGAATTTCAATAGTTTGGATGTTGGGAATTCATTTCCGAATGTTCCTATCGACAATTTTATATATTGTGGAACAAAAATTGATGAACGTTGGTAGTCTTACAAATAAAACCAATTTTAGCGCGAAGGAAATCGTGGAAATGCTAAATGTTCTTTTAAAAACGGCATACTTCCGACTAAGGGATGATTTTCAAACATTTGGAATGGCAATGGGTTTTTCACTATTCCCTATTCTCAGAAATATTTTGATGGAAAACTCTGAGGAAATATATACAGATAATTATCATAAATACCCAACTAAGTGGTGGAGATACGTTGATGATATATTTGTTATCTGGCAACACGACGAATATGAATGAAATCAAATTTTCCAGCATATCAACAAAGTAGAGCCCACAGTTAAGTTAACCATACAAATTTAGAAAAATAATCAACGTTCTCCTCTTGATGTTCTTATTGGAAAAACAAATCGAATCGTTATTTACATTTCAATTCAAATCATCCAATCAGTGTAAACAGGTTATATTCGAAAATCTCTATGACAGAGCACAAATCATATCACTAAATCCAGAAATTCTGAACAGATAATATATACCATAAAAAATTCACTCATTCTGATGAATTCGTTTATAACATTATCCAAAAGTCTGAAAGAAGCTGGTACAGTATTCAACAAATTCTCCGAATGAAAATGATCATTCCTTATGACACAGAAGAGAAATCAATAAAATTATGTTTATGGTATTCCATGTCTATGTGGTAGTGTTTATATTGGCGAAAGTTTAAGTCCATTAAGAAATAGATGAGTCGAAATTAGCTCAACACATATTATCAACAAATGGTACACTCATGGTGGAATGGAACAATATTGATTTAGTCGTGAGAGAACAAAACAGAACAAAAAGAAAACTGAAAGAGGCTGTTTGTTTATCATTAAACGGAATTGAGGATATTGCTACTTGCTTAATGAATATGGATCAATATTGGACGCCTCTCCTAAAGAGAGAAGTTGAACAGGGAAGATTAATTTCAAATTAGGTTGTGTCAAAATCAACACTTGCTATAAATATTGATACGTTACTGATACCAGTGTCACAATTTGACACAACACACAAAACTGAAATAGTCCAAGATACGGAATAGAGGTCGACCTTCACCCAACTGTTATTATATATATTCTTCGAATACGTCTTGATGGCGTCTTAATGGCTTAAAATGTCGCCCAGACTATTTACAGTGAGATTCAGAAATTTTCACCATATGGAAAACTTTTTTATTATCGATTTGTCAGAAAATTTTATTCCTCATAAAAATTGGTGTATTGCAGACCACTTGCATTTGAGTTGTCAAAATTTAAAATATCCGAAGAGGGGAGACTGAAAAATGGGAATTTTGATCGGGTGTAAACCACATCTCATTCTTGAGTTCATTCAAAGAAGTTGTTGAGAAGTGAAATCAATATTCGAATTTGGAATCACATCCAGGGTAGTTTTACTCTTGATCAAGATTCATTTATTCTTTCTTCCCCGTACACTATTCGGAAATATGAATTTTGACAACTCATTTGCAAGTAAGTAGTCTGCAGTACACCCATTTTTTTTGAGGAATGAAATTTTCTATCAAATCGATAATAAGAAAGTTTTCCATATGGTGGAAATTTTTGAATCTCACTGTATATAGTCTAGACCACATTTTGATAGGCAAGCCATTATAGACGTATTCGTCTATTTATGAAACCCTATAGAAAGTATGTTCCATCCGGTAAACAGATGTGTGAAGGTCGACCTCTATTTCGCCTCTTGGACTGAAAGGCTGAAAAAGGAGACAAAGTAGTTTCCGGAACGTCCTCAAGGGAAACTGTAACATATTACATTTTTTCCCAAATTCAATCTCTGAACTCACAAAGAATTCGATGCGTAACTGACAGAATAGTCAATCAATTTTGCTTTATCGTAATTGTAATATACGAATTTGCCCTGAAGATTTATTAAAGAAGAATTTTCAGGGGAGGGGAAAAACCTCCAAGATGCAACGCCATCTGCTGGGAGACGACCAAAGTCTCAAACTCTCACTGTCCAAGACAGAGGAGACCTCTTACAGCGGGCCATCGTACGACGAAGTCGCAACAAATAGCTCGCCGCGATCGAGAATCGACTTCGGTCAACTTGCAGAAAGCTGCATCCCTTCACAGAAATCAGAATTCCTGTTCGAAATGATTGCATTCACAAATCCAATGCCAGGCAGCTGTTTTGACCTACCAGGTCTCATCAGTGACACTTGGTTGGACTGTGAACACAAACATTTCGAAACTATGTACTTCTTACGAAGTAAACCTCCGAAACTGGTGCAGATGGTGTAAACCTCCAAGGGGCAACGCCATCTGCTCGGAGACGACCAAAGTCTCAAATTCTCACTGTCCAAGACAGAGGAGACCTCTTAAGAGAGCTGTCTGGGATTGGATTTGTGAATGCAATCATTTCGAACAGGAATTCTGATTTTCAAAAAATGGAATTCAATATTCAGATTCTAATAAATGAACTTTTTCATTGAACTTCAAATTCAATTATTTCACTCTCTTTCTCTTCGTAGTTTCTTTCAACTCAGGAACAACTCATAATTTCAATAATTTTGGAATGGCCAGTCCGAATGTCGGGAAAAAAATTGGAATTGGATGAAGTATAAGGAATTGAATGACCTCCCAAACAAGGGGTCATGAGCCGTTCTTCGCTCTTAACATTTTACGACATTTCACAAATATCCCTCAATATGGTGAATTGTTATGTGAGTAGACTTCGTTATCTCGTTTCTATCGAAATTTGAAGGGAAAATACTTCCCATAACCTGATTGTACGTATTTTGTTCGTTTATAATATAGTAATTTGACCTTTGCACCGGTATTTCCCGACAATACAAATCCGAATCAACGAGCGATATCGACATGGCAGCAAATAACATTCGAATGCCGCACCATTCGATTTACACCGTGATAGAACAAATGCGGGAAAATCCCCAGGCGGTACCTGTCTCCCTCATATTTCCATCCGAACTGATAAGAGCAATAATAATTGTCAGTTGCCGTCCCTGTGGTGCACCTTCGTCTCAGTCGCCAAAACTGTGTGACACACGATCCCCAGTAGTCCGTGGAATCCTCAGAGAATCGGCTTGTAGAGGGGGGGTTGCCGGGATTCAATGGAATTATTTACTCCAGTCAATGTAGGTAATAGACTAAGATGCCTGGGAAAACCTGGCGTATCTACTGATTCGATATTGTTTAGAATTTTTTGGCGAAAAACAATCGACGTTACTAAAGCTTTCTAATTTTTGTGTAGGGGGCGTTATATATCAAACATCGGTTTTGTCAGATTGACGTATCTTTGGGGTTTATTGTTGTCGTTGTCAATGAAAACAATGAATCTAAAATTATTTCTTCGTATTCAACAGTGTTCAAAAGTCTATATAAGTAGGATAAGTTCTGAAGTTATTACTGTAAGTACTGTTTCACGATGTGTAGAAGATTTTGTATTTTGTGTGGACAGTCGAAATCTGGGCATCCAGATATTCGTCTGTATTCAGTACCTAAATAACATGAATGTAGCGTCGTAGCTGATTTTATTCGTTTCTGCTCGAGCGAAAGTCTTATAATAATAATATATATGAAGTAAATAAAGGAAATATCGATGTGATACGTATTTTGAACCATTGCATAACTGATGTGTGTATCCCCAATTCCAAGACAGTCTATCACTTTCAATACACTAGAATGTTTTTTCAACAGAAGGCAACTTTGTCGTATATTCTCAGGTGAATGGGCAAAGTATACTTTCTCGGAATCAAAGTCTAGTCTTACAAACTGATATTTAAACTTGTAGAGGTAGCAGGTGACAGGATTGACAGGTTGTTTCCACGTTACATGCCGCTTTTCTAAAACGCATTTGATTGGCTGTCAGGGCTGTCAAAATCTCAGTAGGCGAATAATAAACAGCAGTAGAATATTCGGTTGCACATTTCCCTTTAGTGAAAATTAAACTTCATATGGTATATGACTGATCGCCATCTACAATAGCGATCTGAAGTTTTTATGATCTCAAAAATCAAGCAATCGGTTTTCGCCAAGTTTATCCCAAAATTATTCAGGTATAAGTAGATACACCAAGATTTCTTAGCCATCTCAGCATAGACATTACAACTAACGGACTGGCCCTAAGAGAGAGAGACAGTGGTCTGCGGAATGAGCAAGATAGAATACTTCAAAAATAACCTCTAAGCCAGTGGTTTTCAAAGTGTGGGGCGCGCCCCCCAGAGGGGCGCGAGCTACCTTTGTGGTTAAGTATAAAAAACCCGCGACTGCTAAGAGAATGCATTCTAGACACTACCCATCGAACTGAATGACGTGTTGAAACTATGCATGTATCAAAGTAGTAAATTCTATAAAAAAGAGTGAGTTAAAAACACGACTTTTCAAGGCGTTTTGTGAAGATTTGGGAACCGAACATAAAACATTATTGTTTCACACAGAAGTGAGCTGGTTCTCGAAAGGCAATATGCTGGCAAGATTATTTGAACTTAGCGATGAAGTAACTTTTTCTCGAAAACCAAAAAAGCGAATTATTATGCAATGAATTCAAAAGTCCCAGTGTTCAAGTAGCGTTGGCTTATTTGTCAGATATATTTGATTCATTGAACTCATTGAACTTGAAACTTCAAGGCGAAGACTCACATATAATATATCACAGACGCGCCATCGAGACTTTCAATGAAAAGTTACAACTTTTGTATCGCAAGGTATTAGCAGAGCCATCTAATTATGTATGTTTTCCTAAATTATACAGTCTTTCAGGAGAAACACGCTTTATGGAGGTTTTTCACGATGCTGATCAAATCATTTGCTATGCCTCACTGATGAGTTCAGTCGTTACTTCCCCAATTCATATGATGATGATATTCATCGATTGGCGACGGATCCATTCCATGTTAACGTAGATATCCTGCCAGAAACACTACAAGAGGAAGCCTTGGACATTAAAAAGAGTTCTGGTGCCGAATACGATTTTGAAAAAATCGCATCATTATTTTGGGTCAAAAATTTCTCAATTTACACCAAAATAGCAGAAAAAGCACTTCAATTGTATTTACCCTTCTCAAGTACATATTTGTGCGAAAGGGGCCGTTCATAAAATACGTTCGCATACAAGGGGGGGGGGAGGGGTCTGGCTGAGTGTGACAAGATGTGACAAGGGGGGACGGGGGGGTATACGGCAACGTGACGTTCGCCGTTCATTATTTTTTGACATTAGCGCTAGTAAGCCAGAGTGACCACTTTTGGCAGAAATCTACTTTTTTAGTAGATTTCTGACGAAAATTGAAAAATTTTGGTATGAAAGAAATCTTCAGTAGATTTTGGTAGAAATCTACATGTGCGACATCTTTTGACGAATTCCTAAACTTGTCAGATTTTTCAATCAAATCTATAGTGTCTCCATCTTTGCGAATGAATTTTCAATTGAGAATGCGAATTAATCTTGTTACAGTACACTGTATTTCACTATACAAATGAAACAAAATAAAGCGATTTTTGACAGTTTCATTGTGTTATTGAGCATTGAATCTTCTGATTATGTAAAACGTATATTATTTGTGGCCATCCATCTTGAAATTGTTTATAAATATCTTGGAACCAAAGGCCAACCAACATATGAATTATTTAAATTTGTGAAACAAAAAAAAAATCCGCCCTCTAGGGTGTTTTCTATTACATATGAACCTAGTAGTCAGATGCTAAAAAACGATATGTATCGGCCAACAGATATTGTAGCAGTTTTCCGTAAATGGTTTAGTAGTTAGTAGATTCGAGCAGAAAAAAGTGGTCACACTGGCGCTAGCTCTGTGGCGCGACTCTAGCGGCGTTGCGATCCGTCACAACGGGTTTCTTTGTTTTTCCAATACTTGAGACAGTGAGACAGTAACGTTTCCACGTACCCTGCGCTCTCGATTCAATAACAAATGAAAATACTGTTTCTTATGTATTTATCATTATTTTATTCCTACATTCGTCATTTAGTAGTGAACTAATACAGACGCTTTTTTCATCTTCTCAATTTAATACTCTTCAGTTAGTTACTTTATACTCTTTGTGGCCGAAATTTGTCACTTCTGACTTTAATAGTTGAGATACATATAAGTAAACAATGACATCGATAAGAGGTGAACTCTATCAAAAATTATTTAACACTTATAAAAAGTGTTATCCGGGTAAAAAATCCAAGATCGTACAAGAAAATGTCAATAAGATTTGGAACGATCTCAAGCAAGAGTACAAAAGTGATGACAAGCAATTTGAAGTGAATATTCAAAATAATATTGAATCTCTAAATCAAAAGATAACTCAGAACAAAGCTATAAATTTAACGTTTTTTACAAGTCTTAAGGTAAGTCAAGGAATTTTTTCTATACCTGGTTTATATCATCTGGATTACATCAATACTACCATGATTAAAAAAAGTATTGAGACAAAAAAAAAGTAGTAAAAAAAAATGTTTTTCTAGTCAATCCAATAATTTTCAAAACTTTTTTCTTTATCTCAATATTTTTTTTTTCATTCAGGGCTACTCGCGATATATATCATTTTACTATTATGAATAATTTTCATGTGTACATGATTTTGATGGATCGGTAATTAAGATCATAAGATAAGAAAATTAAATAATTTCAGTGTAGAATTATAGTGTAAACAAGCCTGTATAAGTCTCTATTTTATTCATTCAATTTTAATATATACTTATAATCAATTCTTTGGTTTTAGCCACAAAATACAGCTAAAGATGGACCTCAAGCGTCGACGAGTAAAGAAGATCTCTCAATTAAAAAAACCGTCTCTGCTGAAAAAATTTCACCTCGTGACGAACAAATATGCAGTTCAAAAATGGCTACACCCGCCCAAGATGAATGCAACAAAAAAATTTCAGTTATGGAATCAAGTTTAAATTCATCTCTTCTACAAAGAGATTCTGGATTGTCTACACCTGGACTTGATAAAGAAATAAAAAAATTAAAAGAAAAAATAGAAACTGAAAAAAAATCTCTCAAGCGTAAACAATCAGCTCAACAAAGATCATCGAAATCCCGTGCAATAAAAAAAAGAAAGCTTGAGGATGTTTGTCTTGAGCATCCGGATGTCGCAGAAAAATTAAAAATGAGAAGCAATCCCGGTCGGCCGAGCTTAGAAGAGGATCAGCCAGACATATTGCAAACTATCATGAAAATTGCCATCTTTGGTAGTTCTGCTGATGAACGACGAAGAACTGAGACAGTGAGAAGCTGTAAGAATTTAGATCAGTTACACGAGCAATTAAAAACTTTGGGTTTTCAACTAAGTCGGAGTGCTACGTACTTACGACTTTTACCACGAAATTCATTTTCTCGTGAAGGTACGAGACATGTATCTACAGTTCCAGTGAAATTAATTCGTGCTCAAAATGACTTGAAGAAAAAACATATTGATACAGAGTTTGCGACAGCTTCAATTAGATATTTAGAAAGTCTTGCTTCTTTTCTTGGACCCAATGAAGTATTTTTTCTTTCTCAGGATGATAAAGCCCGAGTTCCGATCGGACTCACAGCAGCTTCAAAACAAGCTCCATTACTAATGCACATGCAATATAGAGTTTCTCTTCCAGACCATGACTGGGTTGTGGCTGCTAGACATAAATTGATACCGTCTGTATACGCTGGTATTGTTATTGAACCGAATGGTTTAGGAAATCCTTCAAAAGTAACCTATTCAGGACCAACATTTATAGCTATTCGGAGTGGCAAGCATTCTAGTTCGACTGCCAAGACACATGCCAATGATTTAAAAAAAATTTTTGAACTGGAATCATTTCGAAGTTTCGCCTTCACCAACACTGGATCTCAAAAACCTGTAGTAATCATTTCTGCTGATGGGGGTCCTGATGAAAATCCTCGCTACGCAAAAGTAATATTTTATGCTATCCAGCATTTTCGAGAATTTAATTTAGATGCTTTATTTGTTGTTACCAATGCACCGGGTAGGAGTGCTTACAATCGTGTGGAAAGAAGAATGGCTCCGCTAAGTCATGAGCTTGCTGGCTTAATTTTGCCTCATGAGCATTATGGATCGCATTTAGATTCTTACGGTAAAACCGTAGACAAAGATTTGGAAAAAAAAACTTTGAATATGCAGGGACAACTTTGGCTAGTGTTTGGAAGTCGTTAAAAGTCGATAGTTATGATGTAGATGCAGAGTATATTATACCAGAAGAAGAGGTTAGTGAAAATATTAATCGATGATTGGTACTGTAAACATGTTCGTGAATCACAATATTTATTGCAAATTTCGAAATGCTCAGACGAAGACTGCTGTGGCCAATATAGAAGTAGTTTGAGAAATTTACTTCCAAACGGATTTTTGCCTCCACCAATTAAATTACAACAAACTCAAAACGGATTAATGGTATCGCAAGTGAATTCTGATGATGGCACATATCTTAACCTATTTGCTCGTCTTGCTGTGAAACTTCAGCCTGAAGCTCCGGATTTTAAACAAATTCCTTACGATTGGTTTTGTCCGTCAGTCCACGATAAATTGGCGAGTAGAACATGTAAAGAATGTGGCCTATATCATACCTCTAACAAAACCTTACTACAGCATTTAAAAAATTTACATCCAAAACAAAACAGAAAGGTTGAAGTAGTTCGGCGCGTACAACCAACTCGTATCGCAGCTCGGCGAGCTCGAGAGCTGTTATGCATAATAGGAGATGATGACGATGGTACGGGAGATGCAGAATGGTTAGATGACGATGAAGTGGACGGTAGTTTTGAAGATGAAGAAGAAGATGGTGCAATACCGATTGTAGATATTCCGGCCCATTTAGAAAATCCTTGGACTTCTGAATGATAGATATATTATTTATCATTTATATGTTCGTTATGAAACATTTATTAATTTATTTGAATTTTATTATAATAACTGAATAAATATTTTTAATTTTCAGAATTTGTGTACTATCATTTAGAATTTATCATACTCAGCAGGGGGGGGGTCTTAGGTTTTGTGACGGAATATTTCTAGGGGGGGTCACAGAAAGTGTGACACAGTGTGACAATGGGGGGGGGAGGGGGTCAAAAAGAGCTGATTTTAGTGTGACGTATTTTATGAACGGCCCCAAAGGGGATATTCTGCCGTAGTCGCAATAAAAGCCAAATACCGAAATGAACTTGCCATTGGCAGTGACTTGCGTTGTGCGATTTCTATTGTTGAGCCGAGAATTATAAACCTCGTCAAATCCATGCAAGCTCATCCATCTCATTCCTAAGAATAGGTACTACTTTCCAGTAGTGTGTATAACCTTAATGATTAATAAAAATACTTATTAGGTACATTGAATACTTTTTTATTTTGGTCTGATACTCTGGACTGGGGCGCGAATTTTTTTTTATGGTCTAATGGGGGCGCATCCACAATAACTTAAGGAACCCCTGCTCTAAGCGGATACCTTCACCAATGTAGCAGATAAAGAGAGGTTAAGAAAGATTGAGTAATTCGAGTACAGAATTATCATTCTGTCCTTCATAATATCACTTCATTGTGCATATCCTTTCTCTTATGTATTCCGCATCAAGTTATATGGCAAACTGTCATAAAGGCCAGTCCATTAGTTGTAATGCCTATGATGTAGCGATAATAGATTGTATTTGACTTCAAAGAGAAGAGGATTCCTTGATTGAAATGTGGGCTGCAATTGTATTCAATTTAATGCGATCTGTCAAATATAAAGATAGTCGTCTTTGAATTCCCATTGAAAACGCTCACATTCGGGAAAATTTGTTCATTTGATTTTTATTACTGAAGAAGTACTAGACGCGTTGAATTCGACAGCACGTGAAGCCAACGTTATAACTGCTAATGCATTCCCTTTTGACATCTGGAATTCGGTCTTAGTGCGTGAGTGTGGTGCTAAGAATTGATTACAGAAGCTCGTTCAGAATACTCTGCCCAGAATACTGAAAGTATTCTTAGCGTTATTTGGTGGTGTATTTGAAGGAGAAAAAGAGGGCAGACAAGTTTCACTTTTTTTGGTTTGTATCGCATATCAATCGAGAGTTCCAAATATTCACCTCAACTCTCATTCTGGGTCCAGTTCCACAAAGTATGGTGATTTTTATAGTAACTGTATAGACAACTACTTGTGAGCTGAATTTTTGACCAGCTCTTGTTAATCTCTAGACCCAAACTGTTAGGTGACCAGATATTGAAACTGGCCTTTCAACAGGAAGGATATAAAAATATTAACCTTGAAACAAAAAATAAGGAATGACTTTGTATACTGCTGATTCAGTGGTCTATTTCAATAAAAAATCATTTCCAGGATAAAAAGACAACACGCAGATATTGGTGATCCATTTATTATCTGATTATCGCGTATGCAAATATTTTCTACGACAATTCCAATGAGTAATGAATACGAAAGGAATTCAAACAAACACCGCACGCTATCACAACTTGGGTCCAAATCTAGTGAAGTTAGGATTATCGATGCATGGCTGATGTAGCTAAATGAATGAATATTTTTCCTCCCAATTTTTTCGGGTTCCTAAACCACCACAATCTGATTTTTCTGATCCTCTATTCATTCACGGTTGAGTCATACGTGAACGTTGAAGTGCTACTAGTGGAAATACAATTCTATTGCGACTCTGAATCGAGTTTTGAGAGAAATTCGAAATCATTAATATTGATAAAAAGATCGCAAAGGTCTCTAGAGTCTCGAGAGTGTATCTATAATTATCGGTGAACTACATATTCAACATATATCATTATCAATAATTGGGCCCTCGGAGGAATGTATTCTTGTGGAAGAGTTGTTTTATTTTGGAGAGCCGATATAGAGGTTCTGTAAATACTCGACTCTCTTCCTCACCGTTGAAGTTGCTTTTGGCTTATGTGACCTTCGTACAGCTGCGGATAACAGCAACCAGAACTTGCTTTTGGTCGAAAGCAATGTCATGAATATCTTCTGAGAGGGCATATTCTGCAAGTGCCAATTTTGCAGAATGTGTTCTTTCATAGAAATCAACGAGCATGATAACATCTTCAACAGTAGAAGACCGTGAACATCGAAAGAACATGATACCGGAACTTCATAATACACAAACTCTCACATTCAGTCAAGAAGAAGTGCCAATTAGAATCGATAACAATACCGCCAATTTACGATTCATCTTTTGTGTACTCATTTCGATTTCTCGCATCAATTATATGGAGAAATGAATTTCGATGAAAGTATCAGAATTTTAAAATGTGAAAGAACTTGATAAGTTGATGAAAATATACAATAAAGCCGTAATAATTATACTTTGGCTGCTACAAGGTCTTGAATTTGAGAATTGCAATTCTGCAAGTCGTTTTTGCAATGCCATCCTTCGAGATAAAAACACAAAACTCACACCACTTCACACTTTATCCAAAGAGTATGGGTGAGAAATTCAAAAAATCCAAAAATTTATTCTATGAGTGAAAATGCATTACTTTTCGTTATAGCGGGATCTACCAGATATTCTTTTCATTACTAGTATCAGCCAAGCTTGAATCCTTTTGGAATTTATAATTATCGATTGATGATTAAAGAAAAAATATCTGATTTCACGTCCAAGAAAAATAGTACACGTAATTATATTGGTCAAGGGGGAAGTTTTTTTAAACGATTTTCATCACTGCTATTCAAACCCCCTAGAAAGGGTGGGACCAACTCTTACATTTCAAATGGAAACAGGGGGAGGAGAAGAGTAATACCTCTCATAAAAGGACATTTATGGTTTTTCTAATTCGATTATTTGATTTACAAAATATTATGGATGTGTCTTCCAGAATGTAAAGATATCTGAAAAACAGACACACCTACAAAAAAAAACAACACAGAAATCTTTAAATTTTCATTGATCTTCTAAAATTCAAAGCGATTCGGGCTTGACTACTCAACTACCAGTGATGAAATGATTAAGAGTGCGCTATGTCTCGCAGAGAACAATTCAACTCCAACCTAACATTTTGTTGGGACAATTTTTTAAATTTTCGTATTTTCTACCAATGCTGTATAGAAAAAGTGAGGTCAACCAGCATATGCCTTTGCTAACAGAATTGAAATGATCGAATTTAAAACCTTGTAGCAGCCAAAGTATCATTGCCATGACTATATTGTATATTCGAATTTTTATTAACTCTTAGAAGTTCTCTCATATATTACGAATTCAATATGGATTGATTTGTTTGAAAGCACTTTTCACTTTTGGATGCTACGGGGTTCAATTTCGAGGTTGGAGTATACTTCAATTCGTCTTTTTTGTCAAATATTCTGCAAATAATTCCGAATCTTTGGCTTCAATCTCAATATTTTGACTTTATTCAAAGAGGATGTTCATTTTCACTAGCTGCACTTTTAAGCTCTCGTACAAACTACACCCTTCCTACGCCACTGCAGAGTCGTCTTCTTTTTCAGGTGGGAGCGACGCGGTCACCGCCACCTTCGATCTCTTCGACTCGTCGAGCGGGCCGGACCTCACCCTTTCCCCGCAGACGTTCACCAATTCAGCGGAGGCCTTCATCAACGACAACTCCAACAGCCTGGGCGTCCCGACGGACAGCGACGCAGGTCGGTACACACGCGTATAAATCACTGTATCTATAGGTGACTTCGGTGTTGCCAGATGTGAGGAAGAATCCTCGCTTCTGAGGATTTTTGGTCCATTGTAGGATTTTTGTGGGGAATTCTGAAAATTGGGCTTTCGTGGGGATTTGTGACGAAGAGTTGAGAATAAACCTTTTATCTTCTATTCTTTTGATCACTCTCTGACTAGAATGAATATTCAGAATAAGGAAAAAAGACGACGTGGTACGTCTGTTGTCTGGTTGCTATTTTTTGCACAGATCAATTGGATAGCGTTAACGTACAAAAAAACCAATCGCCATTTTGCAGAATCCTGGTTCATTGGAGTTTTTAAAGTTCCAATTCGCACCATCGTACGTTTCTTCAATTCGTGCAATCAACATAAAATTATATCAGTGCAAAATATTATCCAGGGGACATAAAATATCGAATCCAGTGAAAAACACCACTTCGCTCCAGATAAGCTTGTGATAAATGATTAAAGTTGAGTATCTGAACTGAAAATACAATATTGTCGTTCTTTATATGGAAATAGAAAAATTTTAGAATACAGCAATTGGTTCCTTCTCAATATGAATTGGTTTCTTTTTGAAAACCAAGTTTTTACCGAGTTGACGTTTCTGATTGTTATGTATTTTCAAAACATTGAACTAAGTGTCTTGGTTCCTCTTTAGATGATGATAATAAAAAATGGTAGGATATAAGTAGGAGAAAGGAAGTAGAACCGAAATGAAATCCTATGAAACTTCATAAATCAATTGAATAATTTTCATTCTAAACTATATATGAGTTTATTATCCCGCTATTCACTGAACAAAATGAAAACAAACAATTCATTCCATTGTCACGAGCTCTTAATCGATCAATAGAGAAGGACCCAGATATATCAACTTCATGATTTGAAACATGGTTCTGATGATGTTCGTTGACTTATCCAATTACGGTAACATAAAAAATATTTCAAACGTGTATTTCCACCTTGAGTTATAATGTATCTCGGTTTGTAGTGAATCTAGAACGATTACTGAAATTTTATTTTAACAGCATATTTTGCATCGAATTTTCATTTAACATATGCAGAGATGAAAGTAAAAACTGCGAGGTAATCGTTGAATAACACGCCGACACATTAGAACCTTGTATTCTTCCTGCAATTTGTATTTTGTTATGCACCGTTTCTTCTGGGTATCCTTCTGCTACCGTCGAGGACTGCCATTCCCCGTGACGCTTCAAAGTAGTCATGTTAGCCCCTGCATTGGCCCAAAGAGTCGCCGAAGACCTTCTCAGTTAGTGACCGGTGTAGAGCGCTGATTCCTACACTTTCAAAAAAAAAAAAAATACAATTTTTGAAGGTATCTTCGACAACGTGTTCATTCCTACACATTGGCCGGTACACCTCCCATTTTTGTAAAGAACAAAAAAGCGGTTAGAACTTGTATTCTTTGATCTGAAAGACATGGATTTTTTACATAAATTGATGGGGTTGACTGGAAATCCTTCTTCGAGTATAGTGAAACTTCTAAATTTCTTGGTTTTAGTGAATGGAAAAACTAGGTGAAAATACTTTCCTTTGTCTGTGTTCATCGCATCTACAAGCACCGTTGATCCCCATTATCAAAGCCACTTTCATCAACAAGTACTCGTCGTCGGGACTTTCGTTTAAAAACTTCCCTATTTCAGGTCGTTCTAATGTCTTGGACTTCTTTAGTTTGTATATCTGTGATTCGCTTCTCAAAAAGCTCGTTAGTTTTTCCAAATTTTGAAATGTAAATTTTTTTTTTATAAAGGTGAATAGTCGAGCGAAGCATTGTATATTTGGTCCATAGCGACGATGGGGCTAATTTTTTTCAAATGTTAAAAATAAGCCAATAGAACATTTTCATCGATAACTTTTATCTTCCGTGAATTCATCCAAGACTCATGTCATAGGCATCTCGGGACTTTTCTGGCAAAATCTGCCTCGCTGCTTCTGCTTCCGTAAGGATATCCTCAGGAACGTAATTTTTATCAGTTTCCTCCATTTTATTCAAGTGTTTTCTCTTCAAAGAAGCTTTCCTTTTCTCCAGCGTCATGAAGATGTAAATGAGGAATTTACGACATAACAAAAAAAAATCATGAATATTCCTATTGTCAAAATTCCATCTGGCAACACGGGTATTCGGGTATTGTGCGCTGAGAGGTGAATAAGCTGGATCTGGATGGGAAGTTGACAAATTCTCGGGGATGATGCCATTGGGATCTGGCGCGGGAGTGGTTGAATGTGAGATTGATTTGGTGGCAGAAATAATTGTCTAGGGGCTGGTGAACATTCTAGTAACGGTTGTCCTGTGAGGCTGTAGGAATATGTCGAAGTATTCAACAAAATGGAGTATCACGGCATACTTGGATTCGAGTGATATTTCATTCACTTTTTCAGAGTTATATACTTGATTGTTTCACTGTGTAATTCAATTTAATTATTCGTTATTCATTGTTTGGATTCAATTTTTTCCACCTCGTAAGTATTTTGCATCGTGTTTCAAGAGAATCAATTGTATGGACCGAAGGAGTCCGAATCAATACCACTCAGCTGAGTGACAAGAGGTGTTATTTGAACAGCAAACTTTGACTCGTGAGTATGAAATTCCCACCCTCACAGGACTACCGTTCCCAAAAGTTTCACTCAGCTCTCAGTCTATAATAGTGAAGGATTCGATCGTTCGTTTCCTCAGTTTTTCATTGCGACTGATGAATTGAAGTATTTATCCAATCATTTTTTCTTATCAAGAAGTTCAAAGTTGAAAGTCGGAGGGGGTAATGAATCTATGAAATTCTAGAAATTCTGGTTGACGGAAGGCGATAGGACCGAATTTGAAATATTGCTACAGTCAACAGTGACACACGTTTCAACTAAGGCGTTTCATGTTACATTTTCACATCACTTCGAATGTACTGAGTGCAAAATTGAATGAGATCCGACCGCTCAATATTGCAGACATCTGTTTTCATTGAATTGAAAAAAAAGAAGGAATATCTTTTTTGGATATTTTAGCTGGCAAAAATGAGTTTGGAGACAGGTGGTTGATAATTTTACAGTGATGAGCTGGATGCGAAATTACATGCTCCATTGGAAAAATTGTGGATATGAAATGGAGAAAGGATTTGATTTTTATCTAGTGGAAATGTTTTTAAATATATCTAGGGAGCTGAAGACAGATTCCTCCGAACAAAGCGTGAGCTTGTTTGAGCTTGACAATAAAATTTTATCCTTGGGCGTAAATTCTTTCACAAATTAACTTTTTGTGAATCTGGGTAAAATTCTATGAATGCTGAACTTTACTTCCCTGATGCTTCAAAACTTCAAAAATTTGAAGTGAATGTTAATTCGTTACTCCTGTCCCTCGATTCACGCGGTCTTCTTCGAACATCACATGGCTTCCCTTTTTTATAAAGCTTTGAGTGATAAAAAATAGTTAGTTTTAAAGAACTTCCTTTTTGTAGATGAATGAGGTAATTATGAATGGAAGACACATACGTGATTAACATTTGTTCATTATACTCCTTTGGTAGAAATTTCGTACTTTTTTTTATTGGATGAAGGAGAAGCAATAAAATGTTACTCCATAAATGGACGTGATTATAGAGTACGCGTCCAAGTCATCTCCTCCCCCTACTAATTTTTGAAGCACTAAGTATATCGCGGACTGTAGAGGGCTTGAATAGGAGGTGAACCCAATTTTTTCTTGGAAAAATGACAGTTTAAACTATCAAAAATGGCGGGTGAGCGCCATCTTGCAATACTTGATTAAAATAGAACAGCATGTATATTAATCCAAGATCGGTTAGGCAATATCGCTACGAATTCAACAATACCAGCTTTCATGAGGTTTCGTCGAACGTATACGGATTTCTGATTTTTTATCAATGCTAGGTACTCTTTCTTTTCTGGTACATTCTGCATTCTCTGGAAGATACTTTGGAATAGGACTCCACTAATTATCAAATATTCGAAACTACATCGGAAAAAGTAAAACAATTATTCCTCATGATATTATAGGAGACCGATAACGCAATAAACATAAGTGCTGATTGATATGCATAAGTTCATCTCCGGAATTGATGGTGTACTTAGCACTTTGTGTAGCACGCAACAAATGTAGCTATATACACTTTTCACCATCTCTTACATGAATAACTACTAAGAAGAATTTTTTGTGAATTTTTATGATTTTCTATGGTAACTACCATGTCCCCAAATCAAACATTCATGCATTTTTTCATACATACATGAAAGGGAAACCCTGTAATGTTCAAAGAACACCGCGTGAATCAAGGGGCAGGAGATAAGAAATAACAATCGCTTTAAATTCCTGAAGTTCAGGAAAAACCGCTCCTGGTAAGGAGTTTCAAGGGCTAACTGTTCTATCGAAAAAATATCCCCGAGCAAGAGAGGTTTGACAGGTCTCCAAGCTCGCAACAAGGGGTGGGAATTCTGTGCTCGTCGGGTGATCCTTGTTGATACTGCCAAGGGTGGAACGTTTGACGACAATTCAAAAAAGCATCGACTGTGGAAATATTTATAGGAGAGAGACAAGTCTCCGACCCTTCTACGATGTTCCAAAGAAGTGAGCGAGTCCGTGTCAGAAGAACCACTGCTTTTTTCTGAATTGTGTTACGAAATCTCCTAGCGCCGGCCCTGTCGCTCGTAAACGCAAAATAATATGAGGGGTCGAAGAAAGAACGTCACTTCTGCAGGAAATCTTGATTCGCGTGGAGAATTCGATCATCGAGAGTTTACTGAAAGAATCTCCACAAGCGTAAGCAAGTATGTATACGGAAGCGACGGCAGATAGTTATTCAGATAGCTTTCAGAATTTCTAGCTCAGTGGAGAGGCGGAGAGTTTCACAGAGTATTTCTAAGTGCAGATCTCGAAGTAAAGAATTTCTAGTACAGAGGGTTTCAGTACAGAGCTTTGGATAGTAAGCCGAGCAGTTTGAGTGATTGTATTGTATTGTGATAAAGAGTTGTAATACAAGTAGTGAGGTGTTGTTCGGAGTTTTAATAAACGAAACCAAAAAAAAATTGTAACAACAGAGTCAAGAAGTTCAAATGAATGTTGTGGTGCCGAGCCCCACATATGTAGAGAACTGTATTCCAAGACAGGCCGTGTCTGTGCCTTTTAGATCATCACAAGCTGACGAGAAGTGAGGTATTTCTTTCGCACGAAATAGAAATCCAAGCACCCCACAAGGTTTTCTCATGAGAGATTATTACCGATCGTAATTCCTAGCATCGAGATATATGACTTTTTGTGAATAGTTACTCCTGACATCTGAACAGAGAACAGCGAACCCTTCGTTGCCACCATGTATAAATTCGAAAGACTCGGAACATCCTCCCGTTCTTGCTCTGAATAACAATGACCCGTCTCGGATCGAAACTTGTCTATCTGTCACGTCCCCGAACAATCCACCGAATTAACAGTAGACTTTTCAATTCTTCCCCGAAAGAGTTGAAATCCACAGCCAGCGGTAATCGATGTTGTGCGATAATTAAAGCGGAGTGGAGATGCCAGTAGACGATTGATCCTTCAACTAGAAATCGCTCTTATCACATCAGAGATCAAACTACTCGAAGCCGCTCGCTGAATTTCACTTCGGGCACGCATAGATCGAAATCGATCTCAAGAATAATTTCAGCCATTAAGGCATACCCTTGAACGACTGTTCGGTCCAATTGAGGTAATATGGGACGCGGTTATCAGATTCGTTTGAGACGGGAATATGCGAGTAAATAGACTTTGGTATACAAGGTGGGTCAATAAGATTCCCTCGGTCCAATGCTATCAGGAAAAAAATGTGTCGAAATGCTTAATTTTTTTCTCAGTCATACTATCTTTTGAAATTATTTACTTGCATACTAGGTAATTCAGCCAAACGTGGCCAGCAAGTTATATTTTTTCAAATGGAACACCCAATATATCGGTTCGATATTTTTTCATCTCTCTGAGGAATTTTTTTCTCGAATTTTCTTTGCGGCATTACCAAGTTATTCCAGAAATACGTATGTTACAGAATATTTTTTAATCACCACCCGCACGTCTACAGCAATTGGGTGGATTTTTTTTAGAAATAGTTAGTCAACATCACAATGATCATTTCTGGAATCTTAACTTCCGGAAACGATCTTTAGGGTGCTCGGTAAAACCGGTCAAGTTTCAATATACAAACCAATTAGTAAGAATTAAGTATATCTACAAACAGATATACTTAATTCTACTTTCTCGAAGGAAACACGCTCTATTTTTCTGTTTGTATGAAATGATTCAACCTTCCACTACATATTTCATCAGAGGTTAACTATACAAAAAATTTATATTTTTCAAATTATAGCCATTTCTAGTTATTGTTGTAACCACAAAAAATACATTTTCTAACGTTCACTGACTCAGATTTTTTTCAGTCCGAACAATATCGCCTAAATTTTGTATTTGAAAGAGTTGTCCAGTTTTCTTGCTGGAGAACATTCCTCTTCATGCCTTCTTTGGCTCCATTCACATTCCCCCCTCTTCAAATCGATCTATTCATTTTTTGGTTGTTTTTCGCTCAAGCTTTTCCTTTTCTTATTGGAACTGGGGTGTTCTTCATTCGTATTCAAATTTCTTCAGATTCTTCTACCACAATATCCCCTTCATTGTTATCATTTTCCATACTTGATTTTTTAGCCTCTGTATCTACTTCATTGGACGTTTCTAAACTATCAAGCCGCATGGCTACAGTTATTTTTTGGCTGAGTACCAAAAATATCATCAATGATTTCATAAAACAAATATCTTGATAGTCCTTGGCCCGTGGGTTTTTGATGTCTTTTGCTTTGTTATAACTTCGTGGTAACCCTTCCCACTTATTTTTTACATTATTTGTGTCTACAGGAAACCCAGCACTTATAATATCGTTGGCAGTATTTTCAAAAATATGTTTCTTTTTTATTGAATCATTGAAATCATCATAATATGTTGCCATTGAATTGATATGGAAGATTTTTTGCTCATAGCTCAGTTGATTTTTAGGAGTTGAAGGAACATTTTCGGTAAAAGAATCCTCCATATCCAAATTAAGTTCTTCAGAACCATGTACAGTTTCATTCATTCCACTAATAGAAGGATTGTTACTATCTTCGGCCGCAATTCTGGCATGGATTAATGAGGAATAGGCAAATATGGTAAAATTTCAGAAAGTGTACAAAAGATTATATTTCATTCATACCAGATAATGCTCTGTCATAATCCTCTTGGCTTACAAGAAAATCATTTATTTGTAATTTTTTATTTTCATTCATTTTGTTTCTCACTCCACACCTGCTTTGATTCTGAATTATCAACATTCTACATAACCATAAAGGGTATGAGGTAGGTGCACGAAGGGGCAGGAGAAAGTAATATATATATAGAGCACTGGAGCTTGAAGCACTAACCATAAAGAAAGCATCACAGTGAGTGTTTCGTGCTCAGGAGGAGCTCCGGAGTTACCCACACGGCCAAATTGAATGCTATAAGTGGCAACATCAACTAACTTCCATATTGCTGAGTATTTGTTATTTCGAGTCTTGATTTCATTACATAAAACATTATTAAAATGGATGATGGTATGTTTATAGAGCAGGTATCGACGTTTATAGTTCACAGTTATATTCAAAAACTGATGGAAGATAAACAAACCATTGGAAGAAATTGCTTGGCTCACAAATCTCTCCAATATTGGACGTAACACGAAGTGCCAACAATTGGTATTTTAAGGTCTTTAAAATCAATGGTATGTTGATAGAGCAGATATCGACTTTTTCCCAGTTTTATGCAGAAAGTGATGGCAGATACAAAAACAAACAGTTGAAAGAACATACTTGGCTCACAAATCTCTAGAATATTGGACGAAACACGTGAATGCCAACAATAATTGGTATTTTAGGGTTTTTGAAATCGATGGTATGTTGATAGAGTAGACATTGACCTTTTCCCAATTATATGCAAAAACTGATGGAAGACACAAACGATCGAAAAAAATGCTTAGCTCACAATCTCTGAAATATTCGAGAAAACACGTAAGTGCCAACAATTGGTATTTTAAGGTTTTTAAAATCACTCTTTCTATAACTGAAGCTTGTCACCATAGGTGGAAACTTTCGAGGAATAAATATACAGGCCTCAGAAGGGAAACGTAAAATGTACCATCGGGATCTGGAGTTTCGCAGATAATTTGGACATATTTCAAGACGATGGGATTTTGAACAAATATCTCAAAACAAGAAGGTGAGTGACTATTTAAACTATTGCATGAATTCATTAAGTTTTCAGGTCATATCCGGATTTTGAAAAACAAAACAGCCAGAGAACTCAGAGTAGAATTCTGTGGCACAAATAATAGTGGAGCGTGAACAGGAAACTGAGATCCCAGAACTTGAAATTGATAACGTGAGTGATGGTGTCCCATCGTTAGAAGAAACTTCAATCAAGCAACCCTTTTTGAAAAGGCCCAACGAAAATGAGTTGTCTTCGTCATGCCATCCCCAGAAAAAAAAACATCACTTGTCAGATAGACGTCAAAGTATATCTATAGCAATCTACTGAAAAGTGTTTCTGTGATAGCTCCGTATTCCTAGGCTAGATCATGGGACCAGAACTTCATTCAATCTTAGCATGCCACCATTGGGCAATGAGTATCATCATACAGTCGAATGATAGGTTGTCAAAGGCAGTGATTTCTATTGACATATATTTTTGGGCTTATTTTGATGTTTCCGTCGAAATTCGGAAGAGTATTCTCTCCTGGTAGTTTTTTTGGTTTGATTGATAATCTGCTACAAGCCTACAGAAATAAATGGTTAATGTTTCAATCTACATTATTGTAGAAGAGCAGACACTAGTCTACCTTAACAAGTTTCAGCGTTAATGGAAACATTTCCTTCTGAATGAGATCTACAGAAATCAGAACTTTTGCGAGATTCTCACCTTTCATGGTGTGATTCCTAGCAAGAAAGAGAATAAGGAGTGCAAGTTTTTCCAATATTAGTCGCCATTCCACATGATAGCTGCTCGGAGCGCTGCTTCACCTCTGGTATAATAGCTGATTATTGTTATTATTGTTATCGGTAACTCCCTAGCATTTTGATATACCATCCAAGTATTCCCTGCTTTCTAATAATCTGAAATATGGCAGTTCTTTGGAGATGAAACACAAATTATTGTGAGCACTATATTAGTGATCAATTCATCAAACAGAAAACGAAAATAGGAACTGAACAGAAAAATATTCGAAAAAATTTATGTGAAACAGTATTTGATAGTACAACTTATAATTCAAGAGTGAACCATTGATTAGATCACATTAAAATAAAACTGCAGAAGAAGTATATAAGCAGCACGAGAGTCCATTTGATTTCAGCGTATACATTGCCCTTCCGACTGAATATATTTCATTGGCCCTATCTTAATGAGCTCTTGGTACTCAGAGAAGAGTCAGTCGTTACCTTAATATGTGACTGATGCTGTTATATTCAGAAAGATTACAAAACTTCCATATATGAAAAAGAATAATGGTTTTCCCAGAAATGAATAAAATAGTTAGTTACGTTAACCTACCTCCATATTGACATACCAAAGTTGGCCCTCTGCCTATCTTGCATTACGACATCCTTTACGAATACCATTGCAAAATATTCTATTCAACGTAGAATTTTGTTGCAGATTACGATATGTTTCAGGTTCTAGTATTTCGTTTTCAATACAGACTGTGTGAACTAGATATATGCCATCTTACACTTGTATATATTCCAATATTATTTCTTTTTCATTCATATTCTGGAAGTTTATCAATCTGAAAAACTACTTACGAAAATTCACTTCACAAACTCCCTCTAGAACCGCTGCAACTGGCAGTCATTCGACTGAAAACAAATTCCTTCTTAAACAAAAAATACTTGACAAGTTTGGTTTTCTTCACAATTCTCCACTACCCAAAATTGCCATTCTCGAGGATAGATTGGTTGCTGTTGATGAAATCAAACGTCCATATAATCCTTGAATCGTTCTCAGTTTTTTGATTCTAATCTCCAGCATTGTAAAAGTCACTCATGAAGCAGATGTGCAAAGATTAATGTACATGCATGAACTGAAATAGAAATTTATCTGATTAATTAACGAAACATGCTAGTGAAATCATTCGTTTCCGCATTTTCATGCTATTCAGGCACAGTTCGTCGTACAACTTCATACTCAGATTGCAAGTATCATTAACTTTGTGAGATAAAAGATAATTCCCATCAATTCATACGTAGAATGAGATGTAGGATGAAACATAAATGTCATAGTAATCGGGAGCTCGGATATTTTTGTAGAAAGAATGAAGTTTGCTTGAATATGGTTGACAGTAGTCCTTGCTTTCTGGTATCGGTTCGGTCTCCCATTTTCTATATCGTTAACTCTATTGAAACTTGCTATAAAACCTTATGAGAGTGTACTCACTTTAGTAGGTTCAAACCTGGTTTCGACATTTATTTATATTTATTCATTTATATTTATTTGATTTAATAATTTCATACTCAACATTTTGGTTATTTGTCACCGTATTATTATTTTTGGTCAATTTATTTCTGAATTCTCATTTTTTGACCAAATATCGAAATCAATATTTGGATTTGAGTCCCTTATTTGATTGAATTCTCATTCTTAATTTCGTAATTCGTAATTCATTGGAAGATTGGCGTTTTTCTATATTTTATATCAAATGTCTCATTAGAGTCAACTACATAGATGATGGAATTCCAAACCAATACGAACCATGAAAATCATGATCTTTGTTGAAGAAGCATACCTGTTCATTCAGGCGAATTTGTTTCAATTGGTCGGTCGAAACTCTGCAAACCAACAAACTACATATGTTTTAAGTTGAGGTCGGTTAGTCAATTCAGGAAGAATCCTAACTATATATTAGTCAGATTCAGATTATATCATTTGTCGAAAATTAGCATCCAATTCAAATGAAATCCTTTGCTGATCCGATAATGACATATATGAGTAATATAAGTAATTATTTTGTGGTGAGTACATTTTTTCTTCGTAGTTTTCTGGGTTTATAACCCAGCACAATCTGAAAAAATATTCAAGTCTTAATTGTCAGCAATGAAACGAATGTAATTCAAATTATGAAACAACAACAAAATTCAATTGGCGGCCCGGAGCGACTTGATTGATTCCAGTGGGAAATTTGGTTTTTTAGCTGCAGGAAAACCCAGAAAACCTGTAGCACCAACTCATCTGAAAATCTTGATCTGCCAATATCCTCTCTTTCATAGAGTAAAATTGAGAGTGTCACCTGAGGCTTCAATGAATTCAAGATATCTCCAGAAGATTTAGTGACACAACTATCGTCAAACTTATACCAGTGCGTTTCGGCTTCGACCAATGAGTGAGAATGACCAGATTCAACGCCAGAGCCACAGTGAACATGCTGTGGCTGAATGCAGATTAAAATTGTAGTCTGCTAAATTGAAGTGCTCATCTATTTCGAATCTTCGTGAGAGTTTGATGCTTCCGCCAGAGGTGAAGTCATGTTTGAAGAGCACCAGTCTCATTATTATATCGAATGTTGCCTCAGCTATACTTGTCCTATAATAGTCTATAGTTTCCCTGGCAAGTTGCTGCTAAATCAAAAATATTTCTAATTGGATAAATTTTTTTCTATACAAAAAGTTGCTGACTAATTGGACTTGTTCTATCCAAAAAGAGCTGTTTTCAATTGACGCCGCAACTTCTTGAATACTCAGAAGACTACCCTTCGCAATTTTTATATTAATAGTAATTCTTTCAGATTGTGGTAGGTTACCAAGAAAAGGCATGAATCTGTTCTACTTCAGTTCACAATAATACATAAACATCCCTTTCATAATGTAATGAAAACAACTTGATTTAAGAACGAGATAATCTGGATATCACCTAAACAACCGGTCCATTTCAGTTTTCATGGTTACATTGTACAACTGCTACTTTGTTGAATGCAATATGTTCGATCACAGTTCATCGATAACCATTCTCACACTACTGCATTGGCATTCAGATTGGCGCAATGCTTTCAGAAATTTCGGGATCACCAGAACCAACCCTCACGTACCTTTCAGGTCGTCAAAGGAATCGCCCTAAGTCGTGGTCGTTTCCGTTTTACTGCCCTTATATGTTACCGTGTTATTACAACTCTTCTCGTTCTCATTGCAGGAAAGGCGAGTAAGATTCTTTTTCACGATTGTCGTTAGATTCAACTTTTTCAATGAATGCAGTTCTGCGATCACGAATAAGGAATGTCAGGAAAACGGGGGAGAGGTTTCTATTGTTGGAAGGAAAATTGCTAGCTGGCATATCCATACAGTTTCATCGTGCGTGCTACATGAATAACATGCAGGAATGCGGGTGAAACTACTCGATACTATCTAGGTCACAAAATAATGCGATATCAATTTGAATATTTGGACAGAATTGTGAATCCATTTGAAATGAATTGAGTTAATTTTCCGTGGATTTGATTCGTTGACTTCGATTGATTTTTTAAAGTGAGGGTTGATATTTTTTTTTCAGAGGAACTACAACTACTGATTTGTTTTTCGTAGTTGCCTCTCGTTCCAATATGCGGATATTCAGGAATCTCAGGATCATGAATTTGTTTATTATTCTTGGCATCTCTCAGTGAGCACTTCTTGAAATAGTATGAACTGTTATGTTATACTAATGTTGAAATTTCATCAAATTTAAAGGACTATATATACATTATTATTAACTTTCGCGGTTTCTCAATTCATATCTATAGCTGAATATAACCTCTAGAATATAGAAAATCACTGGAACAACGAACTCAACGCATATGGCGCGCGAGACAAAGCTCTGTTGACAAGTATTTTCTGTTTCCGATGGAATTTCAATGGAAAAACGAAAACTTTTCGAAAATTCTGAGCACTACTGAAAATACAAGATCGAAATAAAAAAACTGTAATGTTCAGAGAACATATTGTAAACCAAGAGAAAGAAGTTGCGAATTCGCGAATTCACCTTGAATTTTTGAAGTTCTGAGTTTAATTTCTATTAGAAAACGATCCCTACAGAGAAACAGAGATTTGCGAGGTTTTCATACTCAGAACACAGGGCTGGGAAAACTGTATCGATCGGATCAACCAACTGTGAATGAGACGCAAAAGAAAGGACGATTGATGACATTTCAGGAGAGCAAGGGTGATAGAATCACATAGAAGTTGTTAGTGGGTCCGTGAGTTGAGGTATCGCCGATAAGGCAAATTTACCAAAAAATTATTGTGTGGTTTTTTCTATAAATGTCAGTAGAATCATTGATTTTCCGCAGATATCACCATTTCTCACGCATTGATAGACAAATTATAAAGAACAAAATCGAGTTAACTGGGAAATATTTGAAGAAGAGCCTCAAATTTTTGATCTGGACAATTAGTATCGTACGTTGTACTCCTCCTATAAAAAATAAAAAGTTTTTATTTATCACCAATATTATCCTATTTCTGATACCTCTATTGCAATTTGACAGAGTTCGTTTTCTAAATAGTACTCCGTGCAACACCAAACGTTTTTATTAACTTCACCATGAAATAAAACTTCTGTACTACTAATAATCAACTTAGACTGCTGAACTGCCTCCCTACTTACAACACTTTCTACTGAACGCTATTTACTGAAATCCCTAAAATTCGATGAAAAGCTTCGATTTCATACACCATCCGAACAGAGAAGAGCTTTCGGGAAATCGTCTATTCTAGAAGAAAGACTCCGGAACGTTCTGCGCTTCGAGAAGCGTCCAGCTAATTACAAAGTTCGGCCCCATTGTCAAGCAAATGATCGGCGTTCTATTTAGGAGCGCGATTCAATGGTGGTGCTAGGAGATTCCCTAACAATATAAAATAAATGAAAGTATCACAGAGAGCTTGTAGAAACGAATTGTATCCACATCTTTTCTGGAACATTTCAGCGAGATTTTTTCGTGGTGAAGCTATTGCATAGCCTATACTCGTCCGGGAAACGAAGATTTTTTATTCTTGGTCCTACTGCGGATTCGATGTATAAATGCTATGCGAGTGTACTGTGTCGAATGTCCCCAGATAGCAATCGTTTTGATCCGACTGATGTGGGTTGTCCTACTCAAAGAGACAACAATTGGTTAACGAAAAAACATTTCATCAAGCCACGATTTTACTCCTACTTTACTCGGTTCGTTCCAACTTACCCGATTGATTCACTGAACGTTCGTTCAATTTGATAACTTGTGATTTCACGACAACATTATAACCGAATGAAAAGCTCATCTGCAAACATAAATTCAATTCCATTCAAATGAGCTGAAAGAAGTTTCGAAACGTTGGGGTTCCATTCAATAACTCAATTTAGGGCTGAGAAAGTTTGTTTGGGAGTTAGAATATATGACGAAATTGAAACAGATGGACTATTTCTGAAATTCGACTATTGATTTCATGAATATTGATCTATTTACCTTGGAATTCAACTAAACAGTTGTGAATAAGGGTCATCTAGCATTCTCGAAGATGTTTATAGCTTATATTGGGTTCTCAACCTACCACAAACTGGAAAAATAAGAATTGATATTCAAAAAGTTTTGAAAACGGAAGAGGATTTGGTTTCCGAAATGTCAAAAAGGTTTTTGGTGAATATTAAGTTCATGTTAATCAATTCTCATCTTTTCAGAATGTACCATATTTGAGAAAAAGATACGAATAAAGAATCCATCTACCATAAAATAATGATACTCAAACAGTACTCAGAAGTTAAATTCGAATATAAGCTCAAAACCATTCACAACAATTTCATTTTGAACCGGCATGAACATTGTCGCGAAACCCATATTGAGATTGTCCGTCGAATATTCGAACGATTTCTATAAAAGGAATGAAACTCTTCATTCCGAAACGTTTTGGGGACAAACTGAAGACAAAACTGAAACACATATTCGAAATTATTATAATGAATGGACATTCACTGCAAGTTAAAGAGGAAATAATGAGTTTCCTGAATTTGGGGAACATAGAATGAACAAAGGAATTACAGAAACTGATATTAAGCAGCTTGTGTGTGATAATGTATCAAAATCCAATAATCTGTTGCGCTGACATAGTATTGAAAAATAACTCATAAGAAGTCGCGTCAGTGTGAAATTTCACGTCAAAAAGTTGAGACAGAGTTGGGTAATGAAATCTAAATGAAAATATTTCTTTTTGGACTGAGGTGGCCTTTACTTGATGGAAATCCATAGTTATTACGCTATAAGGTAGACACGATTAAATTTCCACAAAATTTATTGTCTTCGCGACATGTTTCGGTACACTGTACACAGTGTACCGAAACATGTCGCGAAGACAATAAATTTTGTGGAAATTTAATCGTGTCTACCTTATAGCGTAATGAAAATATTTCCATCGACGAAGTAGGTTTTTTGACATTTAGATAATCATTATTGAAATATAAACATTTCATCCACCACAACACATGACTTTCAAACGGTAATTAATAAGTATTCGAAGGGGGTAGGAGAAGCAGATCTATGAAGATATGAGAAATACCCTGACACATCTACAAGTGTGAGATACTCAGTTACACAAAAGGAGAGTGTTCAAAACGAACTAATTGAAAAACTCCTGTACAGTGTCGCAGTTCTCTTCAAGAATGAATTTCTTCAATTTCCCCTTGGAAATATGATGATATTATATAAGTCCAATATATTCAATATTGCTTTTGTATAGAGCGGAGCAATATGAAATGGGTAGTAATTTACTCTTTTCCTTAGTGTTATGTAGATCTAAGCACAATTTGCCGGGTAGAAGAAAAAACATGCTCTGAAAATATATATCTCTGTTACAGTTGAAATTCCACATTTTTTGCAGAACTCTTTACGATAACTGAAAATCAATTTATTCACATTCCTCAGAGCATACTTCCGAAGGATAAACACCCGGTAACGTGAGTACTTCTTTCCAAATCACGAATACCATATTATCTATGGGAATGAGAATTCGCATAATATAAGATTATTGATATATTCATTCACAATGGCAAAAATCTCAAAGCATAACAGCCTCTCCTCACTTTCTTACATAGAGGGTCTATGTTCGCATTCCATTATAATCGATAGAGTCTATGGTGATTCCCAACATATCTACAACACACAACACCAGAGGCTATCACTTCTCACTACGTATGTTTGAAGAGGATAACCCTCTTGCTGATGTCCGCGCAGACCAAACACTTAGTATAGCCTTAGTTCAAGGTTAGTTTCAACGTGAGTGGATCTTCACAACTCATCCACTGCAACCCTGTAGAGTTTATTGTGACTCTAGGCTCAGTTTTTCCAACTGTAACATATTTTTCCTGATCACTTCATTATGACATGTAGATATTATCTTCGATTGATATTTTTTTTATATCATATGGGTCCCTTATAAACAATCAGGTCATGTCATTTACCAAAAAAACACAACGTTTTTCTAGAAGCGTTAACAAGTCATAAGCAAAAACAAAACAAAAAGAGAAACGGACCCAGAATTGATCCTTGCGGAACACTTTGATACTTTCTAATAGTGTGCTATAGCTCGGTTTGATTTTCACACGTATCTTGAAAGTTCCAACAGTAACAATTCGTGATCTACACATCATAAGCTCGAGACAAGTCGATGAACTGGCTAATTATATATTTATCTGTTTTGCTAACAGGAAATGTATACTATATTTGTAGATGATGAAGTTTTGATAGGGAAAAGTGCGCTAAGTGCGAAGAATATGAGTTTGGTATTATGGCAATTGATATCTATAAAATTCCTTATCATAGGTTCCAAACTTATCGATTATACTTGTGACATGTCATGCTACATCATTTTCAGGGCAAATTTTTCTTACCGAAAGCAGTCCGTTCTCAATGTCTTCAATTGGAAAAACCTGTATGTGGTATTCTTGACTTCCTGAATATCTCTACCAATTATTCAAACACTAGAGGCAGGTGTCATGAGGAAAAATAGTTTTTCTCATGGTGAAAAATGGGGACAATAATCAAAATTACAGATTCTGATACTGTAGCCGGTTTATATTTTCATTTTCTGACATATTTGAACTCAATTATCACTTTTATAGGCAGCTAGTGAATAAAAACCCTCTTCCACACAATACACTCATTTCTCAGCTGAAAAACGAACCTTTAAAAATGTAATAACAACATGTTACCGCATCAGTGAACAAATTATGTAAAAATCAACGTCGATATCCTCTCATGTGGGCGAACTTTAATATTCCCTGAAAATCAAATTTTGATTATTTGTTTTTTGGAACGAATATCCATTCCAGCTCGTTGACTTATGATGTGATTGCGTTTGTAATTCCAGAACAAAATTGAATATTCGATTGCATTGATGACGGCAACACAATGACGGATACAATGTATATGATTCATACAGGGCGATTCGGAGAAAAAAGAAGTCATTGAAAGTATCATTTTCAATAGTGGATTTATTCAAAGAAGTGTCTATATGATGGTATAAACATTTGTTTATCGTGCGCTAAGGCAGAAAAAATAATATTTCAGTTGTCGTAACAGATTGGTATGGAATTTGAAGTAAATATGAATTATGAGTGAACGTTCTCCCTCCCAGTTCAAAATTTTTTTATTATTAGCAGTCTTTTGAAACGTTGAAATGGGAATAAATTGACTGATATGGGCTAAATCAGAAAACATTCTATAATAGTATATTATTCAACAAGCGTATAGAGATTACTTAGGGATGGATGAGGAGCACGATACGATAATTTTATGTATCGATATTTTGCCATTCGATATTTTGTATCAATACATTTCTTATCAATATTATCGAATATGCTATATTTTATCGATTACTTTCTTTCTTTTTTATTCGGACGAATTTAATATATTTCGTACATGTCAATACTTCAACATCAGATATTTCATTGTAAACAACACCACTGATGGAAAATGACCACTGTGGGGAGAGATGATTTACCGACATATCGCTGGGCTGATTCATAGGAGGATTTTTGTCATAGGGTTACCTTATCGAAGTGGGCACAAAGGAATAGATATTATTATGGATTCATTCGATGTCTAGCTTTTGAGAGCTCCGGTTTGTTGAATATTTTGTATAGTATAGTGGGCAAATATATATAGAAAAAGGATATCGTGTTTCGTTCACAAGTCCTTGATATTAGTTTGTCGATATTTTCAAGAATATATGTATCGATATTTTTCAAAGTGTCTCCCGTTCCTATGATGGCTATTATTCACGAGGTCAAGTTCACGACCAAGAGCCGCAGGCGAGTGACGAAAATAAAAAAGATAATAATAGCCATTATGCTCGAGTAGAATACTATACTTTATCCAGGACTTATCGAATTTTTTGTTGAAAAATCATTACATTACATACATATTATTTTCAGAAACACTAATATTTCATTCTAGCAAATATTCCCTGCAATACATTATTGTTCATTTATACACTGTACATAGTTATCGAAAATTATATTAATCGTATACTATCTCATAATAATTAACACAAAATTCATGTATTAGGCTTAACAAATATCACGTATCTAATCTTGCAATGATTGTGATATATGAACAATTGGTGAAGTTAATCGCAGGGGTAGGATTAAAATCTGAACAATATAATCTTATAGCTAAATCAAGGAGGCATCTGACAGCAGTGATTAATGGCTCGATAATCACTCCCGTGATTAATGGGTATCATTAACATTGAGAAAACAGACGTATAATAGGTACATTATACATTAGTCATGGATAACGAGCGTATAATGACGGTATATAATTTACGAGGTGAAGTTTACCTGAATCAACAAGAGAATAATAGCTATTATACGTGGGTAGAATACTATACTTCATATATACTTCAATATTTTTGTAGATCGATAAATCACCAGGTCAGAAAATAAATCGATGAATATGTGTGTTTTGTGGTGTGTTCATCCATAAAATCTGCTCAAGGACCATTTGATAAAACCGATGACTCATCAGGGTTACACTCAAAATGTACGAGTATCCGAAGAAGGTAGCCAATCGCACCAGCAAAACGACCTTCAAAACCGAACATAAGTTATTACATAAAATCCAAATTAAAAAAAAATATCTATCTTTCAGAGAAATTTATTACAAAAATAATGATATTCAAAATATCACATCTGTCTTTTTTCTGTACGGCAAGTGATGTGCTTGCTCGTTAGGGCCGCGGGTTAAATTCGACAGATAAGTATAAATAAGTATGTATATAAAAAAAATGTATAAGGGCGCCAAGTAGTTTCTTGTGCACCGACTAGCCTAAACCAGAAACGAAACCACTAAACAATCCAGATTCGCGAAAGATGTCATGTTTAGAATTACCCTACAGATAAATTTTACCGCTTAAGTTTCTATCAGGGCGAAATGTTAATGTAAATATAAAAAAAACGACAGGGACAAAAATAAAACCGTTGAACGTTCGCTTTCCCCCAAAAATATGCTTGTTCAACAGATTTATCATTCACTTTTACACTACCTAAGAAACGCTTATACAACGAAAAAGACAAACTATTCGTGAACACCTATTCAGTGAAGTTCATTGCTTTCGTAAAACAATAATGCCAGAATGCCGCTAAAATAACACCACAAATAAATTTTCTATGGGTACTTATCTAGCTGCTAGTGATGTGTAGACTCCTATAGCTCGATACTCAACAAATTCATGAAAAGTTCCTAATTCCACGTCCATACGGTCGAAATAGGAATACCACCTTCCAGATGATTTCGGAAATTTGCGGTTTAGTCGCTACGTTCTCGGCAATAAGGTTCAAAAAGGTCTGACCCCATCCACTTCGCTGCGTTCTCAAAGATAGCACCGTTCAGGCGAAATTTCCATTTACCATGTCAAAAAAAACATCTTAAAAAAAGGTATTTTCGTAAATAAATAATTTCACGATACAACCGCGCCAGAAGAAAATCTGAAGAGACCAAATTAACGCTTACCTCCCAATGCTCGACTGCCCTAACATTGCCGGAGATGTTTTTAAACGGTCCGGAAGAAATAATTAATTCGATAATTCATCTCAATCGATAATAAGGATATTGCAAGATCGCTCCACAGCAGATTCACTCAAATACAATATCACAACAAGGCACAGCAGGTTTATATCCGTCAAAAGACGTAATCTCACATTAGAAAACCAGAATTTGCCTAAAATTAACTCTTCCGAACGTTATCTTTCAGTTTCTCTCGTGAATGCCACCGAGCGGATGGATGGTAAAAAGGAATGTTTTCTTATAAAAAAAACTCACGAGTCGGCTGTCGGTTCGATTGGAACTATCTATAGGGTGTTTCACAAGTAGAGTTGTCCTAATAAGGTAATTAATTCAATTATTTGCATATATATATATATATATATATATATATCCTCAGTATTCGGTCATGAAATCAACCCCTTGTTTTTGAAAATTCGTTTTTCAATTTTACTATCAGAAAAAAAAGAAAGGGGGTTGAAATGAAGTCACTTGCAATGTAAAAACCGAGATCGATCACCCAAAAACTCAGCTTGAAAAACTCAACGGGCGTTCTGCCAACAAAATTGAACTTTTGAAGAGAGGAATAATCAAAGTGTGCAACTTCAAAAAATCGAAGGGAACATTGAAAATCACACTTTGCTATGAAAACAACGAGTTGAGCAATATATCAACTCAAAATTTTTTTTTCATTCATAACCTTGTATAGATCATTGAAAATAGCGCTCATGAAATCAAAACAGCCTTTTCGAAGCAAAATAAATCCTCACAAACGCGAACGTGCTGAAATTAAAATTGTAGGATAATGAAAATTGAATCGAAAAATTTATCGAATGGAAACATTTATTGAATGCGCCGCAGAGAGATGAATGAATATCAATATTGAAAAGCATGGAAAAACATCAAATTCTGTTCATCTCTTCGCTAGAAATAATTTTTTTGTATTAATACCATAGTCGAAAATCAGTCGGATGATATGGAAATACTATGGAAAGCTTTTACGAACAACAGCGTTGTCATTGAATTCCTAATACTCGACGAACAAAAAGCAATGCATATATTGAAAATACGATGCGTATTCCAAGTTTATACGGGCTGAAATTGGGGTTCCATGTCATATTATGCAAAACTCAGGTGAAGAAATGTCAGACAGTCTAGGTGAAAAAAAAGGCAATCTCATTTCACCGTTCCAATTCTGAAGATGTTTCCCAGGGTTTTTTGTATCTCTTGGTTCGATATCTTCTGTCGTATATATTTGTTTATCAGTGACGTGAAATAGATAGATGGTGCTTACAACATTTGTTTCCATTGTATTTCTGAATATTTGGATATACTGAATTTTGAGCTCCTATACACTGTATATCTTGACGTCTCCCTGATATATAGTTGTTGAAAAAGTGTTGTAATGGTGAACACCGAATAGTCCATATGTCGTAGCTGAATAATGTAACGGTAGGATAGTTAACTCAAGGATATCCACGAATCGAAAAACTTGTATTCAAGATGATGAGTTTAAACTTTTTGTAGGGATCAACTACCCCAAAACCAAACTGATGTTATTTGCACTCGACGCGCGTTTCGCTAACAAGGTTAGCACCTTCAGGAGAAAAGAATCTCGTTTCGTGATGAATTATGATTTTTTTTATATGCAGATTCACACGAAAGGGAAGCCGTGTCATGTTCAAAGAACACCGCGTGAATCAAGAGACAGGAAAAACGAATTAACATTCACTTTGGAATTTTCGAGTTTGTAAACCTCAGGACAAACCTTTTTCGGCAAGGAGTTCCAAAGCTCAGCTGTTTCATTGAAAAAAGAACCCTTAGCAAGAGAGGTTCGACTGGTCTCCAAATTCATAACAAAGGGATGGGAATTCTGTACTCGTCGAGTCATCCGTGTAGATATTGCCAAAGGTGGAACGATTGATGATAATTCAGAAAAGAGCTGATCGTGAAAGTATCTATAGAAGTGAGACAAGTCTCCGACTCTTCTACGTTGTTCCAATGAAGTGAGCGAGTCTATGAGCGAAGAATCACGAACAAGACGCATTACCTTTTTCTTAATATAATCGAGAAGCCTCAATGAATGTTTTGGTGCCGAACTCCACACATGAGAACTGTTTTCCAAGACATGTCGTAATTGAGCCTCGTAAATCATTAGAAGCTAACGAGTGAGGCATTTCATCGCACGAAATAGAAATCCAAGTTTCTGGGAAAGCACCTTTAGCGATCGTTCTCATTTGGTTTTCCCATGAGAAATTATCACTGATCGTAATTCCTAGCATCGAGATACTCGACCTTGAAGGAATAGTTACTCCTGACATCTCAATACTAGATGTTGAGAGATCGGTTTTCTTTGACAAGAGACATACCTGGGTTTTCCTAGCATTGAGTTCCACTAAGTTCATGTTAGGTTAGGTTAGGTCAGAAGTGAGTGGGTCTGTTCGGCCCTCCACTGCAACCAACAAGGGTTTATTGTGGCTCACACCTATTCAAACTTGACCAAATAAATCCAGCTGCTTAACGAAGCCGATTAGTTTGTATAGTGAGTGATCTTTCAGGTCAGATGGTAAGAGTGAAGCCTTGCCAAACTCTGAAAACCTGATTCGGTCCGCAGCGGGGCAGGCACAAATTATGTGCTCTGCTGTTTCATCATTTTCCAGACAGAGACGACACAGGCTGTCTTCTGACAGTCCGATTCTCTGCATATGATGATTCAAATGAGAGTGACCTGTGAGAAGGCCAGTTAGACATCGTAGTTCGTCCCTACTGTAGTCCAACAACTGTTTGGTTTCCGACTTCGAAGGGTGAATAAACGCCTTGGAAAAGTTTATGTTACCCCATGCTATAATTTTCA